>OU343216.1:120567985-120628209 GCA_910596185.1 Chrysanthemum makinoi | reverse complement strand
TATCAAATCTTTGCTAAAGTCAACTCTATCTAAGTGAGATTGTCATGAAGTTATTATTTCTAAATTTTTATGATGCATATGATGTCAAGTTGTACTATAAGTAGTGTTTGGTTTTAAGAACCTAACACATTCTAAAAACTACTATCATACATAATGATTAGAGTCATATCAAGATGTTACTAATCATAAATGTAAATGCTTGAATGATGAATATATTGTTTGAAAAAGCTTGTTTTAATATCTATTAAACTTGACAAGCTTTAAGCTTTTATACAAATTAAATTTACTTTTGTCGTAAACAAAACTTAGGTAAAGATAAAAATATATAAATAGCGTTTAATGATATTTGTATTAACAAAACGCTAAAGGCCTTAGCAATGAGAAAAGATGTCTCGGAAAGTAGCATCGACAACCTTAGACTCAGCGAAATCTCCTTATCATACTTACCAACGAGAGACAATAAAGCGCTTCGGCTCCATAGCATTATACTCTAGCTGAGGGCAGAACCTCGGCTAAAGCACAATTGTCGCGCTACAACAACATTAAACTTCACCAAGGAGGCGCTCATACCTCATATCATGAACAAATGAAAGAAGGTAGGAGGCGAACTCATCCACCATAACCGCGGTATTCATCAACATCATCAAAGCGAACTCTTGGAAACATTCCACTTTGGAATATGAACGCAGACGAAGAACTAAAGTCAGGATCATCAGCGATGCGAATGTCCCCAAATGAGATATCAAGGTCCGAAAGGTCATCAAGAACGGGATGAATACGGCCAGATAGAAGCTGAAACCAGGAAGAGAGAGGGGCCCATTACCTACTTGACCCCTTCCCTTCCTACTGAAGGAAGGACGATTAGCTCTTGACGGCATCCAGTCATAGCGGTGCGGGGAGGCTACAAATAAACAAGTAAAGAACAAGTGAATAAAAGGCAGGAAGAGTAAGGAATTATGAAAAAATGAAAACATAAACAACAAACCTAGGAGGAGAACCATCAAGATGGAGCAAACCAAAATCAGATTCAGTAGACATCCCAACTTCACGAAGGGGAGTAGTTGATAATAAAGGAGAAGAAGAAGAATGAGTGGGCAAAGCATTTAAACAATATTCAAGAGTTTGTGAACTTTGAGCTAACAACCGAATGGACTCACGACTTACCACCGATAGAGGCCCCGCCGGCCGATTAAGGTCGCTCCTCACCTTCTTAGGGAGATGGACAAGGTTGATGCCAGCTTTCCTTTTCTTCCCCATAGAACCGGAAGCCATACCACTATCAAAAACAACATCGAAGCGAATAGTAGTCGAATTAGGGACAATATCACCACACGGTAGAAGCTCAGATTTCGAGCAGGATAGCTACCGCGTCAACTTCAACAAAGAGGGAGGGAAGAGAAATGGTACAACCGGTCAGTTTTAGCAAAGGAACTCATTCTCCTCGCGTGGCGAGTATCAACAAGCAACTCCATAGGGTTCTTCTTCTTAACCAAAGACAACAAATCCATAGGCTGCTAGAAAACAGCGAAGAAGAAAGCGCCAAATTAGGACAAAACAAGAATAAATTAGCGAGAAGGAAAAACATAGATCTGATATACCACGCCTGCTTCTCTTGATCATAGAACCGCAGGGGTAAAAATCATGCACCCAAAGTATAGTGCGGCTCAACCCCAAACAAAGGAAAGGCTCTGGGAACTTAACAAAAGAATAAGCATTAGTAACAAGGGAAGCAATGTGTTCAGCATTAAACTCAGTATCCCTAGGAGTGGCATCCTTAGGAAGATTTCCCCCAATAAAGAAAGGATGAATAGAGGGACAAGAAAATGAGTTAACCCAGAAAAAGTGATCGCTCCAACTCTTAAGACAATCAAGGAGTTTGGTATAGCAAACACCAAAACTATCAACACGTTTACTAAAAGAAAGCCTGACTATGTTTTAGGACAAAACATAGAAACACCTAAATAAACCAGCTGAGGGTTCAATACCAAAAGCAAAAACAAGAAGAATCTCAAATTGAGGAAACTTTAGCGGCATTTCAATGACGAGGAAAGGCTGCGATATATGAATATGGTAGTAGTCAAGAATTGAGACAAGAAAAGAGACAAGGAAGGCGAAAATTAGCAAACTCGAAAGGAATAAACACGATCTTCCCATTCGCTTCTGCGAATACTTTGGTTAGGACTAGGCAATTCGGATGAACAAAGCGAATTGAATAATCAATCGAGAAATGGTCAAGTGCCTTTGGTGATAGTTTAGATTTGGCCAGGATGAAAAAGTACCCATAACGGAAAAAGAAAAAGGGAATCAAGAACCTAACTTTGGCGGAGGAACGGCGAGATATGGCCAAAGGTAAAATCAGATTGAAGAGCGGTGTTTGCAACAAAGAAGCATTAAAAGAAAAATGGGCTAAAACCAAAATAAGGGGTATTTATACAAACGGAACGATGATTAACCAAGAAAATCCTAAGGGAGTACACGTGTCCAAAAGGAAACTAATCCAACAATCAAAATCAAAAACATGCGGATAAGGATTGTAGAAGACCAAGGGCTCACAGAGTCAAATCAGCCAGAACATGAAAAGTCATAAACCGTCCACGTTGTAAAAAACACTTTCCAAGGAAAGGAAGCGTCAAGAAAACTGTTAGGACCGAAAAACATATGATTTATGTGGTTTGGAGGTCTTGGTTGGTGAAAGTAGATGAAGAACATCATCCTTTCTTGAGAGAGAAACTAGAGAGAGGGAGGAGAAAACAAAGACTTTATTAAAATAAAACACACAATACAACTAGCCAAATGCTTCACCTCACCCCTCATGGAGAGTCATGAGGGGTATTTATAGGCTCTACATGCTACAACTTTGCCACTTAAATAATACTAGTCCCTATGGGCAAAGTATACTACGCATCTAGTCCAATTCACGTAAGTGACGTTATCTTTATAAAAAGGGTGAAAGCTAAAGATGCATAGCGTGTTTTTGAGAACTACGATATGCTTGAATTTTGAAAATTACATTATGCATAATATACTTTCAATTTTGAACAATGTCGCTTAATATGGCGGTAACTAACAAGTTACAGTCACAAACTTTCAAAATGACGAGAATGGTCCCTGTGACTGCGTTGACTTTCACGGTCATCCTTGACTTTATTTTGGTTAAAGTTTGGTAATGGTTCTTATGGTCATTAACTTTCAGTTAGTATGTTTTCGGTTTCATCCGTTTTTGTCCCGGTTTTCTTCGATTTTCCGTTTTCTTCACGTTTTTTATCGGTTTTCATCCGTTTTGGCCCTTTTCTTATTTTTGTCGTTTTTATCCGTTTTCTTACGTTTTATGCATTTTCTTTAGTTTGCTACTGTTTTCATCTATTGTTTTTACTACGTTTTGTTAGTTTTCGTGCGTTTTATCGAGTTTACTTAGTTTTTGTCTGTTTTCTTGTTTTGTCCGTTTTCTTACGTTTTGTTAGTTTTGTACTATTTCAACATGTTGAAAATTTTTCAAAAGAAAAAATTTGGAAAAAAATTTTCAAAAAAATTGGAATTTTTGCAATTTTGAAAAATAAATAGGAAAAATTTCGAAAAAATTTGAAAAAATAAAAAATTTGAATAAAAATTTTCAAAAATTTTGAATAAAAAAATATTTTTTAAATATTTTTTAAAAAAAATATTTTCAAATATATATTTTTAAAAAATCTTAAAAAAAATTTTGAAATTTTTTATTTTCAAAATTTTCAAATATTTTTTTTTCAAAGATTTTTTAAAAAAATAATATATTTGAAAAATATTTTTTTTATTCAAAATTTTTTTTTTTGAAATTTTTTATTCAAATTTTTAATTTTTTTTCAAATTTTTTAGGAAATTTTTTTTTCCTATGTATTTTTCAAAATTCTTGAAAAATTCAAAATTTTTGGAAAATTTTTCCAAATTTTTTTCTTTGGAAAAATTTTCCAGCGTGTTGAAATAATTTAGGCACATGGCGACAAATATCAATGAAGCGGTCGCTGGTCGCGGGTAAGCGTCTGCAGGCCTGCGTAACAAGAGCTGGCGGCAAACGGCGAAGAAAAGCATGCGGCGGTGGTGAAACATGTGAGAACGCGGATGGCGTCGCGGAAGAAAACGTAAGCGAACGACAAGCGGATGGCGAAAAGCGTTCATCTGAAGTTAATGATAAGGACCATTTAGCTGAGGCACAGCGGAATTTGTGAAGTCAGCACCAAATCGGGGACCATTGTCATTTTAGTTTGTGACATTGTATTGAACCGATGCGTAAACACATTGTAAATTGGTATATTAGTGCAATATTATTTTCAAAATTACGATATATATCGTACGGACAATCCGTTAACCGCCCTGCGAGGCTAACAATCTCCCTCCAAGATAGCGTCACCCGTGAATGGTTACAATGAGACCTATAAATACAAAACAAAGTAAATTACAATAGTAATGAAAAATATTGACTTTCTTGAAGCCTTGAGTCTCTCGTAGTCAGGCTGTTTGAGGCAAACTTGAAGTTATCCCTTCGATGACCTCGGCATTTTATCTTTGTGCGCGGCGGCAAATTCTTGTAGCTCACGAACTTCAAATGCTTGGTCTAGTTAGGTTATTACTCCCTCCTAACTAGTGAGCCTTTTTTCTTTTTCTATGCTCCCTCCTGAACCGACAACTCTCTTCCAACCGTCTTAAATCTTGAGACCTTGGCGGAGAAAGTAAACTCTTGAAGCACAATGGTTGTGGATGCGGGAACATCAACATAACTTTCTTAGTATTGCATCAAGTTGGTAAAAATCGATGTACACACACTACTTCTCGCTTCTTCGATCTTAAGCAAAAATCCTTAAGTAATCCAATCACGGAAGATGAAATACCAACTTCTCCCTCCTGATGGTTGCGAGCTATCGAAATCATCATAATGTTGCGTACATACCGTATTACCTTCTTGATGCAATATTCAAACATCATAGCTTGATCATAATTTCGTGAGAATATATGCATACAATACTCTCAATATACTTCTCTCAAACCAACCTTTAAACGAACCTCCTTTGAATTCACCGGCTAATTGTAATGACCACATATGGAGATAGCCAGTGCGACTAACTTGAAAAGGAAGTAAGCATCCCAACTTGTGACTTGCACGCTTGTTCTAAATTTTGAACAATCCACAACATCGTGTGACAGGCACAACAGCGTAACTCCTTAAAGTGATGGTTACACACCGAGGAGCACTAGCGTAACTCCTTACGATTATAACAGTTGTCAAATTTCATAATGTGCTCCAACAAGTTATCTTGAGACATGCATCCAACCAACCATCGTCTCGAAGATAAAGAAGTCCAATAAATGTCACGTCAATTCCTCATCAATAATACCGCACAAAAACTCCGTAGTCATTTTTCATCTTAAACCCAAGCCGGTGAATTTGTATCCCTTTCGTGAAAATATACCATACCAAAAATTACCACACATTTACTAAATGTAATCCAATTAATATATCACAATGTTTTAGAGAAAAAAAACATTGTAATAATATTTACTTAAACGCCTAATCCACGTCCAAATAGTGCAGTCCATGTCAGCTTAACCAAACCATCGGAAATTCTCCAATACCGTCTACATGACTCTTGGGAAATGGTTCAAAGACCAATTGACATTTGCGTCATTGATCTCAAATGGTTATGGAAGAACAAAAGGGATGAAGAAATGACTGTCATTACATAACAAAGCCGTCTTGTAGCCAAAGGATACGGACGGAAGGAAGGATAGACTTTGAAGAGTCATTGGCGGTAGCTAGACTTGAAGCGTCAGGATTTTCTTAGCCTATGCAGCTCACAAAAACATCACGGTTTATCGGATGGACATTAAGACCACGTTCTTGAATGGAACTCGAAAGAAGAGATATGCGTGAGTCATCGAGAAGGCTTCATAGACATGGAACACATCCGGACTTCGTCTACAAACTCAAAAAGGCAATCTATGGTTTGAAACAAGCTCAGGCGTGGTATAATGGCCATCCTCTTTCCTTATCCAAAACAATTTCACCAAAGGAAGATTGATCCTACCTTGTTTACACAAAAATGCAAAAACGACATTTTGATTGTTCAGATTTATGTGGGCGACATCATCTTTGGGTCCACTAATCCGAATCTTTCAAAACATTTTGAAAATCTCATGAAAAGCAAATTTGAAATGTCCATGATGGGGAACTAAAATTCTTTCTTGGTTTACAAATACATCAATCCCTACGTGGAATTTTTATAAATCAAGCTAAATATCTGTTGAGATTTTGAAAAATCATGGTATGGATAATTGTGAATCGGTCGGAACACCAATGGTAACTTCACCAAAAATTGGAGCCGATTTGTTTGGGAAACCTATTGATCGAAGAAATATGTGAGCATGATTGGTTCTCTCATGTACCTCAACTAGTCGACCGGATATTCATTTCTTTTTTGCTTATTAGCGCGGTTTCGGTAAAGCCTACGAACTGCACCTCAAAGAGGTTAAGCGGATCTTTCGGTTTTGAGACATCCATTCACATGGGACTTTGGTATCCGAAGGAATCGGATTGGATCTAATTGCCTTTTAGGATCTGCGGACCCGGGTGATCAATTCTGACAAAAGTACATCCGGAGGAGCACAATTTTAGGGTGAAAAGTTAGTAAGCTGGTCTTCAAAGAAACAAGATTGCCTTTGCACTTTCAACCGCTGAAGTTGAGTATGTGTCTCTATCTGCGTGTTGTGCTCAAGTTCTATGGATGAGAACACAACTCACAGATTATGGCTTTACTTTAGATAAAATACCTATGTATTGTGACTCGAAAGTGCCATAGCCATATCATGCAATCCTGTTCATCACTCAAAGACTAAGCATATCCGTGTCTGCTATCACTTCATCAAAGAATGCGTAGAAATAGTGCTGTTTTAATTATTCTTAGAAGGCAGTTACCAACTCGCCGATCTATTAACTAAAGCCCTTCCAAAAGAAATGTTTGACTATTTAGTTCGCCGAATGGAATGCGGCCTAACCTGAGGAGTTAGAGCGTCTTCTCGAATCTTCTTGAAATGATTTTCCAAAAAGCTTATTTGTAAATATTTTTGAAAAACAAAATACAAAATTTGAAAAATCAACAAAAGCAAAATATAAAAATATAAAATTTTTCAAAAATACAAAACAATATAAAATCAAAAATCCAAAAATATTCTTCTCACGACATGTCTCTCATTTATGTCGATATTCACATGCGTTTCTAGAAGACATCATGTTATAAAAGTATTACATCCGTGTTAAAAGCGACCCTCAACATGGTCCTTTGTTGACGTAAAGTTTGTCTAATAGAAATATACTAATTTTTCTTATATAATAAAATTACGGCAACTTGTTTAAAATGTGAATAACTTAGTCGTTATAAGTCCGTTTTCAACGTTCTTTATATCCACGACGCGGATAACATATACTAATATTTTTTTGATAAGTCGACACATTTAGCAGCGCTTAAGACTCATTTTTGACTCGTAAAAGTCGAGACACAGCATGCTGAATTTTCTCGAATTAATAGTTTTAAGTAGTCAAACTTCAAAATAGCATAACTTTTAGATTTATAGCTCGTTTTAACCCGTTCAAGCTGCCCGCGTTTTCGTTTAAAGTATATTTTCCAAATATCTAGCCCAAAATATTTTGATTATCAGAAAATTCCAGAATTTCAAAAGACGGACCCTTTAGAAAACTTGTCAAAATGAGTTTTCTCGCCAACCTATTCCAACCAATTCAAAACAACTCCAAACTATTCTAATCCTACCATACACCTTCTTAGGGTGTCATGGGTTCCTAGACATCACCAAGAGTGATTTATAACAAGGAGTAATTATAGGATGACATAAATATATATAACTCTTAAAAACAATGAAAAAGTGGTATAAACATCATATGACTTGCATGTTTTCTCAAATATGATGAAATGAATATAACAATGAATATGAAATATGATCATGAGTATGGATGCTTACTAGTAACTTGATGAGGTTTATGAGCAAAGGTTTTTCCTAATCACCCAAGGTTTTTATTTCACAACCTTAATCAAGAGTGTAACTAGAGTATATAAATCTTGTCTTGAAATTTTTTTGATGATCCCTTCTTGTCTTTGTGGTTGGCCGGTTATGTGAAGAGGAGAGGAAGAGAGAGCCTTGATCTTTTACACCTTGGATATTATTGTGTTGTGTGTGTTGGATTAAGAGTATAATACATTATACAAAAGTAGATATTTAGTGAATATAAGTGAGTCATCCCAAGTTGGTCGACACATGCATAAAAAAAGGACTAGTTGCGTTTGATAACAATTAAGTGTATTAATGTAGAGTAAATGTGTAGTTAGTTAAGAATTATTAGTAACTTGTGTATATTTTTAAGCTTGTAGCGTAGCGTTAGCTAAAAATAAATTTTAACGGATCAAAATAAAATATATTGAAGTCATGAAAATTATAAAAATACATTTCTTGCAAAAATTGAGTGAATAAATATTTATCGGGTTGAATTTACGAAAACCGTCGTAATTATATAAGCATAACAATTTATATCTGAAAATAAATTGAAAACATCGGGTAAATTAATAATATAATTTTTATAGTCTTAAAATGAGTATAAAAATATATTAGGAATATTTTTGGAAGTGTCGGATCAAATGTTCAAAATAATGTTTACGCGATAGCGTTTATTTAATATGAAAATTTTCGTTGAATGAAAATGCAAACCATGCATGAACTAATATGATGACGATGATGCTAATGATATGTAGACTAAACCTAGTCTATATGAAATGTTCTTGATGAAATGTTCATGAATTACGCGAGCTAAACAATTACATTCGCGAATTTGATACTGTAAACCTAGTTTACGATAAATGATGAAATAGTGAAACTTGAATAGTGATTTTGTCAGGAATGAATAGTGTTTCATGAATAGTAAATTTTGAAAGATACGTTCTCGAAATATTACTTCGACTCAGAAAATGGTGAATAGTAAAATTTTGAATAGTAACGGTGAATAGTAAATTCGAGATGAATAGTAATTTTGAGAAATGACACGAAATTACTTGAGTTGTCACATACTTAACAATGATCCCTTTATCACTAAACACTTCATGTGTAGACTTTTGAACACAGCGACTTTTATAGAAGATTCTTGACGTTCCTACCAATGGTGAATCCCATACATTGCATCAAGGTCATACCTTTCCATTTGTTGGCAAACATGTGAGTAGCCTTTTCTTCGATGGCTATGCGGTTGGAGTAGTTAGGCTGCGAGAACGGAAGTGTAAGTGATGTAGCGTATTTCCTTGACACATCGCTACCATGTAGAAGAAATTCGAGGTCATTGTTGAAGAAATAACGGAATGGAATCTTTGGTTGATCAGGTTGGCCAATTGTAGGTAGAGGTCTTGTCCGGTCACATGTAGTATGGAGCTTTGTCTTTTAGATGCGAAGTCAATGTTAGCCGGGGTTGAGCCATCGATGTTGTTGGACATGGCTCGTGCTATGTTTTTAAGATGGTATTCAAATTCAATAGCACTTTCCGAAATCTTTGGCTTGAGTTGAAAAGTGTCATTCTTGATGCGTTTAACTCGACTTGGTCATCTTCTTCACCCGAAACTTTTCTTGAAGTAACTTAGCATGCTCTAATGTTCGACCATCTACCATTTCTTGACCTCTGGGGTAGTGAGGGTAGCATCAACAAGTGTAGAAAACCGTCAGATTGGCCGATTGTCATCTTCATCTAGCCATGAGACAACATCGTCTTTTTTTCTTCTTCTTCTTCTTCTTCTTTTTTGGATTAGATGAGGACTCTGGTTCCTTTGTTGTAGCGTGGGAGAGGTGGGTTGTTGTCGGGGCTCATGTATCCTTCATCGTCACCACCAGTGTACAAGTGATCACCGATTTTCTCTCATGCGAGGTGGTAACTTCGAGTCGAGGTTTTGATAGCAGCGAGAACTTGGTGGAGAGCTTCTCGGTTAGGTCCTTTGGGGTGGTGGTGGCATGGATGATGATTCATCAGTTTTCTTGGACGTTTAGGCTCAGTATCTTTGTCTTTATCCTTATCATCATCGTCTCTTGGGCGCTTAGGCCTTGACTTGCTCCTTGCATGAAATCTTGAGTTGATATTCATAATGCCTTAAGTAGTTTACTTTTGTGAGGAGGTGAGATTTCGTCGTTGAGACAATTGTAGCACCAACTTGAAATAAACCATCGAGGAGAGAACCTGAGCTCAATTGGATTGATCGTCATTATTACCGGGGTGGATTGCATTGTTTGCTTGACCAATTTCATGAGATTTGGATAGAAGTCATGCGGTGAACATCTCTCTAGTAACTCAGAAGCGATGTCGAGAAGAAACTTGTGAGTATATTCTCTTACCGTCTTCTCCATTTCCTTATGAAAATCTCCTTTGATAAACTTTGGATATGCTCCTTTCTTTCAACAACTTCGTTTATCCCGTCTTGAAGAAAGTTGATTCTGCATCGGAATTAATTGACTTTTGTTGGTCATACTTTCTTCTTCGATTTGCTTGACGGCATTGACAATCTTGTCATGCTAGCTCGGGATATCCAAGAGTCGGTTGGTTTCTTCACTGACTTGGATGTGGATGTGGTTGTGCCTTTGGATGGTGGAGGTGAAGAGTGAGAAGACGAGTCTGATGATGATGAGACATGAGGAGACTCGGGGTCTTGGTGGCTCAAAGTTTGTTCCTTGGAGCGTGTTGGGCTTCTAGAAGAAAGTCATCATAATCCCTTCGTCATATTTTCCGGACTTAGCCATTTCTGACCTTAATCCACGGCTTCTTCATCTTCTTTTCTTTTCGCGCTTTCTTTAGCTGCAACCAAGGCATCTTAATCAATCTTCTCAGTCTCTTCCTTTTCTGGCTCCTCAAATTCATAGGTGAGAATGTCCTCCAGTCGCCATTGTTGTGGATCGTGGGTGGTGGTACCAGTTCTACTTATCGGGTTGATTAACCGCATCGGCGATGTAGATAGTGCACCACCACTTGACCCTTCGGGGCCACGAGTTTGTTCCTTTATGAACTCTTTGGCAGCGTGATGGTCCGATATTCTTCACCTTTTCCCAGTAGTCTTTATCCAGTTGTTCTTCATCCCAGCTCTCCTCTTCTACGCTCGGCAAGCGGTTTTGCCTTTACTTATATCGGGATGGGGGGTTTTGCTACTTTTTTGAGTGTCATCGGTTGGAGTTTGAGTAGATGACCTCTTAGATCGTTCAGTATCTCGAGTCCTCGTCAGTAGCGTTTGTTGCGATTCGGGTTTGGGAATAGGAATAGCTTCTTTAGAGGGACCTTTTATGAACATGAGTCCTCTTGGGATACTTCCTGCGTACTCTCGTTGTAATGCTTCTGCGCGCCTGCTCTGGTTTTCCTAGTAGGTGTACCAGCGGACTTTTCATCAAGGAAACACGCTTTGCTTCAACCGCCACCCGGATATCGTTTGTGCAGAATACGATTGTTTGATATCATCAGTGATAAGATAATCACAGCGATGCACCTTGTTTCTTTGTTGTAGAGTCCTTAAATCTGACAGTGAGTGTGGGCTCATACAACACGAAGTGTTGTTTGGGGTCATCAAGTCTGATGAGTGTCTAAATACTCATCATTTTTGTTCCTTCTACACTGCAAAAACAGTCATAAACACTTTGAAAAGTCCAAAGACGAGAAAAAAATATTTAGAGCGTGTTTTATTCAATAATTGTAAAAATCTAGTCCCTAGTTATTCAAAACATGATAATTTTTCATAAAAGGCCCTCAGGGATTTTCAAGTTGTCAAAATTAGCCTTATAAAGCTCAGTTTTGCAAAATGGCAACTTTAGTCCTTGAAATTTCAAAGATTGACAGAATTTACCCCTGGACATTTTAAATTGGAAAATTAACATTTTAGTCCTTTGGTAATTCTAACTTGTCAAAATTGGTCCTTGTAATACTTTTGGAAAATTGCGCTTTAAGTCCTTGGATTTTTGGTATTTTACAAAAATAGTCTTTGGAAATGAAAAAACAATGGAGAATACTTAATTTGGTCCTTGTACTATTGAAGATTGGCAAGATTGGTCCTTGGAAAACGTTTTCAGAAATACATTAGTGGTCCCTGGATTTTCTAATAGACACCTTTAGTCCCTTAAATGATTTATGGATCCAAATTAAATCCTAAGTCCATGTTATTACTAGTCCAAGCCCAAACCCATCTTTTACCGGCCCAACCCGCTTCCCTACCCATCCAACCCATTCAACCTTCCCGCTCACCCTTTTCCCTCCAAATACCACCTCCACCATTACCAACTCTCCCTGCAACACTCCACCTCCATTTCAACCTCACCATACCTTGTCCCCTCCACCTCCACAACATACCAAAGAAAATTAATGCTTCTCTCCCTTCCTCACATAAGTCAACCCAGCTTGCTATATCTTTTGGCCAAAACACAAATCAAGGGCTGAGATTAATGGATCAATCCAAAGGCTAAAGAATGTTCGAGCACTTTCAGGAGAGCTATAAAAGAGAAAGAGGAACAGAAGAAATAAGTGGTCACCGTTTTTAGACCATTTTCTCTAAATTCTTGTAATCGCTTTTAAGCTTTGATGTTTAAGATATCCGGGTTTCAATTTTATTGTATTGTTTAAGTTTAATCTAGTTTAATTTCAAGGTTCTTGATAATCAATTCATTTACTCGTCTTAATAACTTTTCTTCCGCCAAATCACATGTTCTTATCACAATTCAAGTTTTTAATCTGTTTTGAGTATTCCAATTAGTTTGTTTAAGTCATTTGAAGGGTAATGTATTAAATTGGAGCAATGCCAGTCCTTTAATTTCAGTTTTCAAAATAAATAAATAAATAAATAAAAAATAAAAAATAAAAGTCAACGAAAGTCAACTGTTAAGATCATGTTAATCTTAGTGAAGTTTGTGTTTTAAAAGTTTGTTAGTAGAAGTAATTCAGTTTGAAAAAGCTCTTTTCAGTCGAAAATCTAAAGTTTCATGCTCATATTGCTTTTAGAAATCTGTTTTAGCAATTTTAAGAGGTGTTTGGAATAGCTTGTTTCTTGGGTCGAGCTCACCTTTTGACCCATTTTGGGTGTTGAAATAGTTCTAATTAGTTGAAGTGAGTGTATTCATTAAGTGTTTCAACCATGTTCTAAGTGTTCAAATCAGTTGCCATATTTTTTTTATAAAATCTGTTTACTATTTTGCAACCTGGTAATAACTTGCGACCTAATCCCTTTTATTTGCCCAGATTTAGGTGACTTTAGGTTAGGTTTAGGAGTAGTGAATTGTTGTAATCGGTGTTGGGTAGATATTTAGCTTTCATGTTTTTCTGTCCTAGTTAGGATTTAGTGCTTTTCTTGTAGCTTATTTGTGCCTTGAAGTGTTCATTTCTGCCCGCCTTAAGCTGTTTTGCTCCAACGGCAAAGGTGCATGGTCCAGCTAAGAGTGGACCTCTTAATGTGCTTATACGTCTTATTTTTCAGCATCTAGTTCCCTTTTATGCCCATTAGTTTACTAGTTTAGGTTTAGTTGACCCTTTGCTTATTTGTGCTTATTGTTAAAGCAAAAATTGCCCTCGTGGCTGTTAAACAGCAACGACACCACATCAGACTTATCATGAGCTTATTAGTAGTCTTAGATTGCTTAATTCCATGTTTTAGCTTTAGGATTCCCCTAGCTTAATGTCCTAGCCAATACATGCTAGAGCCTTTCCAATTTTTTTTTCTTATGTAGTTCTTTTAGCTTATTGTAGATGTTCAATCTGAGTGCTAGCTTATTTCTCTATCCAAATGCTTTTCATGCTTCATTTTGTGCTTAAAACCCCTGCAAAGGGTGTTTGGTTATTGTTTTGCAAAGTGATTTTGCCAAACTTTGTGGAATTTTCACAGATTCATTATAAGTCCATTTGAGTTGAAATTTGGGATACAAGATCTTTGGTTGGTCGTGGATTTCATGATCATTTTAGTTTATTTTTAGGAATTTTATAAGTTGGCTTAATGTAGGCTTAAAGTAGCTAGTTGGGGCCGTTGAAATGGTTGAGACTTGAAATGCTGGGTCTCGAGCTTTTTTCTGTAGCTTGTGCTTTTAGGTCCCAATCAGTTGCATTAGCTCAATTTAGGTTAGATTTAGGCTGTAGTAGCTGATGGTAGCTTTTGGATAGCTTATTGCTTATTTCAAGTGCTTATTCAAACTGCTTATTTGCCCAATTCAGCTTATTAGTGGGCTTATCTAACTTTTTATATTTTCCCAGGCTTAGTATAATATTTTAGATTTTCCATAAAATTTCCAGATTTTTCCTATCTCATTTAGTCCTTTTCTTATTTAATATTAGTTTTTAAGTATTTTTAAATCATTTTTAATTAATAATAAATACATAAAAAGTCTAAAAAATATATTTTCAGTTTTAACATTAGTTTTATAATATTTTAGATTTTTCCAATTTATAATTTCATTTTTTAGGTTAATTTCCTATTTTCTTGTATTTTAATGTATTTTTAAATAGTTAAAAATAGTTTTTAATTAATAATAATTAGATAAATAGTTTTAAAAATAATTTTATTTCTCCAATAATTTTCTAGTATAATTAGGATTGTAAAAAT
This sequence comes from Chrysanthemum makinoi, assembly GCA_910596185.1. NCBI lineage: Eukaryota > Viridiplantae > Streptophyta > Magnoliopsida > Asterales > Asteraceae > Chrysanthemum > Chrysanthemum makinoi. The sequence continues at coordinate 120,613,588 of OU343216.1, read as the reverse complement.
GTATTTTCCATATCCGGAGGTATTTTACTTCTTTATTTTTACGTTTTATTTCAGACGTTACGTAGTTTTAATTTAAACGACGCTTTAGGTTTTAAACGCTAAACGCTTTTAAAAATAGAATTATAATGACTTCAAAGTCTTTTATAGATTTAATTTCCTTAGTTTAATCACTCACTCACTCATATTCTTTTTTCTGTCCAAATCACCCGATCACAAACCCGTGTTTTGAGTACCATCACTGCCTCGTTGGGAAGAACGACAGTTTGCGTTTCTTACGCAATACTTTGGAACACACACTATATTACATTTGATTAGACGCCCCTCAAAAAGGCGGCTGTCAAAGTCTCAAGGGAATATCAGGATTATACCCTAGAGCTCTTTGGATCAACAGTTTGGTGTATCTGATATAGGAGATCTTGGTGCCAAGCTTTTTAAGGAAAGTCATCATGTCGTCCCCATATCGAGAGCTTCAACTTCTATGTCTTTCTTGTTGACCAAAGCCCAAAATATTTGTAGTTCCATGAGCTTGGGAGGCTCATGACCACTATCGTCGAGAACAGATTTTTCAATCATTATGTAGAGGGTTCTCCATGGCTGGGGAATGTTTTTGAGATCAACAGATGAGTGCTTTGTGATAACCCCGGTAGCTTCATCATAGCCGATGTCAACCATTAATTGGAGAACGACTTCTTCAGTTGGAGTGACATTTAATGAGTAGGTTCGATGATGACAGGAATAAGAAGAATGGCCCTCAAATATGCTGGTGTGATGGTGACATGTTTGTTGTTAAGCGCCGCACCGTCACAGATTTGACCTTTGACCTTTTGCATTGTATGCCGAGATGGTGAATGTATAACTCCGCACGCGAGCGAGTTCGTGAGCATGTTCGATAAGGGTGAGTCTTCTAATATCTGCAGCAATCGCATGAAGACTGGAACAAGAGAGAAGGTATCAAAATCAACTCGAGGTTGTTCTTTCCGATCTTCATAGGGTAACCATGAGGAAGATATCGCAATAGTGAGAACATTTGGTGCATCCACATTTTGCATTTGAGCGTCCATGTCGTGATCGAAAGAATTTAGCCAAAAGAACCAACATATCGAAGACATTCGTTAGTCAACAGCTTGATTTTATTGTCTATTTATTGAATGTGATATGTCAATGATTGTTACGAGTCCAATGTCACTTGTTAGTCCAATAGTCCACAGACGTCGTGAGTAGATTAACTTTGAGTTTTAAAGTCCAAGTTTTCACTCATTTTTTTTTACAACTTATTAAACATTTAAGCTTATTAGTGAGAATTTTGGTTTCGTGGCGTTATGATTTATTTATTTACAAGTTTGCACGCGTAACAATTCATAATTTTGTTTAAAACTAGGCTTAGGCGTAGGTTTTGCAAGCTTATGCGTAAACAGGAGTGGTTATACGCGTAAGCATAAGCTTGTGCGTAGGATCTTGACTTACACGTAAAAAATATTACGCGTAGGAAAAGAGGGCCTTAGGCGTAAAGCTTACGTGTAAGCGTATATGGAACCTTACGTGTAAGGCTTACTCGTAAGAGTAAACCTTATGCGTAGAGGTTACTGTTTACGCATATCCTTCACAGGATACGCGTAGTCCCCATTGTAGAACCTTACGCGTAAAGGTTACGCGTAAGATTTCTCTTACGCATAACATTTTACGCGTAAGGTGATCCTATCGTAGATGTTCAAGTAACCTTGATTCTGAATTTTTCACGCGTAGAAACCTGAAATAAATTCATCATATCACCAATATTAACACATACATTCATTCCTTTTCAGTTCTAAACATGAATGCTCATTAAAGCAGTTATGCGTAAAATGACTTATACGTAAAACTTAAACCCTAGTTTTCAAGAATTACGAGTAAGGATTCTAGCCATAGGATATGCACCAAAGTTTTTCTGAGATGTCTAGGAAGCTTATTGAGTTGTTTTATCCAAGTTTTAACATCAAAACCTAAGCGGATCAAAAATACCCAAATTCTATGAACATAAACCCTAATTTTCAATTTTAACGCAATTGGTGTTTCTGGGTAAGTTCTAAGCCTGGATATGATCAATTCAACATGTAAACAACAACAAACAACTACCTTTTTAACCAGAAACACTCACATTTGAAAATACCCAAAATTACGCATAAACCCTAATTTTCAAAATCAATCAATTCATGTTTCTGGGTGAGTTTTAATGATAAAATGGTATCATAGAGATTAGATAAACGTTTTGACACTACCATCTTAACCAAAAAACACTCATACTTGATTATGTGTTCATACGCTTATGCGTAGAACACAAAATCACACCTAGATAAAAATCTAACCGTTGATTTTAAAAACGATTCAAAACCCATGTTTAGATGATTACAAAGAACGTTTTAACACTTACAAATTGATGATCAGAAACATGGATTTGATGGTTGAATGTTAGGCGTAGGATATGGGTGGTTGTGTAATAAATGTTGTGAGTAAATGTGTTTAATAAAATTAGGTGGAGTGTTTTTGTTAAAAAATACTTTGAACTTTTGGCACATTCAGTCCCTCCACTTTAAACATTTACATCCAACATCCATAACTTCCATTTTGGTTACCAATCGAAAGATATTTGGAAAGAAACTTGACGACACTCCCCCTCGACTTAAGAAATAATGAAATTTTATAAATTTTAGTTCGAGGAGTGTCAGTAAACCAGAAATGTGACCACCGTAATCAAAGAAACAACCGGGATGAGGTAACATGCAAGTACAAGGTTTTATGAAACAGAAAAAATATTTACTTTCTCCCCCTCAACACTTGACCGAAAAAATATTGAATTTTGAAAGATTAAAGTGTTGACGGAAGATTTGTACTTGCCATGTTAAAAGAAATATAGATAGAAGAATATTTTTTGTTGTTTTATCGATTTTTATATTTTGTATTTTGTTTTTGAAAAAAATATTTACAAAAGAGGTTTTGGTGTTGACTGACCGTTTTAAGAATGTTTTAAAAGTTCATCTAGTTCCTCGAGTCAAACACCGCATACCAATCCGGTGGACCAACTCATTAAACCTAGCAGGAGCTAATGCTTTAGTGAGAAGATCTCTGCCATTGGTATTCAAGTACCCACAAAGTATAATTCAGCGGTACCCTTTTCCACGTGCTCCTTGATGAAATGATATCGAAGATCGATGTGCTTTGATTTTGAGTGTTGAACGGAGTAGCACGAGATCACAATAGCACTTCGATTGTCGCAGTACATCGGGATTTTGTCAAATATGTAACCATAGTCTTTGAGTTGTGTTCGCATCCATATGACTTGAGCACAACACGCCGAAATGGTTACATATTCTGCTTCTATCGAGGACAGCAACATACAATCTTGCTTCTTCGATTACCATAACACCAGTTTATCACCAAGAAATTGTAATGCTCCTGAAGTACTTTTCCGTGAATCTAAGCATCATGCGTGATCAGCGTCTGAAAAAGCTATTAGTTCAAAACCAAAACCCTTCGGATACTAGATCCCCAAGTTAATGGTTCCCTTGATGTATCGGAGGATTCTTTTAGCCTCTGAGAGGTGAGTTTCAGTTGGTCTCGACTGATAACGGGAGCAAAGATATAAGGCAAAAACAATATCGGCCCGCTAGCTTTGTTAGATACATGAGACCCAATGATACTTCGGTGTTTGATAGGGTCCACCAATTTCCCATGTAAATCAGCGTCTAGTTTCTTGGTATGAGCCATTGGTGTGGCATAGGTGTCACAGTTTTGCATTCCAAATTTTTTTAAAAGTTCAAGGGCATATTTGGACTGACTCAAGAAAATACCACGGGGAGATTGATGAACTTGCATTCCAAGAAAGAATGTGAGTTCACCCATCATTGACATTTCAAAATGTTTTGTCATTAATTTTGCAAAAGCATTTGAGTATTTTAAATGTGTTGACCCAAAAATGATGTCATCCACATAGATTTGAACGATTAAAATGTGAGCCCCGTAATATTGTATGAAAAGTGTAGGATCGACCGAACCTTTGGTGAAATTATTGGCAATGAGGAAGGATGATAACTTATCGTACCACGCCTGAGGAGCTTGTTTGAGTCCGTAGAGAGCTTTGTTCAGTTTGTAAAAATGGTTCGGGAACTCTGGATCATCGAATTCTTCTGGCTGGCTGACATAGACTGTTTCTTTCATTTGACCATTCAGAAAAGTAGTTTTGACGTCCATCTGAAAGACCGTTATATTCATATGAGCCGCGAACGCCGAAATATTCGAAACGCCTCAAGACGAGCAACGGAGCGAATGATTCTTCAAAGTCAATACCCTCTTCCTGTCTATAACCCTTAGCCACCAGACGTGACTTGTTTCTGTTTACATTCCTTCAGCATCCAATTTTTTTTTCCAAATCCATTTGAGACCAATGACGGAAACTCATGTTGGTCTTTCAACCAATTCCCATACTTCAAGCGTTTAAAACCTGATTGAGTTCTTCATGCATGGATTCAATCCGGTTGTCTTTGGTCATTGCGTCTTTAATATTTTGGGTCAGATTGGCAGACGGGAGTGCATAAATGCAATGTTCACCATCGTGTGAAGACGTTGTCGCGTTACGACTGGTTGATTCGGGTTACCAATAATATTCTCTAGAGGGTGGTATTTTGTCCAACGATGTGTGGAAGGTTGATGTTGATATAAATTTTGCAGATTGGGAGGATTCAAATGGCTTGTAGATGATTCCGCAACATCTGGTGCAACAGTTTCATTAGCAAATGGGTTGAAGAACGCATTTGGATCAAAATCTGCAGTGGGGTACTTCATTGTTCGAACATCATCAGCGTTGGTTCATCATTGGATGCTGGTTTGTTCAACTGTTGTTGTAGATTCAACTGGTGGTGCTTCTTCAACAGTAGTTGTTGTAGAGGTGTATCGGTATTGGAATATGATTAGGTTGAGCAGCGGAAACATTGGATACACCTAGAGCACGTTCATCAATATCATCACTAAACAGAGGAGCAAATAGCTTTTCCATTTGTTGACGAGTAAGCTCATCGAAATTTGCATGAATCGTTTCCATAACCTGCTTTGTACGACGATTCCAGATCCGATAACCTTTAGAATTATCACAGTATCCAATAAAGACTCCAATGTCAGCTTTGGCTTTGAGCTTTCCAAAGTCATCACGATCATTATTCGGGTAGCAAAGGGATCCAAATACATGAAAGTGTTTGTGATTCGGTTTTCGGTTGTGGATAAGCTCAAAAGGTGTTTTGTTGTGGCGTTTTGTAATCATTGAGCGATTCTGAGTGTAGCATGCGATTGAGACGGCTTCAGCCCACAAGTAATCTGGAAGTTTAGCATTGATTAACATCGTTCTGGCAGCTTCCACTAACGTACGGTTTCGTCTTTCAACAACTCTGTTTTGTTCTGGGGTACGTGCAATTGATGTTTGATGCTCAATTCCCACTTTCTCATAATATTCATGAAGAGTTTGATTTACAAATTTAGTTCCTTTGTCTGTTCGAATTTGTCTGACGGTGTTCCGGAGCTGAACTTGAATTTTCGTGAGAAAGGTGATGATCATCTGTGGAGCTTGATCTTTACTTCAAAGAAAATAAACCCAAGTCCATCTGGATTAGTCATCGACAATTACAAAGATGTAGCGTTTGCCATTAATCGTGTGCACGCGCATCGGGCCCCACAAATCCATGTGAAGAAGATGAAGTACATGTTGAGAGCTGTGTTCCACCTTTGAAGGAAAATGAGCACGAGTGATTTTCCCTTGTTCACAAGCTGAGCAAATGTGATCTTTAGAATACCGGAATCTCGGGAGACCTTCAACAAGTTTGTATCGAGCAAGGTTGGTTTTGGTTTGAAAGTATAAATGTGAGAGACGTCGGTGCCATAGCCAAGATTTTGTTGATGATGCCTTGGAAAGTAGACAAATGGGAGATGAAGCAATCATGTCTTGCATTGAGATTGTGTACAGACTTGAATTGCGAGTGCCAGACATAAGATCGTTTCCTTGTAGATCACGAATGAAACAGGTTTTCTCCCGAAAAGCGACTTCCAAATCTCCATCACAGAATTGACCAACAAAAAAGAGATTGTGACCGAGACCTTCCACATAATAAACCCTGCTAATTTCGATGTTGCCATTGATGTAATCTCCGTAGCCCATGATAGCTGCGAAGTGATCATTCCCGAATCTGACAGTGCAATGAACTTTGCAATAAAGTTTGATAACAGTTTGAGATTGCATGTCATGTGTTGGGAACATCCGCTATCAACAATCCAAAGGATGATCTGTATCACCTACATTACACACAGACGACACAGATGGAATAGAAGTAGATGTGGAACCCGAAGAGTTAGAGGGTTCCGGAGCAGTTATAGGAGAAACACACATATCAATGATTTTAGGTATCCATTTAAATCCTAGTTTATTATGTAACCATTTCTGCCATCTCCAACTAGTCTTTGCTTTAGTTTTAGTGAATGCACTAGGTGGTACTACGTTCCTTGGAGGTGATACTAGAACTACAGGGACATCAATGCGTTTCTTAGAATCTAAAGAGGGCGGTTTACCAAGCACAGACTTAGAAGCATTAGTGGGCCTAGAGGTATTCCGTTTCTTAGGATTCCGTAAACGAGACAATATAGATTTAGCAACACATTAATCATGACAATCGAAGCATACTTTTACGACATATAACACAAGAAGCTTGGACTTAATATCGAAAGTACTTAAAGGTTCAGCATTCGTTACATCACTTTTTCCATTACATTTGTCAGACGCAATATCTAAAGTGGGTGCAACTTGGGTCTTATTCAAAGTCCTAGGGTGTTCTTCTACTTCAGCATTCTTTATTGTTCTTTTCTTAGGTCGTAACTTCCTATTCTTCCTTGTATTGCTCCTAGGCTGTGAAGTGCGGACGTTGGGAAAAGAGGCAACTATTCATGTTTCAATAGAGGGAAGCACATTAGTATCTTGTGATTTGTCAGTAGGCATTCCAGTGTCACTTTTTCTAAGTGTTACAGGTGCAAGTTTCTTAATGTTGCTAAGCTGAACATGTTCATACTTTCCTAACTTCTCCTTTAACTCAATGATAGTGTGCAACAAATCTTGATTTTCGTGAACGAAGATTTCGAAAAATTCATTACTTCTTTAGTGTGTGCAAGATAATGATCAAGTTCATTTGATGCTTCATCACGAGTCTGTTTGAGTAAATCAAATATGACACCATATTCCTTTTAACTTTTGCAAGTTCTTGTTCATATTTTGAGATTTGACATTTCAAAGACGCGTTTGATCATCCAGTTGCTCAAATTTTGGATTAAAAGTGTTGGATTGCAACTGGTTGATTTTGTTTTGCAAAGCAAGTTCACGATTTTGACAATCTTTTTGACACCATTGAAGACGACGTTTTGCATTTGAAAGCTCGTTTAACAGTCGTTCATTTTCAACTTTTAAAGACTCGATCTGAAGCACATTATCAGTATTCTCAACAATTTCAATAGAATAAACAGAATCAGCACAGATAGAATCAAATGCATATGACAAAAAAATGTAATAACACAACATTATGGATATCAGCACAGATCTTCCAAGAGTCGATCAACATCTTTTCGTAACATTTTCTTTTTACGTTTTGTATTTGAAATCGATGTTTCTATTTTCTCGAAAATGATTTTCATCAATCCAAGTTCCTTATGAAATTCCCTTTCCCAATACAATGCACAATTTTCAAAATTTTAACATGGGGTAAAATTCTTTTCTGAAAAATATCTCTTTGTTCTCGCACCTGAGGCGATTGAAAATGTTCAACTTTTATTTCAGAATGAAATTCAATCTCACGTTCTAAAAGTTTGATGTCACAAGTGAAAATGTCAAAATATCTAAGAATTTGACGATTTTCGGGTTTTGAATTTACTTCACTGAGTGAAGGTAAAGGACCATAAATTTGTGCATAATTTGGTTGAGGAGCAACATTAGAAGACTCAGACATAGGTGTGATAATCCTAGGTGTGTTAGAAGAATCCTTTTGTGTGACAAAAGTGACGGCTTTTGAATAGTTAAATGGTTTGTTATAAACAACATTTTCTAATTTTGATCGACTCTCGTCTTCTGCATCTAATTCCTCTTGACGATGATATTCAACAACACTCATAACAGAGTCATCAATTTTGTATTATGCACTGGAAACTTCAGGATTTGGTTTGAATGCTTTGTTTGAATGCTTTGGTTTGTAATCAGCAAGATTCGGGCCATATCCATTTAGATTTGGTTTTAAAGTAAACTTTTGAATAGTTGTGATTGACTCACCATGTTTATAAACAACATTTCGAAACTCTTTGAGTTTATTTTGTAAGCCGACAATTTCTTCAAGATAGTCATCTATTCGTTTCGTTGAATGCTTTTTGTATGCAGAGAACTGTTTTTGACAAGTTAACAACTCGGCCTTGGCTTTTTGAGTTTCCAAAGTAAGAGCGTTAAGTTGTGTTTTATGTTCATGCTTCAGTTGTTCTATTTGAGACAACAAAGCATTCTTCGATCGGCTAGATCATATGACTGTCGCTTCTAATGATTTTTCGTTTTGGTGTGATTTAGCAAAAGCGGCTTCAAAACCTTGTTCACGTTTTTCTTGAGTTTTGAAAAATTGAGTTGCCTTTTTAAGCATTCAATATCCCTAGTTAACAGTGAATTTTTACTGTGTAATTGCTGATTTAGTGCAACATTCTTCAATTCGGGATTGTTGGTCTTTAAGTAAGAGATCAACATCTGGATTAGGCAAAGGTTCAGCGTGTTCAACGTGAGTCACAGCATGATCACTATTCAGATCCTGAAGTATGACCACGGAGTCAATTTGAGTATCAAAGGTAACCATAAGGTCATCTTGATCATCAAATGTAACTATGGGGTCTAGTTGAGAATCGCCAGAATGAGATGTGGACGACTCATGTTGAACATTCTGAGCCTCGTCGGATTCAGATGTTGGCTGAGATATTAGATCAGTGATTAATATGGTTTGTTCGGTGCACGAGACAAGCCATCATTGTCATACACTGGGCCTGTGTCACTCATGTGTAGAGCTTGCATTTGTGCCCATCAACATCACTGGCGCATTAGCCGCAAGTCCTCCATATCATCATCCGAGTCTGCATCGCCATAAAGCTCGTTTTTGGTTGTGAGGGTTCCACCAGCTTCATCCTTAAGAGCTAAAAGTGAAGCCTCCTTGTGATAAGCACCGCCTCTAGTCCTCGGCTTTGGGCATGCATTAGCCAGGTGACCCTTCTCATTACAGTTGTAGCAACGAAGACCATTTATCCCATTATGAGCATTCCCCTGTTCAACCACTTGAGCTCTCTGTTGTTGTGGAGCACCCATGTTATTCCTTCCCATAGCACTAAACCCTTGACCACCTCCCATCTGACGACCATAACCACGATTCTGAAGTTCAACACGTCCATTGTTCACAACAGCCTGATTCCTTGTGTTTGATGAGGAACGGATGCGATTGTTTGATTTGTTTGTATACTGGCCGAAGGCTTTAGCAATCATAACAAATCCTTGTTGCAATGCATCAAAAGCATCGGAGTCCTCATTAGCTTCACTATAAAGTGCTTGATCATTGTTGTTGTTGTATGGAACCAATTGAGTTTGTTGAGATTGTTGCTGTGACGGATCATATGGTGTAATTGTTGCAATTGGTTGAGGAGCGGGTTGAGGAGGATAACTAGTTTGAGCCACAAAGCAAGTTGTTGATTGTCCGGAAGTGACGGTGGAGCCGGGAGTCCACGGATAGCCCTTTCTTTGTCAACTTCTTTTGGTGAGGCTTCAAATAGTCGTACAACAATCCGTATGTAGCATGATGAAGATTTTTAGCTTGATGGATGAAAATGACATACTTTTCCCAATCTGGACCAAGACTACTTTGGAACTTAGTATTGACTGCAATTCTTGGCATAATGATGTTATGTTTGTCCAAGTCATTGATGATGTCTGAGAATCGATGATGATATGACTCTAATTTCTCTCCTGGTTCAATCATGAAGTGTTCATAAGCCAAGTAGATTTTGGATTCCATGTCTTCTTGATTGAGTTCAGTGCCTTCCATGATAAGATGAATATGTTCCCACATTGCTTTAGCAGTCTTTGAGCATCAACACTTCGAAGGATTGGATTGGGTAATCCTAAAAGGATATATTGCATTGCTAGCTCATCATCTTCGAAATGTAGAAGTTCATCACCGAAAGGTCAGAACAGTTGCAATGTTTGTGAGATCATCTCTTGGTGGAATAGCATTTGGATCTCCGAGTGTAACGACAATAGGCATCTTAAATGGACCTTCCAAGATGACCTTCTTTAAGAACTTTCCATGTGGCTTCTTTAGATCACAAAACCTAAAGAACCTAATTACCCATTGATCATAGTTTCCGGGAGTGAGCATTGGAGGTCTATCAAGTGATCCTGCCTCATGAATGGATTGTTAGCTACTTAAAGCTTCACACATCTTTGCAAACCAAGACGGTTCCTTCATAGTATTCCTGGATGGATGTTGATTGTAAACGTTTGTGTAAGGTTGTACTTGAAGACTAGGTGGTGGTTGAACCATTTGTGGTTGAATTGCTCCTTGTTGTTGATAGTGTTGTTGATTAAATTGTTGTTGATAAATTTGTTGTTGTTGATTGAATTGTTGATGTTGTGGACTAAGTTGTTGTTGTTGTTGTTGAGTATACGTGTAAGGAAAGTAGTTAGAGTATGGAGGTTGAGACATGTTGAAAACTTGTGTTGTAAAATGGATCTTTGTAGTCGAATGAAACGTTGTTGATGAAGTGTCCTTAGTCGTAGAAACCAAGTTTAGGCAAAGTAATGCTTAGACGTAAAAACACCAAACTTACGCGTAAAAGCAATAGTTACGCGTAAGAATTGAGAAACACTAAGATTAGGCATAAACTGAAAGTTAGACGTAGAAAACTTATGCGTAGGATTAGCTTATGCGTAAGACAAGGCTTAGGCGTAAGAAAAATCTTAGGCGTAAAGAGTTCTACGCGTAAGTTTAAGCTTATGCGTAAAATTAGGGTTTTGCCCAAAAATTTTACACTATCACGTGTAAAAATATCCAAAGTCGAAGTGTTTCCAGGCTTATCTAAGCAATAAAACACTAAGTAAGCCAAGAAAACTGAAGATCAAGCCACGGATTTCTTACGCGTAACTCTAGGGTTTTGTTACGCGTAAAACTTAACCAAAACGGATTTTTTTGCCCAGAGTGATTCTAAACCTAATTTTTGTGATGAAACCGCTTCAATATCACCAAAATAACACAAAAGTGTGAAACTTGATGATCCAAAGCTTATAAACACCTTACGCGTAGAAATGAACACACGTATAAAACCAATCTTAAAAACAATGAATTACCCGTAAAGTTTGAAACTTTTTGCCAAAAACTGAAATTTTAACACCTAAAAAACTTGAAAGTACAAGAATCTTGGATTGGAAAGTGTAAAAAATGAGTTTTTAAGCGTGTAAAAGTTTGAAGACCGAAACTTACGCGAAAAACCAAACAACTTCAAGAACAAAAACCTTTTCACCCAACTATTTGGCGATTGATACCACTGTTAGGTTCCCATATTTGTAACACAAGCCTCAATATGTAAGAAAGAAAGATAAGATGATCGGTTGAACAAGACAAGACACTATGCGTATGAAATAAGACAAGTTATGCGTATGAAATGAAATAAATTGAACAACCAACCCTCAAGTGAGGGTTAACAAGGATTATTTATAGGGCAAGGAGCTAGGGCAACACTAGCATCCTTCCCTTCTTATGGGCTTAGGCCAAGGCTCATGGGCCTTCTACACAAGCCCTAGCTTAATAACAAACATAAAGGCCTAATTAAGCTAACTATTACATATTAATCACTAACACTTGTAATCTAGTTTAGGAGTAATTCCAACAAGGAGAGCTTGAAGTGATTGTTTTAGCTAGAGTTTGGATAAATATGTCACCCGGATCCCACGGTTCCCTCCAATGAGGGATCCGTCTAGGCTAATCCTAGGGATCCGGCTCTCAGCAGCTAACAAAGGAGAAAAATGATGTTTCTAAGGTCTAATACCTATACCTCTTGAGTGTTTCAGTCTCCTAAGTGTCTTAAATGAAGGGGTACTTAAATGATCAAGGGCAATGAGTGAAGGTAGCTAATGATTGCCTTTTATGGAAGAAAATAAAACTTTATGAGTACCAATGAATGACCAAAGATGACACTAGCAAATTTTGAGAGTTTCAAGTGGAGCTAAATGATCCTAGAGACCAGATAGTAACTTAAGATAATTTTGGAAAATATCTTAAAAGAAATGAAAAACTAGTATTTAACTCATTTTGAGGTAAATATGACTAAAATCAAATTGCTAAAGTTGATAGATTTATAAAACTAGATGTGTTGACATGTGAGAGATGATGTGTGAGTATAGGAGCTGAAGAATGATGAGTTTCTGGTGAAATGATAAATCGAAAAGCACCTTGAGTGTGATCCTAAATGAGCTATGAGTGAGTGTGAAGCTTACTGAGCTTGAGGAAGACTTAAGTGGTCCCAAGGTATTATGTTTAGCTAGTGTGAAGTAGTATAAGGACATGGTTTGATGTATAAAGTCACAAATTGTATTTTTGTTTGCCCGGATCCCACGGTTTCCTAACTGGAGGGATCCGTCTAGTACAAAGTGAGGGATCCCGTATCCTGCTAAACAGTACCTTCACAGAAGGTATGCAAAAGTTGCACAAGGTATCGTATTTCAAAGCTAGTGTTTTCTAAGAAGTTTGAACAACTGTATAAACGAGACATCAAACGTTAAATGTTTATTTCATGAGATAAATCACGTTACAATGATAAAAGATGAAATATAAGGATTGAGCATATTTAGAAAGGAAACTAAGTTTCTTGAGCGTTTTCGCTAGATGGATCGTCAGATGGATGATGAATATTTGCCGATTCAGGGATGAAGAAAGACTTGATGAGAGATGTGTTTAGAGGTTCCATCATCTTATTCACGAGTACGTACAACGGACTTTGAAATTGAGGGTAGAAGTACATGATGTGATGATAAAGGCGTGTCAAGAACATTCCATAAGCGATTAGTTTGTTCTTGTTGCCTTGAAGGTTTACAATTCACCTTGCGAAGAAATAGGCGAGATTATATCGTTGTTGTGTTAGCAAACAATACATTATGTGGGCACAACAAGCGGGAAGGATTTCTCGATTTCCCCTAAGACTCCAAACATTTTCAGGTAGGATGAGTGCGAGAGGTTTAAACTCATCTCGGATATCCAGTGTATATATTATGTTTGGATCAGAGTAATAGGGTCGAGGTTTGCATAACATGCGAGTCAAGTCTTGAGGGGAAGGTATGTGTGAACAATATGGACTATTTTCTTCACGATGGTTGAAGAGAGAATCAAGCGACCAATCTTCAGTGAAGGCACATTGTCCATGATTTGGAATTCGGAGAATGTGAGCAAATTGCCCAAGGGTTAAAACAAACTTTTGGTTTTTGATCCAAAACCAAAGAGATAGAGATCGATCCTCGTTACGAACGAGTTCAACTTGACGGAAGAATTCCAATACAAACCTTGGACAGATTTTCTCGTTAATTCCGAGAAGGCCTTCTAGTCCTATGGTTCGGAAAGAGGTATTGATACCTTCTTCGTATAGTGGAGGTGTGTCGACAATACGTCCTTCATGGAAGTGATGAGTTTCGAGATTATTGAACCCACGGACATGATTGCCAGGTGTGTTGGGCTCAAAAGAAATGTTAGGAATGTAGACATAAGTGAGTGAAAAGTCGAACTCATACTCACGAGACATGACGAGACCTATGGAAGTGAAAAGAATATCATGAGACGCATTAAAGCAAAAAAAGATGATCACCTAACGTTTTTACTAGATTTCTATTAACAATGACAATTAACTCACTTAGTATTTAACATTCTAGTGGGCTTTTTCTTTTTAAGATGAAAACTATTTTTATGTTGCATGAGAATCTGTTTCCCAATTCCACGGTTCTCACAGTTCCCTTCCAAGAGGGATCCGGCTAGTTGAACTATAGGGATCCGTGGATCTGTAGTGACAGAAAAGATTTTGACCAAAAAATAGGTTTTTGCATCTTATAGCTTTATAAAAAGAAATGTATTTTAGCCAATATTTACTTAGTTAAGCATGCATTGTAAGTTTCTAAGATATCTCAAGGCCAAATGTACGAAGGACAAAAAGTAGAAGAAATGACAAACACATTATGAAAAATTAATTAGATAAACTAAAACATTAGTAATATTTCATTTCAATGCTAAGAACGATACAAAGGATTAGGTATATAACACTAATGTAGATTAACAACACAAAGTACATGTCTCCATGAGAAAACTTGATCATGGGGAACACGAGAATGATGAGTGTCAAGACGATGATCACGAAGGCGATGTAAACCATGATGATGAATTTTTTCTTTGGTTTTGATTTGAGATGCGATGAGATGAGAAGGAAGATGAAGTTTTAATGAGAGGTAATTTTTGAAAGTGGAAGATTTGAAAAATGAGGGTTTGGTGGAGTTGACGATCGGAGGAGGTATTTATGAGGAAAGAGGAATTTTTGAGATTTGTGTTTTGTTTTATTATTAGGAAGATTTGATTTTTTGGACTAAGTAAAATAAGACACATGTTTATAACTAGAATATGTACGGAAAAATAACACGTATGCAAGAAAAGTTTCCTAACGAAGCTATGTGTAATATATGAGTATAAAAAAAATCATATAAACTCCTATGTGAGCATACTTATTCTTAAGCTAATGTTATTTAAAGATAAGTAGGAAGTCATACCTCTAATGCAATTATGAGTGTCTTTCTTTTGACAAGAAAAATGTCAATAGACAACCCCGGTTCCTTCGTGATTAAGATACCTTCTTAGGGAAGGTAATCTTGTTACCAAGCAATTCCTATGGCTTGATAAATATGAGCTTTAACTAAGGAAAATGACAAAGGAGGTTAGTGCAATTTAGTAAGATAGAATAAGAGAAAAAAATATTGTTGTCATCTAATTAAAATCCTACAAAAGTGTTTTTAAGACATGATGTTTAATTTTGTAAAAGACCTTCTTTGTAGTTTTCAATTATACACGGATCGTATCAAGTTTTTAAAGTACAACATACTCTAAGAAACTTGGTAACGAAGCTCTGATGTCAATTGTGGAAAACTAGAAGGGGGTTGAATAGTTTTACCGATTAAAACTTGGTTTTAAACTATTTAGATCGACTTATGTCAATCTAGTTGAACATGTGTGTTGGATGTTGATAGACAAGCGTATAGCTAAATAAAAGCTAAGATAAAGAGTAAGAAGCACAAAACCACAACGCGGGTATTTATAGTGGTTCGGCTACAAGGACTCCTTCCTTGCCCTACTTGTTAGCCTTAATAGTTTTTATTAGAAGTGATGGTCATTCACACTTAGGAACTTTGTAACGTGTGTTAGATATCGTGCTAGAATAGTCAACGGGCTCGTGGATTGGGCTAAGCTAATTGGTTAGAAGTTATGTTAAGCTAGCCTTATATCAATCCATGTCCAATCCAATCCGAGCCCATGCCAAGCCCATTAGGGCATCTAGTTACTTGTACTATAAATACCCCTCAAAGTCTCATTTGAGGGGTGTGCTTGAGTGTGTGTGTGTGTGTGTTTTATTTATGAAATAGTGTTTCATCTTCTACTCTTTGTATCTCTAAAATACACATATCTTCATTCAAGTCACCACATCTTTTCTTCATCTCTCTAGTTATATTGTGTGAAATGGATTGAGAAAAGGGGTCCTAACAAGTGGTATCAAAAGCCTCAAGATGATTTAGAAGTGTTTTTGTTGTTAAAATCGTGGTGTTTATTGTCAAAAATTTGTCTTGAAATTTTTTTAGCACTTTTAATCTAGTTTCAATCTTGTCGGTCTGCTTTTTTTAAGTGTCTTTAGTCGAAACAGTTACAGTCCAAAAAGTTCTATTCTTCAATTTCTATTAGGAAGTAAAAACTGTTTTTTGTGTCCAAAAAGTATTTTTTTAGGTCTATACTGCTTCTCTATATTTCTGTCCAAATCTGCTTTTTGTGCTAATACTTTTCTTCTTTCTATCCAAGTCTAGTTCCATCCAAAATCAGTTAGCGTTGAGTATTAAAAACAGTTTTTCGTCCAAAAAGTTTTAAGGTCACAAAAGTTGTCGAAAATATTGCTGGAAAAGCTATCTGAAAAAATTGGTCGGAAAACGCTGCCTGAAAAACTTGGTCGGAAAAAGTCAACGAAAAAGTCAAAACCCTCTTTTTACGCGTAAGGGTTCAGATTTACGCATAAGACCTCATTTCTACGCCTAAGCACTTACAACTATCTTCAGATCTTATTACGATTTACTTGGAAAGTATCTCGTACGGTTTCTTACGCATAAAACTTACTCGTAAGGTTGGTTTGAGAGAAGTATATTGAGAGTATTTTTGCAACATATTCTCACAGAATTTTGATCAAGATATGATGTTAATATTGCATTAAAGAAGGTAATACGGCATGTACGCAACATTATGATGATTCCGATAGCTCGCAACCATCAGGAGGGAGAAGTTGGTATTTCATCTTCCGTGATTGGATTACGAAGGGATTTTTGCTTAAGACTGAAGAAGGAGAAGTAGTGTGGTGTACATCGGGGTTTTTTACCAACTTGGATGCAATACTAAGTGAGTTATGTTGATGTTCCCAGAACGACAACCATTGTGCTTCAAGAGTTTACTTTCTCCGCTGCGTGTCTGAAGATTTAAGACGTGTTGGAAGAGAGTTGTCGGTTCAGGAGGGAACATAGATTAAGAAAAAAAGGCTCACTAGTTAGGAGGGAGTAATAACCTAACTAGACCGTTACAGTTGAAGTTCAGAGCTACAAGAAGATCATTTGCCGAGGTCATCGGAAGGGAGAACTTCAAGTTTGCCTCAGTATCTAGACTACAGAGACTCTGCACTTCAAGAAAGTCAACATTGTTCTTTACTATTGTAATTTACTTTGTTTTCTATTTATAGGTCTCATTGTAACCATTCACGTGTGACGCTATCTTGGAGGGAGATTGTTAGCCTCGCTTTTTCTAAAGATAACGTCATTTACGTGAATTGGACTAGATGCGTTGTACACTTTGCCCTTAGGGACTAGTATCGTTTAAGTGGCAAAGATAGGGCCTATATATACCCCTCATGACTCTCCATGAGGGGTGAGGTGAAGAATTTGGTTATTTGTTGTGTGTGTTTATCAATATCATCTTGTGTTTTCTCCTCCCTCTCTCTAGTTTCTCTCACTAAAAAGGATGAAGATCTTCATCTTCTTCCACCAACCTAGACCTCCAAACCACATAAATCTATATGTTAAACGGTCCTAACAAGTGGTATCAGAGCCAGGTTTCGATCCTGGGACCTGTGGGTTATGGGCCCACCACGCTTCCGCTGCGCCACTCTGATAAGAAAACAACTCCTAGATCTTACCTTAGGTGGAAACCCACGGGAAAAGTTTTCAACCAAGTAGGTCTTAGATGGATTCCCACATGAAAGATTTTTGATACTTGCACCAACACAGATAATAGTGACAATCATTCGGATAAGGAAGTCAGATCCACTACAACCGTTGATAGTGATCACCCTCACTGTGAGGAATCATGTACTTCTAACACTGTTATTTGTGAAAATTCTTCTTCTGTGGATGCAGGTACTTGTAAAAGTGTTGAAGGTTCATATACCCCATGTGGTAAAGAAGAACTTTATGCCAATTTCGCATATGGAAATCCTTTTCTAGTTCCACTCTTAACTCCACTTTTACTTGTCCCAACTTAATTTCTCTTTCTTAAAATCTTCTTTGTAAATATTTTTGAAAAACAAAATACAAAATTTGAAAAACCATCAAAAGCAAAATACAAAAATATAAAACTTTCAAAAATACAAAAACATTATAAAATTTTTCAAAATCCAAAAATATTCTTCTCACGACATGTCTCTCGTATAATCGATATTCTGTACGTATCTAGAAATGTCATTCAACAATGATACGGGCATGTACAGATGCTTGAGCGAGAGTTCTTTAAATGTTTTACAAAACATGTCGTTTCTCAAAATTTCTTAAAACATAATGGCTTTCGTATACTTCAGTACGAAACCCGGACTTCAACATAATGGCTTCTGGACACATCAGTTCAGGACCCGCGCTTCATCGAAAGGAAAGTGCTTAACCAAATCAAAGGTTTTAAATATTTTTAAAAGCACTATTCCTAAAAACATAATGGCTTGTAAGTATTTCAGCTTGCAACCCGATCTTTAAAGAAAGGAAAGTGCAATGCAAAATCGATTTTCATAAATATCGAGCACTTATCATAAAACAAATGAAGATAATTCTTCTTCAGTATCTTCAAAAGATTTTTTTAAAATCTTCATCTTGCGTACCATTGATTCAAAATTTTTCAAAAAGATTGTTTCAAAATCTCTCACATTTGGTACCAACATAACTCCCTCTAAACCCTTAATTGATTCTAAATTTTCTGTATGAAAAATATGCTTTCGTTAAGGGGGAGTATAAAACCAAAATTGTTCCAAAATTCATGCTAAATCAGTTTCTCTTCAAATGCTTTCCGAAAAACATATCTTTTAATCATTTTGTTTCAAAAACATCATAGATATGCTATTTTTGAGGGGGAGAAACGTGATTAAAAGGTGATCAAAAATGTTTTATGATCGGTGTTTGAATCTCAAATGAGCTCGACTCAGTTGTAACCAATGAATTGACGAGAAATCAAAGTCAGTATATGTACCATTTCGAGAAACTCGTGATAGACATGAACTTACATGGGTCTAACCTTCTTTTCAAGAAGTGTTTACAACTTCAAGTTAGTTATTAGAGCTAGTTGTCACCTAAAAACTGACAATGGAACTCTTTAACTGAGCAACGTAACCGTGTCTCGTAGGGAATTGTCTATCATGAGCAGATCAATTCAAAAAGTGCGAACTCTACCCTCTCTGTGCAGATTTAAGTTAAAACAATATAAGCACATGTGAAGGGGGTGTTTCTGAAAATATAAAACTCTCGGAGTGTTTCAAACATGTTTTCAATCATAAACACTCTGAGAGATTTTCAAGAAAAAAGGTTTTCATGGCAACATAGGATAGTCATGGAGTTATAAGGTGACTAAGGATAGGAAAATCCGTCCTATGATCTACCAGAGCCTGAGGGATCTACCCAAGGACAATACCCATAGTTAGTATTAGAAGACCTTAGGTATGATTGAAAAAAAGAGTAATGTGAGAAAGGAGAAAGAAGGGGTTGAAGAATTAAAAAGAAATGTAAAGAAAGGGTGAAAAGAAATAGCCCTCCATAATCAACCTTAGGGCAGAAACCGGGTTCAATTCATCTGCTACTAGTTGTCACTAAGATGACACCGGTATTGAAGACAAAGACGTCATGGACCCAGTGACGCACTGTACCTAACCTTCTAGCCACTCAATTCCTCTTAAAAGGATTTGTTTCATTCTCACTGGGAACCACTGCATAATCTATTGACCTTCTCTTAGAGTTGGTTGATATTGAAGAAGGAGACCCTCTCCCTAGTCTCCGCTCAGGAAAACCAAAATGCACTATTGAGTCTAGAGACATGAGATTCATCAAAAGATCTCATAGGAACACTTGACATGACATCGCTTGTTGTTCATCAATAAGGACACAAGTGATATATTCTAGAGTCCTACGCAGATCTTAGCTGCCGAGAACATTTATGAGAAGTTTCACATCTGTGATCTTCAGTGATTGAATGGAAACTCTGCCAGGGTCAACATCAAGCAACCCCTGACAGCAGTCACTTCGGTAACTCCCCGTGGATTACGCTTAGTGTGTCTCAAACGGTCTACAGTCGTGCGGTGATGCTTCGGTGTACCTCAGCGACTCATTTGAACTGTAGATGTACCTCGGTACATCGCGTCATCACACTTGTGGTACTCCAGTTCAGGAACGGCCCTTGTGAGAATTAGAGACGTGTTTTCACACTATGTTGTTAACACCCTCGAAATTCAAACTTGTAAGTGCCGGAATCCGCTTATTACTAACCTGTTTTTATGTTTTCTTCTTATGGAAGCTCCGGAGCAGATTGATCGTGCAGATTCTCCACATGATCATACCAACAACACATGAAAGTTATCATCAAAATCAAAGGCTACTCAAAGTTAAAGATGATTCTTCGTCAATGTCAAAGAATCTACAAAGTTTACAGACTAGAGAACTTCACATCAATGAAACATCAGAGTCAAATAGAAGTGTGAGCATGGTGGATAAAGACGTGGAGATACCTAACCAACGAAGTTGACAACGGCAGACAACCACATTAATTGATCACAAAGCATGAAGGAACAAAGAATCGAGACTATTCTATATCTACACACAAAGTTCAAGCTCGAGAAAAGTAAATACCTTATCAAGTGGAGCATCATTTGAATGACCACCCCTTAGGGGGAGATTGTTAGCCTTAATAGTTTTTATTAGAAGTGATGGTCATTCACACTTAGGAACTTTGTAACGTGTGTTAGATATCGTGCTAGAATAGTCAACGGGCTCGTGGATTGGGCTAAGCTAATTTGTTAGAAGTTATGTTAAGCTATCCTTATATCAATCCATGTCCAATCCAATCCGAGCCCATGCCAAGCCCATTAGGGCATCTAGTTACTTGTACTATAAATACCCCTCAAAGTCTCATTTGAGGGGTGTGCTTGAGTGTGTGTGTGTGTGTGTGTTTTATTTATGAAATAGTGTTTCATCTTCTACTCTTTGTCTCTCTAAAATACACATATCTTCATTCAAGTCACCACATCTTTTCTTCATCTCTCTAGTTATATTGTGTGAAATGGATTGAGAAAAGGAACACTACTCCACTCCCCGAGTCACCTACTCGAGAGTTTGTAATCACTACACAATACAAACTCCTTATGGCGGAGAAGCCTTCACAATGTCGCATACTCTTTATCCGGTACAAGGCTAGACACCGGGTTCTTCCACGAGGTAGAACCAAACCTATCACTACGTCGCCTACACTTTATCTGGTATAAGGCTAGATACCGAGTTCCATTTTCAAAGGTGGAACTACTACCCAACACTACACAACTTCTATCCCAAAGGAGATCTACTCCTTATGACAACATCAACAAGGATATCAATATCCTTTGACCCAATACAAATCTATCTTGTACATTGACACACCATATCTAATGTACACCTTAGGCACCTTTCACTAATGCCTTTGACTCGACTTCTAGGCACCCTTCACTAATGCCTTGTGACTTGACTTCTAGGCACCATTCACTAATGCCTTTTGACTTGACTTCTAGGCACCTTTCACTAATGCCTTCAACATGGACTTTCGGCACCTTTCACTAATGCCTTTTGACTTGACTTTTTGACACTTTTCACTAATGTCTTCATCTTGACCCTTTAGACATCTTTCACCTATGTCTTCGACACTACACTTCTAATGAGAAAGAGAAGAACTATCAACAAGATACCATTAGTAGTCTTGATGATGACGAAGCTAGGCAACTCATGGACTTGAGCTTGCTCGACTTCAAGAGGTAGTGATCTCGCCTTTAAGAGGAACCTAGAGAATCACACAAACAAAAAAATACATAGAAAGATCACTTGGATATGTGGTTAGAGAGTTTACAACACAAAGAGAAAATATGTGTGAAAGGGGTGTTTAACAATGAAGAAATGGCTCACTATTTATAGACAAAATATTGCTACTGTTCCACGGATCCCTTACTTGAGGGATCCGTCCAGTGTAAACTGGGGGAACAGTGGGACGCTCCTCTTTGCCCATGGGTTTTGGGTCATGGGTCATGGGTTATGG
This sequence comes from Chrysanthemum makinoi, assembly GCA_910596185.1. NCBI lineage: Eukaryota > Viridiplantae > Streptophyta > Magnoliopsida > Asterales > Asteraceae > Chrysanthemum > Chrysanthemum makinoi. The sequence continues at coordinate 120,591,671 of OU343216.1, read as the reverse complement.
GTCATGGGTCCTAGACTTTGGACCATGGGTATCCAAGTAGATACAATGTATCTAGAAGATGCAATGCATCTAGTCCATGGGTAATGGGTTAAATTCGTGGGTCATGGATAATACCTATTTATGACTTATGCATGATGTCATGCAATGGGTTATGGGTTATGCTCCATGGGTATGGGTCATGGGCTTTGGGTTATACCTAACTACATTCAATGTATTTGGTCAATGGGTCAAATACTTAATCTTCTACCCATTATATTATCCATTATAATACATACTAATTATGTATATATCTACCCAATATGTAAACACCAGTTGTTGTACATATGTATTACTAAATCATGAAAACACTACTTGTTTAGTGTTTTATGTGAAAGCGTAAGTGTGTTAGTAAACTATTGGCTCAAACCATTTACGTATTTTATTTGTTTCGTTAAAATGATTTTACGTTTGTTATCGACAAAACATTAGAAGATCGTAAAATATAAATAAACGTTTTTACTGCTTATTTACATTAATTGCTTACATATATCGTATTCAAATATGTCTTACTCATAACACTTTCAACCTTTACATTTATATATATGAACTTATATGTGGACCTAAGATGTTACAAGTCTTGTATGCGCAAGATTTGTAGCAGGATTAGGTTGACATATACTTGTCATGAGGATTTAATCGTAAAGACTTTTCATTTTATTTGCAATAAACTCTATGAACTTACCAACCATTGTGTTGACACTTTTTACGCATGTTTATCTCAGGTCTGTAAGGTGATAGATGGTGCATGGAGCATAGAGTCGCACGTCATGTTTTTTTAGACTTATGCTTTTATAATTTACCATTCAATATATTTTGAGAACTCTTATGTAATATACTATGAAATCTCTTGTTTGTAACTCTGATATTATTAATCGAATGGTAATTTTTCAAAAAGTCTCATTTAGAGGTCATTTTCTATAACATGTACTTTGTGCAAATAAGTAATACCCAAGTGGCTGAAAATTTTGGTTGCTTGTCCCTGATGCAAACTTGCACTTTCCCTTGAGGCTGCACCCTTAACCTCTCAACCAACAAAGCCTTTTCAAACAAAAATTAAAGGTCTAGTGACTGAAACTTTTGATTGGGATGAGGAAGAAATTTTCTCTGATGATGAACAAGAGGTTGAAGTTAGGGTACTGATGGCTCTATTAGAAGATGAAAAGCTGATTGTTGGAAAGAGCCATGCAAGGAATAAGGAATGGGTCAACATCACCATGAGAAAGGTAAACATCTTACTATCTATGGATGATAATTCAGATTAGAAATCCTATTTGAGCTATATTAATGTTGATTTTAGGTTTGTGAAAGAGCAAAGACTTAACCTGTTTTCAAAATATAATAAACTTGTGTATGAACTAAACAAGTGTAGGGATGAATTAGTAATGCTTAAACAAGCCAAATTAGAAGCTCTTATACTTCAAATTCAAAACACTAAAATCATTAAGCAAAATGATGCTCTTCAAGAACAACTTCAAGCAAATTAACATATTTGTAGAAAACTAGATCGATTTATGTGAAACCTTTGGATAATGAAATAAAGATAATGCAAGAGAATAAACAAGTAAGTATGGTAAATTAAAAGAGATGAAGAGATAGAATCGTGACACAATGATTTATATTGGTTCGGCTACAAGGACACATTCGTTGCCCTACTCCACTCCCTGAGTACCCAACTCGAGAGTTCTTATGCACTATGTCAACAAGCTCCTTAACCGGCGGAGAAGCCTCACAACGTCGCTTACACTTGTTTTGGTACAAATCAAAATACCGGGTTCTTTACAACGGAAGAACCAATCCAGCACAACTAACACAACAACTTTATGATTATAATATGATGCATAAAAAACAAGAAACAACTCAGTGATCTTGTAGTGATGATGAAGCCTATAAACACTTCTCTTTGAAGTTTGAAAGACTTGTATTCAAAGAACATGATCTCGCCTTTTAAGAAGAACCTTGAGAAACACAAGAAAATAACTACAAGAATGATCCTTAGATATGAGGTTAGAGATATATAAGAATGAGAGAAGATATATATTAGAATGGGTGAGAAAATATAAAGAAATGGTTCACTATTTATAGTGTACCTTATCACTGTACAACTGAATCCAGCGGATCCCTTAAAAAAGGGATCTGACATACTGGTTTAACGATTTTGGGTTACAATTCTAGGTTTTGGGCCATGGGTCATGGGTACCCAAAATGATGTCATGTATGATGCAAAGCATACTTTGGGTCATGGGTTATCGACTTTGGGTCATGGGTCATGCACTTTACCCAACTTAATGTCATGCATGATGGAATGCACATGGGTCATGGGTCACGGGTTACAGGTTACGGGTTATGGATTACCCAACACATTTACTTACATTATTTATTTAACAAATGACTAAGTAATGAATGTATATACTTAGTGAAGATAAATATGTAAACATATAACCTTAGATTTGTACTTGAGATAATTTTATGATTGTTATCAACAAAACTTAAAGAGATCGAGAAATTTAAATAAATGTTTTTGCGATTTATTTTTATTAAAAATCTCTCCCTTTTTGTTGATGACAAAACATTAAATTATAGTGAGTAAAACTTAAGAAATTGTTGAAAAATAAAAGTTTTGAAAAGATATAAGTTTTACTCTCTTATCTTCCTTTTTTTCGAAACAAAAAGAGTGTCGAAAAGACAATATGGCGGAATAAGAATTCCAAAATGCAAAACTCCCCTTGACATGAACTCCCTATAGAAGAGGACGTCAAGTAAATGGAATTAAAAACCTACACAAAGTTGAGGTTAGTAATAAACAATAATAGAGCTTAATAGGTATAATGAATCTAAAGAACGAGAAATAAAACGAGTAAAAGTCAAGGTACGCAAACAATAATCCTTGCAATAAAATGACCAAAATGTAGTGGTATCTTTACCACATACATTTGTAAAACTAAGAATAAGGATTTGTTCTTTTAAAAAATGAAAATAAAGACTAAAAGAAAAAAGTGAAGAAGGTGAAGTACGTGGTTAGTACTTTGTTCTGCCTTTGAAGGGAAATGTGCACAAGTGCTTTTTACTTGTTCACATGCTGAGCATAAGTGGTCTTTAGCATAACGAAATCTTGGAAGGTCGTCGACTAGCTTGCGTCGCGCAAGATCAGTCATGGTTTTGAAGTTCAAATGAGCAAGTCGTTTGTGCCATAACCATGATTTTGTCGAAGTTGCTTTTGAAAGTAGACAAATTGGAGAGAAAGCAACCATGTCATTCATAGAGATTGTGTAGAGGCTTGTTCCACGGGTGCCTGACATGAGATCATTTCTTTGTAGATCACGAATGAAACATGTTTTCTCCTGAAATGCTACTTCCAAATCCCCATCACAAAATTGGCCTACTGAGAAAAGGTTGTGTGGAAAACTAGAAGGGGGGTTGAATAGTTTTGCCGATTTTAAGTTAGTTTCAAAAACTTTAGATTCGATGTTATGTGAAATCGTATAGATGAAGAGAACGTATAGATCTAAGAGTAATGCAAATAGAGAAAGCAAGTAAAGTAAAGGATAGAAATGACACAACCGATTTATAGTGGTTCGGCTACAAGGACACCTTCCTTGCCTTACTCCACTCCCCGAGTCACCTACTCGAGAGTTCAAGCACTATGTCAACTAACTCCTTCAACTTGGTGGAGAAGCCTTCACAACGTCGCTTACACTTTTTCTGGTACAAAGCTAAATACCGAGTCCGTAACACGGAGGACCAAACCAACACTACTATAACACAACAAATATGTGAAATATGAAATACAAGATCTTCGCTACATAAATCGTGTGGAGGAACAAATCAATCAAGGACCCCTTGCTTGGATGACTTGTAGAATGCTTGTGATCTCGCCTTAGAGAAGGACCTATATGAGAATCACAATAAAAGAAAGAAGAACTACTCTCTAGATCAAGTGATCTTTTGTTAGAAGAGTATAAGAATATATGAGAGAGTTTGTAAGAACATGGGGTGAGTAAAAATGAAGAAATAGCTCTCTATTTATAGGCAAATTCTTGCCACTGTTGCACGGATCCCACGGATCCCTTGCTTGAGGGATCCGTCTAGTGTAACTCCAGGGATCCGTGAGACGCTTCTGTTTGCCCATGGGTTTTTGGGTTATGGGTCATGGGTCATGGGTTCTAGATTATGAACCATAGGTATTTAATTAGCTACAATGTATCTAATAGATGCAATGCATCTAGACAATAGGTATGGGTTAACTCCATGGGTTATGGATATGATCCATGGGTATGGGTCATGGATTGTGGTTTTTACCCATCTTAATAAACTATTACAACAAATGAATTATTACAACAATTTATATTAAATGACTATGTGTAGATGCTTTACAAAAATAACATGTATCCTTATAATTTTACTTATGATAACATTATATTTGTTATCAACAAAACACAAAGAGATCGCTAAATATTAATAAACATTTTTACAGTTTATTTGTATTGACAATCTCCCCCATTTTGTTGATGACAAAACATAATGTTATGATGAGTAAAACTTAAGATTAGATGTATGTTTTGAAAGCATAAGTTTTACTTCTTCTCCCCTTTTTTGTCAAAACAAAAAGTGACCCTAATGAAGAAATAAAGTGTGGAAAAATAGTCCACGGATATCTGACTCCCCCTTGACGGTAGCTCCCCCTAGAATGGGGCGTCAAGTGAGAAAATATAAAAACCTACAAAGAAAAGGTTAGTAATAACATGCATAGATAATCTTGTGATTGATGAGAAACAAGATTGGGATCCAAGGTATGTAAAAAAAGAAATAACAAAATGTAGTGGTATTTATGTCACATACAAGCATGTAAAACTAAGAACAAGACTTGGTCTAAAAATGACTCAAAAAGAAAAATACTAGAGAAAATATTAAAATGATTCCTTCCATGCTTGCATAAGGTTATGGATGGAAGTTTTGGTGAGTGATGATGTTGATGCGATCAAGAATGAGGTTAAGTATGACTCGCATCTCTTCCCTAATTTCTATTTCAAGATCCCTAGTGGATTGGAAATGTTCACAATGTAAATGATGTGGGTAATGTGTGCGGAAGTTTTTCGGGTTAGTTTGATTTGTGAGATGCGGAAGTTGGTGGTGGAAAAGTTGGAAAATATGGATCAAAGTCCGGAATGTTTGGAAGTGGTGGTGGAAAAGAACCTAGATGTTCTTGTTAGACAATGGGAGCTAAAGGTGGTGAGGTGATAAGGTTTTAAAATGTACCTTTTTGAGGGGTCATTTAAGCCCTTATTTGATCACTTTTGTATCCGTTATTACTTAATATCGTTCCTTTTCACTTTTTAGGTCTCTTGAAGGCAAAATGCTGGAATGGCACTTTTTTGGACGAAAAGGCGAATATCGAAGAAATGGCCAAAGTCATAATCGGGCACATCAAGCGAGCATGGTGGCGTCACTGCTTATCGCGATGCAGCCGAGGTTTTGTGACGGGGCAGGAACCCAAAACTCTTATTTTCAAGTGACGACGTCCGTTTGTAAAAAAGTAGGTTCGCAACTCGAGCGGCCTAGATGCAATCAGGGCGTCGAGGCGAAGAGGACGGCGTCAAGCACAAGGTGATGTCGTCGCAAGTCTAACGTGGCCAAGACGAAACCTAATGGCCAGACCGGCTGCGTCACAAAACATAAGGTGACGGCCGTCGCATATAATCTTATATATAGAATCGAATTTTTAGTATTTGTGTGTAGTCTTTTGGAGTAAAACCTAGAACCGAACCAAAAGCATCTTTATCTGATATTTTAGGGTTCCAAACCCTCTCTTACATCAAGATAAGTTCTTTACTTCATTAATACAATTATGTATTTGATTATTTGTGTGTATGCTAGCATGTTCTCCATGTCCGGCTAATTTATTTGTGTGTTTGCTTAGGGAATATGAAACTTAATTATTGATTATTGATTGGTTGTCTCTTATCTTAGTTGATTAATGATCTAGTAATGCGATAGGTCATTCGTTGTGTACTTAATGCTTGATTAAATCTTTGTGAACCTTAGAATATAACTCCTTGAGTAGTTGTAAGCTAAACCATCCAAAGAGTGCCTTAGAGAAAGAGTTTATTATCCCCATTAGGTTTGTGAAGACGAGACCCTGGTAAGATTCAAAGAGTTAGGGAACATAACATACCCTACAATCTTAGACACAACGCAACTAAGAATAAGGGCGTGACAATTCAACCACCAATAGGAGATAATTAAGGAGTAGTAAAACCTAAGTAAACACATCTTTAAACTATCATCCGAGCACACAATAATTAGACATAGACTACATACACCTTAGATTAGATAACTAGATTAGTAGAGTAATCGGTAGCAATACCAACCCCCAAATCAAACCCCGAGATCGTACCTTTCAATTTCCTAAAAACATAAAAGATAAAAAAAAAAAATAATCTTCCTCAACCCCAACCTTAGCGTAGTAACTTCTTACTAGCATTCATATTCCCCTAGAGAACGATATCAATACCCGTGGCTTACCCTAATTACTACACTACAACGATTAGGTTCACTGCCTAGGGTGTTATAAAACTTGATCGAAGAAAAGGAAGTTTCCTTGACCCCGAACAACGCGTGTAGCGTTATCATGAGGTTTCAAGGTCTTTGAAAATTGTGTTTGGAGATATGGGAGGTGTAAAAAAGACTAGTTCTTTTGGGTTGGTTTGTTGGGATCTTATTGGAGTCTTAAGGAGTTCCAATAGAGTGACTTTAGGTGGAGACTTGATGGGTGATGATGTTGGTGTGCTTGTTGGAGATGAGGGAGGTGCTATTATGGAAGCATTTTTTGGTGAATGAGTAGTTGGTGATGAACTATTTGATAATGGTTTGGCTAAACAACAAGGCCGGATGCTAATCCGTGCAATTTTTCTAAATTTGGGTGGTGGTACTACGGAAGGTGGTAGGACAAAATTTTGGATTTCTTGAAAAGGTTTGTTTGCACTAGGTGATTCATCTATGTTGGAAGATCTTTTGGATGACATGATGATGGTTGTTTGTGAGTTTGAGAGTGATGAAGATGCAATCATTTTGGGAATCCTATTTATAGAAAAAATAATGCATTGTAATGAATGCTTGACCCAAAATGTGAACCAAAATATAATGATTAGATATGAATTTAAGGCATGTGATCATGAGAACACAAGCATTAAGTAACATACTCATTAGTAAAAAGAAAAAAAAATGATGAAAATATAGAAGTTTTCATCCCAAATGAGAAAAATAGAAGATAATTTTAGCTTCGTCTCCGGATCCCACGGATCCTTCCTTGAGAACCGTCAGTATATATTTGGGATCCATGGCACGGTGACTCAGGCGACAAAATTTTCCTTTTGCAAACCATTTGGAGTTAGGTTATCTCGACTCCTAAAAGAAAAGAAAAATATGCTAAATTGGAAAAAAACATACTATTATGTGAGATAACCCGAGTGCTCCTAATTCATTGTTGCTTAAATGAATGTACCGAAAACACATATTAGTTATGTGTCTCTTTAGCATTCAAAAGACATGAGATGCAATGAAATCGGGTTTTTACTTTGTATTAATAATGAAAAAGAGGTTTGTCCTAGACGTGCGAAATAGCCTTTATGAAAGTGATATGGGAAGAAGTATCCTTTTAGAAAGCATTTCTAAAAAGTTTCTTTGTTTGAATAAAATGTTTAAAAGAATAGGTATGAGCTTACGTGTTGTAAGAGAAACTTATCTTGAAAAGTAAAGAAAAAAAAGTATGAAAGTACGAGTTGTAAATAAAACCTATCTTGGGTTTTGAAAATTCCCGTATTGTTTGTGAGTTATGTGTGAAATAGAGATCCTAGACTCAGAAAGAAGAAGGCTAGTGTTTACATACCTTGTAGAGTATTAAAAACTAATTACGACGATTGTTCCATGAGACCAAGACGAAGTAGGTTGAATTGTTCCCGCTTCAACGGTTTGGTGAGGACGTCGGCTATGTTGTCTTCGGATGCTACCTTCTCAATAGAGATGTTCCCCTTTTGAACATTGTCTCTTAAGAAGTGATGACGAATATCTATATGCTTGGTGTTAGCATGCCTTACCGGCGGAGACATATTCGGCTTCGGTTGTTGATATGGCCAATGCCGTTTGCTTCTTTGAGAACCAAGATGTTAAACAACATCCCATGAAAGTACATACACCACTTGTACTCTTTTGGTCAACATACCCAACTTGTACTCTTTCGATCAACATAAACAACATCCCAAGATGTTAAACAACAACCCCCGTACCCTTAAGATACCATAATCCTAATTAAGTCATACCGTTAATGTATCTAAATATTCTTTTAACGGCTTTTAGATGTGATGTTTTAGGATCTTCTTGAAACCTAGCACATAGACAAAACACTAAACATGATATTATTTGACTAGCGTAGGTAGAAGACTACCAATCATGCCCGCGATATTTTGTGTTATCATGATTCACGTCTTCATCTTTTGTGAGTTTAGTGTCGGATGACATTGGTGTTCTTATGGGTTTTGACTCTTCTAAACCAAATTCTTTAACATCTCCTTTATGTATTTAGATTGATTAAAGAAGATACCATCTTCTACTTGTTTGATTTGTAGACCAAGGAAGAAACTAAGTTCTCCCATCATACTCATCTCGAACTCGTCATGCATGATTTTAGAGAAATCATCACACATGTCTTGACAAGTAGATACGAATATAATATCATCCACATATATTTGAACAATAATTATATGTGATTCCTTTTTCTTAGTAAAAAGTGTATTATCAACTAACCCAATGGTATAGTTGTTTTTTTATTAAAAATGACTTGAGTCTATCATACCAAGCTTTTGGAGCTTGTTTAAGACCATAAAGAGCTTTCTTTAACTTATACACATGTTTAGGTTTTTCGAAATCGATGAAGCCCGAAGGTTGATCTACATATACTTCTTCATTAATAAAACCATTTAGAAAAGCACTTTTGACATCCATTTGAAAAAGCTTAAGATCATTAGCACAAGCATAAGCAAGAAGTATTCTTATAGACTCTAATCTAGCCACGGGGGCATAGGTCTCATCAAAGTATATTCCTTCTTGTTGATTATACCCTTGGACACGAGTCTATCTTTGTTTCTAGACACTACACCGTTTGCATCTAACTTGGTTTTATATACCCATTTGGTTCCTATTATGGTTTGATTACTAGGTGGAGGGACGAGTGTCCAAACATCATTAGAAACAAATTGATTTAACTCTTATTGCATAGCTATTACCCAACTTTCATCTTTTATGGCTTCTTGTGTATTTTTAGGTTCTATGGTTGAGACAAAGCAAAATAAACTACTTTGGTTTTGGACTTGAAACCTTAAGGTTCTTTCGTTTAATTTTCCTATGACCTTATCTACGGGGTGATCTTTGGACTCTTTAATATTTATGATTTCATTATTTAAAGGTTCTTCTTCTTCGTTTGTCTTTTTCTTTATTACAATAGCTTCACTTTCTACAATCTCGTCATCGACAAGAGGTAGAGTGGGTTTGGGTGGACTCTCATCAAATTTTACGTTTAATGACTCTTCTACCTTCATTGTTTCTTTATTTAATATGACGTAAGCTTTGCTGTTAGGAGAATAACCTAAAAAGATACCTTGGTTGAGGATCAAATTTTGTAAGGTAATCTTTAGTGTTAAGTAGAAAGCATTTGCTACCAAAGACTCTAAAATGATCTAGCGTAGGCTTTTTGCCTCGAAGTAACTCGTATGGAGTTTTACCTAAAATGGTCTAATTAAGACTCGGTTAAGAATGTATGTTGATGTATCAACGACATTGCACCAAAACTTTTGAGGTATGGATTGCTCATTTAACATGGTGCGACTCATTTCTTGTAGGGTTCTATTCTTTCTTTCAACTACCCCATTAAATTGTGGAGTGCGAGGAGCAGAGAAGTTGTGAGTAATACCATTAGCGTCACAAAAGGCTCTAAATTGCACTTCATTATCGAATTCCCTACCATGATCTGTTCTAATAGACACTATAGGACTTACTAATTGTCTTTGGATTTTCTTACTTACTATTTCAAAGTAATCGAATGTTTCAGTTTTGTTCTTTAAAAATTTAGTCCATGTGTACCTAGAGTAATCATCCACTATAACCAAAGTGTAGTAGTTGCCTCCATAACTTTGGATAGCGGATGGACCAAATAAATCCATGTGTAGTAATTCTAGACACTTAGTTGTAGAGATCATGTTTTTAGCTTTGTGACTAGCATGGACTTTTTTCCTACGTTACAAGCATCACAAAAGTGATGTTCATATTTTAATTTTGGTAGATCTCTTACTAGATCTTTGGATGATAGCGATTGAAGAATTCGCATATTGGCATGATCTTCGATGCCATAAGGTTGAAGTATCATCCATAGAAGTAAGACAAAGTTTGTCTTTAGGTTCATTACCGATTTTAATGACATAGACTCCATGTTTCCTAATACCTCTACCTATAGTGATACCGTTTTTCAATATCTTACTACCGTTTCATTAAAAAACATTGCACTTTTTTATCACATATTTGTCCTATACTTAAGAGGTTAGTTTTAGGTTTTCTCGTGACACACATTTAATGGTTAGAGATTTGTTAGAAATCGTACCTTTACCGATGATTTTACTTTTGCTATTTCCAAATACCACATTTCCTCCATTGAAGGATTCATATGTGGAAAATAAATCTTTATTGCCGGTCATGTGCCTCGTGCACCCACTATCCTTGATCCATTCATCCGGATCTAGGTTAGCCTTTAAGCACCCTAAGAAAACAATTAACTCAAAAGTTTTATCCCCATTTGTTCATGGGTCCATTAGTGTTAAACATTCCATTCATGTTAAGCATATATGGAAAAGGTAGTATGATTTCCATGGTGCAAAGTTTTGAAATGGAAAAACGTTTTGCATATTTGGATTCCATCCCATTTGATGGTTACTTTTCGGATAAACATTTTTAGGTCTCCTAGATGTGTTCGGTTTTGAAAATGATGGACCTTTGTTTCTTGCAAAACTTTGATTTATGCTTGGAGTGGTTGTCTAATAGTAACATGGGTTGGTTTCTTCTTATTAACAATAACAAAATCGGTTCTAGATAAAGAAGCTATATTATTGCTCTTGTTTTGCTTCAGAGACCCACGGATCCCGGCGTACACTAGCCGGTTCCTTTTGTTGGATCCGAGGACTACTGATTGGTTTGTTTTTCTAGTTGCTTTAACAATTGTATTTCTTTGTTTTCACTACTTGACGATCAAGTTGTTGAAAGCCTAAACCTTTTGGTTGTTTCCTATTTTAACACTATCTAATATCATATCTAGAGTATTAGTATTCATTCTAGCAATCTTAAAGTCTAGATGATCAACTAGTGTTTGAAGTTGAACGCAAAGTTCACATTCCCCCACTTGCTATTTTCCTCTTTTCTAGACGTTTTAATTTTGCTTTTAACTCAATGACTTCCTTTTCTAAACGTTGACTTTGGTTTTTCAAAATTTGTTTTGTTGATTACTTTAAACTAATTTTGCAAAGTTTATAAATTCATTATGCAATGAGTCATCATATAATGATGAGCTACTATAGTATTCGTGACATACCTCGTCATTTGCCATGGAACAAATTTCCTCGTCCCACTCCTCCTCGCTCATTTCCCCACGAACCGCCACTAATGCTTTTTGTTCATCACGTTTGAGACACTTACTAATAAAGTGGTTGGGATCCCCACATTTAAAGCAAGCGCGTTCATCCCTTGCCTTCTCGTCATCTTTGCTTTTCCGAAACCCTTTGTAAGGTTGCTTGACGTATCTTCCCTTACTTCTAAAGAACTTCTTGAAGTCCCTACCGCCATGGCATACCTCATCATCACTATCCAAGAGAGTTCTTCATCGCTTGAGACCTTCTTGGGTTTAAGGGCAAGAGGTTTGTGCTTCTCTTTCACTTTTGAGGCTTGAATCTTAGCGAGGACAAGCTCATAGACTTTTAAATTGCCTATGAGTTCATCGAGGGTGAGGATTGACAAGTCTTTTGATTCTTCGATTGCCATCACCTTAGATCTCCACTTGGATAGAAGTGCCCTTAGATATCTCCTAACATGATTACGACTAGAGAAAGACTCATCAAGTGCTTGTAAAGATGTAATTATAGTATTAAAGTTAGCAAAATAATGATCTATAGTATCCTCATCTATTGAAAATTGTTCATATTGTTGAACAAATAAATCTATTTTATTGTTTTTAACTTGTTGATTACCTTGATGAGTTACAACTAAAGAATTCCAAATTTCTTTAGAGGTTTTAAGCTTAGAAATTCTTTCGAATTCCTATTTGGGTAAAAGCATTATATAAAACCATTTTAGCTTCACTATTTTTGGAAAGCTTTTTCTTAATATCATCTGTGAGTTTATCATGAGGTGTGTTAACTAAATTTCCATTTTCATCTTTTGTAGTGGCTTCAAAATCGCCTTCAACAATGATGTACCAAAGATCAATATGTTTTGACTTCACATAATGCTTTCGAATCTATTTTTCCAATATATAAAACCATTAGTTTCAAGTAGTGGAGGTCGTTGCATGGATTGCCCTTCCTTGTAATTTTCAGAACCCATAGTGATCGAAAAGTTTTTAAAATACTACTTTAAAACTTTTATAAACTTAGCTCTTGATGCCAATTGTGGAAAACTAGAAGGGAGGGTGATGAGTGCTTATTCACTCATCATTTTTACCCATCTAAGACCGCAAAAACGACCAAAAAACAACCAATTATGCTACGTATATCCTTGGAATGTGTTTTATGTGTTTAAAGTACAAAGGATCGAAACAGGCAAAACGACATAATTGAGCTCTGAAGTGCCTCAAGTACGAACCGAAGATGAATTTCTACATTTTCGTGAGCGGGATACATATATTTGGGGTTTGAAACAAATCGGACTAAAAACCTAACCCCTTTTCCGAACCCACTTACCATTTTATCCTCAAAACGCTTTTTAACTAAAATCAACTATTTTTTATTTTATCTATTTTATTTACAACAATTATAAAAAAACAATTCTTATTAGAATTGTTTTCTTTCAAAAAAAATTACTTTTTAAAACCTTTTTAACTCTTAACCCCTTTTATTTTTAAACCTTTCACTAACATTTGAACCTCCACACTTAAACAATTTGACCCCCTTTTCTTTTGACCCTTCTCCTTCCTCCCTTTTAATCCCATCCTAAACCGGAAATGTAAATCTCACCAAAATAAATACCCGCCAAAACTACAACTCATCCTCCTTGTCTTTTTCCCCATGTCACTCTCAACCCACTGATAACCAAGCTCGAAGCCCCACATCCCACATGGGTATGATGACATCCTGGCAATCCTCTACTATGCCATTGGACATCACAGATAAACGCTCGATTACTCCCATTGGTGCCCAAGTTCAAATGAGTATGGGATTTGCTTCAAGAAAGCACAAGATGTCCAAGTCTCATTCTCTCTCAGTAAACAAACACAACAAACACAAAGACATGAAGACAACAAGACATAAGACCTTAGTAGTTTTTTTTTAGTATAAATAGATGTTAGGATAAATGTAAAACTTGTCTAGAATTTCAAAGTTCTAGTTCCAATTTACTTTCAATGTCATTTACTTTAATTGTCATTTAAATTTCCATGTAATTTTAATTTTAATGCAATTTAAATTCTAGTCTTTTATATTCTTGCAAAGTTACATTAAATTGTTTTCTTAAATTCAGTCAAGTTTATATTTTTTTTCAAAAAGTCAAACTTAGTCAACCTTCTGGTCAACCTAAGTCAACACAAAAATTCTTGTGGCCCTATGTGCTTCTGACACTTAGGAGAGCTATAGAATTGAAATTGTGGCACTAGTTTTGATTGTAGGTTCGGTATCTCAGTTTGCAATTTTTTTAGTTGTAATATTCAAACTTTAGTAGTTAGCTTCAAATCCTGTTCTATACTTTCCCTAGGTTCCTTTAGTTAGATTTAGTTAATTTCTTGCTTTAGTAATTTAGTTTAGTGGTAAATCTAGGTTTTAAATTTAATTACACTTTGTTAAGGGGTGTTTGGATCAGTGAGTTAAACTAGGTTAGTGTTAGTTTTGAATCTGCCTTTTAGGTCCATTAGGTGCTATTTAGTGTTAGCATTAGTTAGAAGATAGTTTTGTTAAGTTTGGTATAGATTTGGTTAGTGTTGTGAGCCTTTTGGCCAAACCTCCTATTGTCTGCATGTCCCTTTTCTCGACCCTCATTAAAGCTCATTTAAGCTTGTCACAAGTTAAGATTTGCTTTTTAGTAAACTAGGGTAGGTAGGCTTTTAGTTTTGGGTTTTTAGGGACTAGATAACTCACTTAGCAGACTTATTTTAAGCTCAAACAGCCCCATGGGGAATGCTTTTTCCGCAGCAGATCACAACTTATCTTTGTGCTTATTAGGCTTTTTCATTTAGCTTATTTAGGATTTTTATTGCTCATAAGTACCATTAGATTAGGATAGATCATATTTAGCTTATTAGGTGCTTATTTGTACTTTTGATTGCTTATTTCCATGTTATTAGTTTAGGATTTTCCCTAGATAGTTCATTGTGCCAATTGCTTATCCCATTGTTTCTTTAGCTTATTTCACATGAGTTTAGCTTATTTTAGTTAGATATAGTTTGTTCTCTCATTTTTGCTTATTCCACTACTTATTAGTTCTTATTAGACCTTAAAAAGTTGCAAACAGATGTGTTTAAAAAAAGTCTTAATCTTGTTCTATTATTCAGTTTCCAAAAAATAAGTGCAAAAAAAGACAGAACCAGATTTGAACCTGGTTCTGCCCACCACCAACCTCTCACACCTCAAGATATAACCAACTGCCCTTGGTCTTATTTGGTTTATTTCCCACAATTAATATCTTAAATACCATATTCCAGCTTAGCTTATTCCATTTGACTCCTTTTTAACCGCTATTTCTTTAAGCAAGGTAGCCGCTTTTTATTTTTAAACTTCAGTATTAGTTAAAGTATTTTTTGTAATTTTTGTAGATTTTTCTGAAATGTTTAATATTTTTTTTATTAATTAATTAGTTTTAAATTAGTTTTTAATTCGTAATAAATAAAATAATAGCTCCAAAATACCTGCTTTTTTCTAAAAATTATTTTAGTCATTTAGAATGTAGGAAAATTGGTTTTGCACCTGTAGGCTTTAAATTGCAAAGATTTCACGCTTAGGCTCCTGGGGGCATTCCCTGCTTAGTTTTAGTTTTAATGCCCTAGGACGTAGTTTAGCATTTCTTGCGCTTAGTAGTAGTTAACTTAGTCATTTACTTCATTTACGTGCTTTATTTTGATTCCCGTTCTTTAATTTGTAGAATAACGTAATCCAAATCGTAAATTCTCGATCCATTCAAGCACTTTAATAACAAACCTCAAACGTAACCGCCAATTCACTCGTTAGGAAACGACCCGGTAATCATCACTTGCCCGGTATCACTTATCGAATATTTGAGGGTTTTGTGTGTCGACCTTTTTCCTAAAGGGTTGGTTTGTAAATCTCTCTTATCTCGTATTTGATATTTTTATATTATAATTGACTCATCAATTTGGCCACGGAGGTTGGTTATGCGACAATATCGTTAAGGTTTGATGATTAGTGACTTGAAGAACCTTCCTCGTGAAGTTATTTGCTTTCCAAAAAAAACCCAAAAACCCAAAAATATTTTCCTTTTCAAAATTTATTTTCTCTTTTATGTTTTTATTTATCAAAACCCCAAAAATATTCTTCTCATTCCTCTTATTCGTTGATTCTATTTCTCTTACCCTCTTTTACCATTTGATTCTATTCTTCTCGATCCTCTCGATCACTTAATTCTATTTCTTTAACCCTCTACAAGTTTAATTCTCATGGCGACGATCGATTATCGTCGTTGTTTTCACTATAAAGGCCGTATGGAAGAGGATCAGCTTTATTGTCTCAATCGAGATTGTATATGTGAGCCGTGTGGAAGAGCTGCAAGGAAATATTGCTATTGGTGCGAATTATCCGACAAAAACTCTCTCGATGATTCTCCAAGTTTTTCCGACCTCCCACCTCAACCCGAGATTTGTTCTCTTGTTTCTAAGCCTAAACCGTCTAGATTTGATCAAAATCTTTCGCAATTTACGCTAAGAGAAAAGAACAAGAACCGGAGACCAAAACGGAAGTGGTGGAAATTGCTAGCTCTGAGAGCACATCACTTGTCCCACCTCCAATCTTCAAACCTTTTTCGAACGAAATCGTGAACATGATTGATAACTACCTTAATGAACTTCGTCAAGATTCAACTTCGAAATACAAATAATGAATTTGTGATGTTGTTGAGCCCTCGATCCCTATTCCCGAGCCCGAGATATCTTCTTTCGATCAAGATTATTGCTACGGTTGTGGAGACGTGTTACCGAAAGGTTTTCGTTGTTTCAAATGTATGTGCGAGTGGTGTGGAAATTATCTTACTAATGGATTTTGTTCGATTTGTGCCGAGAATTCATTCGCCTATGATTCTAATCCAAATCCTTTCAATTATCCTCAAAACGATTTCAACTACCCTCCACATAATTCATACGAACCACAACCGTACTATCAAGATTTCAATGATCCTTCATTTCAGAATTTCTCTCCTCAAATTCCTTATTGTGCAAATTGTGGGGGTCCTCATTATGATTACCAATGTCAATCATGGAATCAAAATTACTATGGACCTGATCCTTGTTATAACACTCCAGTTTTGATAATTTCCAACCCCACAATTTCCTCGTCATTGAACAATATCCCGTCATTGATCAACATCCTCGTGAGAAAAGTATGCTAAAAGAACTTGTCAAGACCAAACGCCGCAACGAAAAATCTATGCTAGAATTACTTGAAGAAGAGGAACGAGCCGCTAAGATTCAAAAGTGTCTTGAAGAAATACGAATCGAAGAAAGAGCACTTGCAAGACGCGTGCTCGGCGCTCGCAACTTACATTGACGATGAAGATGATGAGGATTCTATTCAAATGAAGGAATATTATGAAAGTTTGTCAGCCGAGACCACACACGAAGAGCCCGTTAACTCTCTCGAGTATGGGGATGAGCATCTTAGCACTATTCCGAAACGGAACCGCTTTGTGCTGAGAACCTTGTCCCAAACCCTGTGAGGGTGTCTCATGATGTGATGCCTATTGATGATGATTCTTCTCCTTCCACCCCTAATGATTCTGTTGAGATGATCTCCGAGTCTGAAAATGACTATACGCCGCTTTGACGATTCTTTATCATGCGGAGACATCAGTATGTTGAGGAAATTCCTTCGAGCTCGTCGCCAGCTTAGAAGAAGTGAGAGATCTTGAACCTGAAGAACGAGAAATTGATGCTGATTTTGATTCGGATGATGAAGATATTCTTGTTGTGTCCGAGGAACCTTTCACTACGGCATTCACTAATCCTCTATTTGACTTCAATTCTGAATTCACTCAAATTCGATAACCCAATGTTTGACATTCAGAATGAGGATAGTGACCTTTACTTGGAAAACCCCATTACCTCTTTACTCGAGCTCGAGGATTCGACTCCCGATGATAAGAATAGTGGCAATCCACTTCGACGTTGGACCTTCGAGGAGTTCGCCGATGAACTCCGCTCGTTGATCATTCTCCAGGGAGATGATGATGTGCACCGACTTTGAAGCCAACCTTACTGAATTGGAAAATCTTTTATACAATTAAGCCTTCGATTCGTCGAGTGACACTCTTATGGAAGAGGTCGACTCATTTCTTTCTCCGGGTGACTCGATGCCTCGAAGTTTTGAGAGGACGAGTATGGCTTAGATCCATCATCCACCCGTCCTCCAGCTAAACCGCCGGATGATGGAACCTCTTCTAAGCCGTACTGGATGTTTTCATTGCTTTAGTGGTGGATAAGATTGTTGAACATTCTCTCAATGTTCCTCAATCTAATCTTTTGCCCACCCGACCCACCCGTTGTCATCTCAATGACACTCTGCTTTCTTATCCCATTTCTTCTCCATATCTTAACTTCTACGGGAGTGAAGATACCATCTTTGACCCCGGCATTTCTCATTCTCTTGAGCCGGTTGTATCTCAGCGGAGTGGAACTTTCAGCACATTCAATGTTTATCCAAACTATTTGAAGGAAAGTCCGATGGAGATTTTCTCTTCCACTTGCTCCCCATGGACCAATGAATTCGGGGTCGAGTCAAGCTAGCGACTCGGTTAACAAAAACAGTAGCATTTCATGGGTATCCTCCCATGTTTCTGACTTCTTTCTATTTCCTAACACTAAGTGTGGGGAATTCCCCTTTGTTGTTTGCTTGTTGTGTGTTTGCTCTCTGTTTTAAGGATTCCCCAGTCATCGTTGATGATTGATGCCTGTTTTCAATCCAAATGTAGCCCAATATCCGATCTTTTTGCTAACGATTATCTAGGGATATCTTTATAAATCCTTTTGTGAAAAAATATTTCGTTTCCACACTTGGCTAGTAGTATTACCTTTTTCCGTTCTATAGTTTCTACACGGTTCTGGCCGGTACTTTGAATATTGAGGGCAATATTCAATTCTAAGTGTGGGGGGAATTCTAGCGAATTTTGATCACATATGTACCTTCTAGTACCCTAGCACCCCCGTTTTGACCAAAAATTTTAAATTTTTTTATCGCTTTAAGTAAGTATTTACGTTTACAAGAAGTGCTTTGCACAAAAATAATTCGTTGATGCTTCGGTGTTAATGGTAGTTTAGTCTTGATTCGAAGAACGGGGAATCCGACTCTGCTAGAGTGTTGATCTAGCTGCTCTCTTAACGATTAGGCTAAGGTTTTATGCGTTGTGCAAATGAAAATGCTAAGCGTGGAGTAGTTGGTTCTCTTTAGAGCTTATATAAGTAATCTATGGCTTTTCTCCCAGAAGCTAACTAATTGGACTAATATACGTGCTCGTTGTCAAACTTTTGAACATTCAAATCGTCTTGTTACAATAAAAAGTTTTTAAGAAAAATTGATTTAGAGTCCGAGTTCAACTTTTTATTTAAATTTCCGAGAAAGCATACTTTCTTAAAATCTGAATAATGTTGCAAAATGAAAGTATCGTAAAGTTGCTTGAATGATGCAAAAGTTGCAAGTTTAAAGTTCAAAGTCAAAGTGAATGAAAAAAAAAAAAAAAAAAAAAAAAAAAAAAAGTGAAAAAAAAGAGTGAAAAAGTTGAAAATTGAAAAATGAAAAAAATACGAGTTACGTGAATAAAAGCACAATGTTGCTTATGAATAAATGTACGAAACTTGCTTTTTCTTAAATTTAAATCGGAAGTTGAACTCGTATTCGTCAAAGTTGTCTAAAAGTTTGACGGTAATTTGGAAATCCTTGATTTCAAAGATCCCGAAAGCTCCGATACTATTCTCGAGGGTGAAAACCTAGCCTCCTTAAAAGGACAAGCTGAGAAGAAAGTCGCAACATGGAGTGATCTCACCTTTGAATCTCGAATTTCTAGATTGTCGTCGGTTGTAATCCATTTAGGTTTAGTTTTAACTTAACGGTAGCTTCGTAAATCTTTGGAATCAATTCCGCTAATTCGGTACTATTCTCGTGAGGTGTCAAAAGCCCGGCCACTTAAAACTTATGTTTTGGGATGTGCGAGAAGAAAGCCGCTACATGGAAGAGGCTCTTTCGATCCTTAGACTTTCATCGTTTCCGGTGAGTTAGTACTTTAGTTAAGTGGATAACAACCATACCAAATGTCGATTTCAATGGTCAAACTTTTGAAAATGAGCACAATCACCTAAATTTTATAAATTGCGGAAGTAAAAAGTTAAGTCTTGGCTTACATAGATTATTGATATAAGTAGAGTTAGCATTTTACAAAAACGTTTGCACAATAAGTTTAAGCTTGGTTTGAGAGTATAAAAAAGAGGATGACGATTACAATTCCCCGGAGACACCCATTTTGTGTGAATCCCGTTCCATGATGCCATGTTTTGAAAATCAAGCATGTTATTTATTTATGTTCAAGTTTAAATTCCTAGTATTGAATAAAAAGTCGAAACGGGGTATTTTTAGTATTCTTTATCCTTTCATTACTTCATATGATCGGATTGCTAGGGACTAGCAATTGATAGTGTGGGGAATTTGATGAGTGCTTATTCACTCATCATTTTTACCCATCTAAGACCGCAAAAAGCGACTCAAAAACAACCAATTATGCTACGATATCCTTGAATGTGTTTTTATGTGTTTCGGTACAAAGGATCGAAAACAGGCAAAACGGACATAATTGAGCCTCGAATGAAAAAGTGCCTTTGCAGACGGAAGGAAGATGAATTTCTACATTTTCGTGAGCCGGATACATATTTGGGAGTGCAGCTGGGAATCAGACTAAAAACCTAACCCTTTTTCCCGAACCCAATTTACCATTTTTATCCTCAAAACGTTTTTCACTAAAATAAACTATTTTTATTTTTATCTATTTTAATTTACAACAATTATTTTTTTAAAAAAAACCAATTCTTATTAGAATTGTTTTCTTTCAAAAAAAAATAAAAAATAAATAAATAAATAAATAAATAAATTACTTTAAAAAAAAACCTTTTTAACTCTTAACCCCTTTTATTTTTAAACCTTTCACTTAACATTTGAACCCCCTCCACACTTAAACAATTTGACCCCCCTTTCTTTTGACCCTTCTCTTTCCTCCCTTTTTAATCCCATCCTAAACCCAGAAACAGAATAAATCTCACCCAAAAAAATATACCCGCCAAAACTACAACTCATCCTCCTGCTCTTTTCCCCATGTCACTCTCAACCCATGATAAGCTCGAAAGCCCCCACATCCACATGGGTAAGATGACACCTTGGCAATCCTCTACTATGCCATTGGACATCACAGATTAAACGGCTCAGATTACTCCCATTGGTGCCCAAGTTCAAATGAAGGGCTGGGATTTGCTTCAAGAAAGCACAAGATGTCCAAGTCTCATTCTCTCTCAGTAAACAAACACAACAAACACAGCACATGAAGACAACAAAACATAAGACCTTAGTAGTTTTTTTTTAGTATAAATAGATGTTAGGATAAATGTAAAACTTGTCTAGAATTTTTGAGTTCTAGTACCATTTTAGTTTCCTTGTCATTTACTTTTATTGTCAACTTTTAGTTTAAATGCAATTTAATTTCTGTTTTTTTTTTAAATTCCAGTTTAAAATTTATGCAGATTTTAATTCTGTTCATGTTCTTGAAATCAGTCTCATTTCAATCCTGTTGGATAGTTGTTTCAAGTTTGTTTAAGCTCATATGAGCATATGCTAAAGTTTTCTAAGCAAGTCTTTAAGAAATTTTAATCTTTCCTATTTCAAAAATCTTTTTCTGCCCTTTAAAGGGTGTTTGGTTCAGCAAGTTTCATGGGTCAAAACTCAGTTTTGACCTATTTTGGTTGTCAAAATGGTTTGTTCTAGTGCAATTGTTATCATTATAGCAATATTAAGTAGTTGTAAGTTTAGCTTTAGAATGTTTTACTAATTTTATGAATAGATCAACTTTCCCCATGTGACTTTTGCAACTCACTTTTATTAGCTTAATTAGAAGCTATTTTAGTAAAATCAGTATTTAGGATATTCAATATATGGAGTTAATCTGTAGGAACTTATTTTAGATTTTAGGATAGATTTCGTAGCTTAAATTTGCCACTAAAAACACCCCTTTCTGCCTTGTTTCTGTCCTAAGCCTGCTGTCCCAAATAACCAGCTTCCACAGCCCAAATTTAGTTTTTTTTATAGCTAGTAGTTCAAGCTTCATTAGTCTAGGCTTATTGTGGCTTTTAGAGCTTATCGTCATACTTATTTTTAAGCTTCAACTCACCCCCAATTGGACTATTTTGGGCTGCAAGTGCAGCAGCCTTGGTAGTGTTTTAGCTTATTAATGTTTTCCATAGCTTCTGTTAGTGCAAATATTACGATATTTAATCTATACAGTCTCGTTTGTTTTGATTGATGACAAACATGTAACTTGTATTACATAACGTAAAATGTACAAGTTACTTGTAATCACACTTTGTCCAACATTAAACTCCTCTCGATGTCTCAAGTCCTTGTATGTTACAACCTTGAGTTCGTACATGTTTGTTATGTGGCATTATGTTCAAACCCAAATAACAAATCATTTAGAATGTTTAAATACATTTTAGAGTCACTAAGTATTTTAATAGTTAACCATTCTATTGAACCTCATTTTGTTTGCATTCACAGTATTTCAAAGGTAACTAGACATTTATTAACTAGTTACAAATACATTTTAAGTTTACTTGATAAACCTTTTAAATATAATGGAAATATATTACATCATGGCATGCATCATCCTTGTAATCTTTAGAAGATTTCATAGAATATTTTTTTAGATTTGGACTCTAAACTTCACAAATCTTGGATGGATTTGGTTGACTTTGGTAAGATTTTAGTAATCTTGCTTTCATTCAGACCCCCACGTACCAAAATGGTACAGGCGGAACCCTTTGAGGGTTTCGTGGTCCGTGGGCAGCTCCCATCCATTTTGGCTATAAATAGCAAGCCAAACCAAGTTGTTTAATCATCCCTTCAACCACTCTCTGCCTTCTTGCATCATTTAGATATGTAGATAACATTGTAGAAACATACATTAATCACCCTCACCATCACATGATCATAATGCTTCAAACATTCATCTTTGTTTGTAAGCATACACATCTTGATCAACCAAGAAAGCTTGGAATCTAGCCATTCCCACTCACCACAAGCTGAAGATCTATCCAACAAGTTTAGGGGCGGTCTTTATCATGAAGACTTCTATCAATGGAAGATCATTTAGAAGTAGTTATGCATATCCATTAGACATTTGTGTCATGGATCATTCTTGTAGAATATCATTGCATCATAACAACACTTTCACCAAACTAGATTAGATGGTTTATGTGTTTGTGCCATAAAACACAAGTTTATTATGTTGGGCCATAAAACATATTGGGAGTGGTTGTACCCTTGTAAGAACTTCGACATCTATCTTAGTGTGGAAATATTGTATAAGCGACGTTAGGTTGGTTCTACCTCGAACTAGAACCCGGTATTTAGCTGTACGGAAAAAGTGTGTTGCGACAATGTTAAGGTTTTCTCCGCCAGAAGGAGCTTGTTGATTTAGTGAAGTAACTCTCAGTTGGGTTTCGGGGAGTGGGTAGGAAAGAATCCGTGACCGAACCACTATAAATCCTCGTGATCGGTTTGCACTTTCCTTTCTTTATCTCTTTACTTTTGGTGCACTATACTATTGCTTGTGATGTGGGTTTGATGTTTAATGCTTGAGGTGACAACATGGTTTACTATGCTTTACATTAGTCTCAAACAATAATTGGAACTTTCATATTATAACAAGCTTCATAAGCGATTTGATACTAAAGATCTAAAGTTTTTAAACGGTAACGTATTCACCCCCCCTCTACGTTTCCACAGCTTCTTTAGGATCCCTTATGTAGAATTCAGATATTAGAATAGTACTTAGTAGTTAGTAATTAGTTTTTAGCTTATTGATAACTTATTTGTTGCTTTGAAATTGCCCCATTAGTCCATTTTATCTAACTGATTTGCTCACTGATTTAGCAGCCCTT
>OU343216.1:120493848-120567885 GCA_910596185.1 Chrysanthemum makinoi | reverse complement strand
GAAGTACTCATTTGCTTCTTTGATGACCAACTCACAAGCTTATCACCCAAAGCGAAACTACGGGCGTGCCGGCCAGGTATCTTGACACCACACGCATGATCGCATGCATATTTGTTGTTAGTGACATCTGCGGTGTCCTTGGTACCAAAGTCCCATGTTGATGGTTCCTTGGAGGTACCAGAAGACCCGTTTAACGCTTCAAGGTGCTTTTTGTGAAGCCTTTGGTGCTCCTTACAGCATGCAGCGTGAATAACCGGGTCTCTTGGTACGTGAGGTACATCGGATCCGATCATGCTATAGTTTGGTCTGTGATCGAGTGGTCCTCATCCGGTTTTGTGCGCTGATCATGGGAGTGTCAGCGGATCACTAGAATCGTCATTTCTTTTAAAATCTCATTTGCATATTTAGATTGATTTATAAAAATGCCTCCGGGACTTTGTGAAATTTGTAATCCCAAGAAAAAATGACATTTGTCCCATCATTGACATTTGAAATTTAGAACCCATTTCTTTTGAAAAACGGTCACACTCATTGGGGTCGGTCGAGGCAAAGATGATATCATCAACATAAATTTGAACGTGAATTAAGTGTTTGCCCGACTTCCGGTGAACAATGTTGATCAAGCTGCTCCTTTATAAGCCGGTGACGCGAAGAAACTTTGATAGCGTATCATACCATGCCACTTGGGAGCTTGCTTAAGCGACCTTCTTTAGCGATAAAGGTGAGTAGGATGCTCGGATTCACAAAGCCTTGGTTGGCGACTTCTTTAAGATCTCCGATTGAAAGCCGTCTTTACATCCATCTAATAGACTACCATGTTCTTACTGGCATTAGCCAAGAATATTACGATTGCCTCGATTCAGTGGGAGAAAAAGATTCTTCAAAGTCAATACCCTCCTCTTGGCCAGGTATCCTTTAGCAACCAATCCAGAGCCTTGTTTTTAACACATCCCATGCTCATCAAGTTTCTTTGAAGATCCATTTTAGAGCAATGATCATAGCACAATCGGAGCGGTACTAATTCCCATACCTCAAGTCGATCATGATGAATTTCTTCTTGCATGGCATTGAACCAAGCTGTCTTCATTCATGGCGATTGCACATCTTTTGGTTCGATCTTGAGATCTGAGTTGAAGAAGCACCATAAGGCATCTCAAGGTAAGTTGTTTCACGTGTGATATCGGGCGAGAGGATTTCCAATGATGTTGTATAATGGATGATCGTTGAGTCCATTTTAGCGGTATTCATGTGGTTGTTGAGGGTAGTAGCAGAGTTGATGTCTGAAGTAGATGGTTCGATGATGATTGAGGAGCAAATATGTTTTCAAATGGAGCATCTTCGAGTAGCAAAGATTGACTTCATCACGTGAATCGGCATTTCCATGATGTACACTTGATGATTGAAGATTTGTTGATGAAGAAGCAGATTGGTCCGAGCTGACTGCTTGGCTTAATGATATAGAAGTTGAAGGGTTACTTTCATTGGCGGGGATAGCGACCTCACGTTGATTGAATTGTCATATCATTGTTACTTGGCTCAAATTGTTCATCAAACATTGGATCAGACAGTTTCTTTAAATCATCTTAGAGGTACATATGGAGTTGCGATGAGAGGAGTTTGGTACAAGAGATGAACCAATGGGATGCTTTTGAAGTGCGGGTCTGGCCAGATTGTCGAGAGCCATTTGACCGGTCAGCTCATCAAACGTGACATGAGTTGTTTCCATGATATTTCGGGTTCTCTTGTTGTGATTCGGTAACCTTTACTATTAGGTGCATAGCCTACAAAAACTCCAATGTCACTTTAGCTCGCGTTTTCTAAATCTTGACCATCATTGGTTGGATAACATAAAGCACGAACACTGCAAGAAGGAATGAAAGATCGGGTTTTACTGTTGTGGACAAGTTCATATGGAGTTTTTCCATGAGCGATGTGAATCGAGGGGTGATTTTGGGTGTAGCATGCGGTGTATAGCTTCACCCGGAAAACATTAGAACTTTGATAAATCAATATAGTCATTCGCGGCTTCCACAAGAGTTCGATTTGATCTTTCAACTACAATGGATTGTTGAGGAGTTAGAACACTTCTTTGATGGCTGATTCCAATACTTTCATAAAACTCACCAAGTTGTTTGTTAACAAACTTCGGTTCCATTAATGTTGGATGATTACGGCAGTTTTGTTAAGAGCGAACTGCGGTGTTTGATGAGTTTGATGATGATATCTATCCTTTGTCTTTAGAATTTTACCGGGTGAATCTAGAGAAATCATCAACCACAACTAACACATATTTCTTCCCAAAGATATTTTGCACTCTCATGGGTCGCATAGGTCCATGTGAATTGTATGGAGAACCGTTGGCGAGTTTGTAGGTTTGGGTTTATGAGGCATGCTTTACTTTTTCCCAAGCATCTTGAACAAAGATGATCCTTTTCATATTTAAGTCTAGGTAGACCTATAACTAAGTCCTTTATGGAGAGATCATTGATGGTAAAGTTTCAAGTGATTGGCGGCGATGCCATAACCATGACTTTGTTTTAGAAGCCTTTGACAACAAGCAAATTGGAGAATACTTCATCATATCTTCGATAGATATGGTGTATAGATTTGAGCCACGTGAACCTCTTAAAGTTCCTTACCATCAAGTTCTCCTACTTGAAAAAAGTATGTTTTCGAAGGCTACTTCTAGAATCGTCATGAGAATTGACCAACAGAGAAACGGTTATGATAAGACCTTCCACATAATATACCCTGGAGATAACACTTTTCCAACAACATAATCTCCATAACCCTTAATTGCACCAAAATGATCATTCGAATCTAACGTCAGGATGAATTTGCTCCACGAAGTTCATGACGCGACGGTCTCAGTCATATGCTTGGAACGACTGAGTCCAAGTACCACAGAGCGATTTGAGCGATCTGCGGTTGAACAGAACAAGTGGATAGCGGATGTGGGATCCCCATGCAAGAATGGGTTCCACTTGGTTGAAAAACGATGGTGGAACAGCATCGAAAATAGAAACATCCATATCAGTAGAAGCAATGGAATCATTGGGAATAGATGCGATCTTTGGTGTCTCGTATTTGACCTATTCAAAGTATTTAACTTCAAGGAATAGTTCTGATGAGGCATCCATTTTCTAGTGGGCATAGTCTTGCAGGTTTGAGAACAAAGCTGATTATTCTTATGGCCAAAAGGTATCCAATAATAACCTATCTTTATAATTGTTCTTCCTGTAGGTTTCCACTGTTTTCTAACAATCTTCGTCTTTTGCCTTCAGCTAACACGATTATTAGCATTAACAACTGGCGGGCATTTGGCGAATTAGACAAAGCATTCACACCACATTCATGATTAGCAAAGGAATTCAAAGACATCATTACAAGGTTTGCAAATAGTATCGAGTGAATTAATTACGATACAGCCTATGGCTAATACTAGAATCAACACGATTAGTTTATTCAACTCAAACTTAAAGTTCCTAGATTGGTTCTACTCTCTTCCAATGCTTCTTCTTAGCTTGCAAGGTCCTATCATTCCTTGTATTGTCTTGAGACTTTGACTTGCTTGCTTTAATGTCACTGATTACTCCTATAGAATGGGAACATTAGTTGGTTGATCTAATTTTTGCATTCGAACTTGATGTGCAAGGATCGAACTACTAGAAGGCACATTAATGTTTACTTATGACTTGGCATAGAGCGGATTTCATGCTTGGCACTAGGCATAGAACACGGCATCACTGACTTTGCCTTTACCTAAGGATTTTGGACATGTTGCAATTACACATTCAAGTACTCTTGAGATCGTTTGGCACGGAGGCGAGCAAACCTAATCTCTATCAAGAGGTTTATTAATGAAATCCTCTTGTCTCACTGGAGACATTCTAGACTATCCTTAAGGTGAAACTGTAGTCATGAAGCAGCGGGGTTCATTATTCCTAAGATGAGGAGGAATATATTTAAGCTCGTCACGGTTGTATTTGCATTCTAAGGTGACTTTGAAACAACATTCTTATTAAAACAAGTGGTAGTTTCCCATTTTCGACTTCCGATTCTCAATTTCCTTTTGTAAAGGCGTTATTTTTCGTTGTTTTGGTCGCAGTGACTTTCATTGAATCATATAACTCTTTAAAGTGTCGTTTAACTTTTTCATTTTCTTCTAGAAAACTCTAGTTTTCCTTTTGTAAGGCATTTACCAAGTTTTGAAGATGAAAAGTTTGGAGTCTGCGAGAATCTAAAGGAGGAGGCATTTGGGATCGATCATTGTACTTTTCACCCTTCAATTGAGAGATTTGGACTTTTCAACTTTTGATCATGTTACAATAGCTGGAGAATCACGTTCATCGTTTGCTAATTTCAAAAGCGCATCAAATTCGGAGCATCAAGGAAGTCTTGATATTTGAGGTTTTAACATTTTCTTTTAGATGTTGATATTTTAGTTGTAAATTAAAATGTTCAACTTCTAGTTTAGAAGGAAGTTTTACCAAATTATCGATCATCACGATCAATTTTCTCATTAAGTTTCGAATTAATCTTTTCAAGCTCCATGACACGATCATGGGAGACTTTCAGAGCAACAGATAATTCATGAAATTGAGATGCATTAATGGAGCAATTAAATACTGATTAAAATACATCTTGAGCAATACATTTAGAAATAAGATTCTCATTCAAGGTATGCAAGTTTTTCCTCTCAATCTCATTATATTTTAATGCTCGCTCATAGTCACTAACCTCAACTACCATTGCATCAAATTCCTTTTCCATTCCTTTAATATCTGAACTTATCCCCTTTTAAGACTCTCAAAATGATCTTTTAGTAGTTTGAAGAAAGGCATGACCTTAGTTAGATAGCATTCTTTTGTTTGCTCAAAACCCCTCCCCTTGATTATCCCATTGGGTGTGATCCTTTTCTTACAAGTTTTCTCAAAATGGACAAATAGTTGAAAAATAACATATTGACTGATTAAGGTCTTGCTTTTAGTGGCAATAGTCGTAGGAACTAAATGCATTGGGGTATTGGGAGGATACGATTGGCGAGAGCATTTTCCTAAAGGGGGGTTCGTTTCAACAAGATTCTCTGTTTTTTGCTTATCTAAATCCTTTTTCAGGAACACTTGTTGGTGTTAACAACGTCTGAGGCTTAAATTTGTTTAAGGAAATCCAATTCTCCTTCTTGTAATCATGGGGTGTGATAATTATTTTCTTCTCTTTACATATTGGATCATCTAACTTCTTGTTCATCCTCTCCCTAGTGACTTCATCAGATTTATTATCTTCCTCGGTCTTTTCCGATAACTAGGTTTCTGCTAGGTTTAAGGATTTCATTGCCATCATAAAGTACCTTATGAGCATTTCTAGCCTTTTTAATGACCTTTGGATTTGGTTCCTCAACCGAGGAATTCTATGCTTATCGCTAAGACTCTATGCTTAGTATCATGTGATCATGTAGGCGATCTGAATGGTGTTCCTTATGCGTAAACTTATTTTCAAGCTTGTTCTTCAAAGTTTTTAGATTAGAAAAATCATTCAAAAGATTTGATTCCTTGGCATGAAATTTCTGCTTAAGCACTTTAACATTTTCTTGAAGTTCTTGTTTTTGCTTAGCAGTTTTTGAAAGTTTTTCTTGTAAGGAATTTAACTCTTGTTTTAACACTTCTTCTCTAAAATTACTTTTTTCTAATAATTATGCGCATTTGGTTATCCACTCACGCTTCCGAGTATTTAGCTCAAACTTAGCTTGCGTTGTTCATAAATGGCTCGTTCTTTATAGGCATTAAGTTGAGATAAGAATCATCGAGGCATGCGATTATATCATGAATATAAATCATCATTATTATGGAAATACATCACTTGATACAATCACACTTTCACTTTGTTTCACATATTGATCATATGGGACAACATTGATATTACCCATATTTTCAACATTTGACTCAATGATTTCTGTTGATTGTATTTCATTATATATCTTTGCATCAACTTGAGATGATTTTGTCTTTGGATGGACCAACTTGTGGTGAAGAAGAGACCTTAGGAGAGACCATTGGAGAAATGCTTGCCATGAAAATTGTTGTCTGATAGGTCCATCATCAACATCGAGTCGTATGCATCACAGTCGATTCGCGAAAGGCATTACGATGATTGTGACCTATATCTCTTGAATAGGCTGCTCATCCACATCACGCATCATATGTCTTAGCATTCCCATGACAGAAAGCAATGACTCCTCTTCATCCAAGGTTGCTCTATTGTCTGAGCTTGCACTAGCAACATCTTATCCACAAGTATTCGCGTGCGAGGACGTTTTGGAGATGTGCAATTCCTTGCAATGTGTCCTCACCACTCGATTGTAACATTTGGTAGCTTTGCTTGTCCTTGATTTCCGATCCTTCTCGGTTACGATTTCTACATAGCCTCCACCGCCCACCACCTACGATCGTCTTTGCCTTTCTGGGTGCATCATATCTTCCCATCTCGGCCGGTGGCGATTGTGTGGATTGGATGCGGGTTGTTGTTGGTGTGTGGGAGAGTGTTCAAGTTTTGTGACCGATCACGAGAGCTAGTTGACTAATGAAGTTTCCAACGGTGCATCGGCATCAACTTGTTTGAACATTGGATCGGGAATGAGTTTGTGAGTTCCATCACCCATGGGTATAACTTGTGAGGCTTTAGTGGTGGCATGATGTTTAAGTAGAAGGCGGGTTGAATCATTTGATGAGCTTGTCTCTCTGGATTTGTTTTTGAATTGTTCAAGAATCCTCTTTTCAAACATGGCATGTCTTTCATTCTGAATAAGGAAGGCATACAGGTTGCTCATAATTTGATTCTTCAATCCTTTAGTGAGCTTCACGAAGTACAAACTTGTGCCATTGAGTTCATGTTGTTTACTTTTGAGTTCAGTTGAATGTTAGGCATGGTCATTCCGATGTTCCTCATGTCATTAAAGCTTATGGAATCTCCATAGTACTCATAGACACTCTCGTACGGTTTCATCTTGAAATGCTCAAATTCATCATATAATTGAGATTCTCTGTCTATTCGACAATTCAAACACGAGAGAAGCATCTTGATTATCCCATACAACCTTTGCTTAGGTGTTGTGGTTGATAAGCTTGTATATGTCTTTTGGAAGACCTTGCAATATGATGTTAGAAGCCGCTTATATCGCAAGACGAATCTCTTCTTCTCCTTATCATTGAGCTCATCATACATCTTTGAATTACATCCATTCAGTAAATCAATGTACCATCGGTATCATCAATTATGTCTCTAGTAGTCTCCACCGATCGGGTCCTTCATCAATCGATTTGAGAATGTTGACCCCATTTCCTTTCCAAGAGGTACAATCTGATTCTTTGAGCCCAAATTAAGTAAGTCGACTCGTCAAGCATAGGTGGTCGGTATGTCGACCACTGCTGCGAGCGTCCCGCCTACGGAAGAAACAATAGTAGGAGCGATGTTTGCCATGATTACAAGTTCTCACGAGTTTACAATTCTTTGATTAAGGAAATTGATTCTTTCACGGATTTTACTAAACCAAAGAACAACCGAAGTAAGAATGTATCACGAGAAGAAGTAACAAGCCTAAATTTAGACAAGTAGTAAAACACAACTTCCTTAGTTATCAACTTCGCAAGAATCAACTCGCTAAATAGCCAAGTCGCATTAGCATCAACGCAGCATTATCAACACGCTTAATGAATCAAAGTGGCTAAATAGCCAACTCGCTTTAATATCAACTATAACTGTCACAATCAACTCGCTTGAACACCAAGTAAAGCTTAAATTAACTGCTAGCTTTACAACTCCTTAGCTAAGTCGCTTTGGATATCAAGTTAAACCAAAACAACTAAGCAGAACCCAAGTCGCATAAAAATCAACTTCGCTAAATAAAGTCGCATGTACCAACTAGCATCCAATAACAAAGCAACTAAGCTTTGAAGAACAAACTTACCGAGACTCCCTCGCTTGATACAAACTTAGAAAATAACCACTTTATCAATCAAAAACAACCAAACCACAATGATTTATGCCTTCCAATTCAAAACATAAACACATATGATGATCCTAAACACAAAGTACAAGCAAAATTCAAACTTTAACACTAGAATTTGTCCAAATGAATCAAACTCTCCTAAACCTTTAATACCCCAAAAACCTTATGAAATCCACCAAAACAAGAAGCATGAAAGATGAGTGATCAAACCATGGCTCTTGATACCAATTGTTAGATATAAGATTTCACAAACACATTAAACCATAATCATATGGGGCGTTAACTAGAGTTTAGAGAGAAAGTTCTAGTGAGAGAAAGGAAGAGAGTTGGGAACTATGTGAAACAAAGAAAAATGGTATTGAAGCACCAACCCTCTACCTTGGAGTAGAGGTATTTATAGTTTCTTACAAACAAAGCCACCCTCACGGACGTGGATCGTGCATCGGTGGGTAGGAGCAGGTCCGTCCTCCCGCGGTGTTACTAAACTAAATACTACTTAACATAAAATGACTACGACTACGATCTCTCTAACGATTACATATACTTGAGGTGACTGACTCTTTAATACCTGGAATTTCTAATTCCTAACATTGCACCTATTTTCTTTTTCTAGAATAGCGGTTGGAACATCATCGAAGATTACATAGTCTGAAAATACATTATTGGTTAAGTTGATGATGAGTTGGTCATACGAGTCATGTAAAATTGAAGTAGAATTTGGCACCTTCATGTGGCTCTATTATACAACTCAAAAGAAGTTGAGAAAATATAGTATTGAAACTATTTCACATTACTCGATCATTGAAGTATATTTTATCATGCGTAAAGCATATAGTTTCCTCTTAAGGAAAATTTTATTGTGGAATGATTTTGCCTCATACAATTGAGCAAGATGATCACAAATCTCCTTTGCACTTTTCTTCTCCTTTATGCTTGACAAAACTCCATCTGCTAATGCAAGATGAAGATTTGTAATAGCATTCCGTTCTCATCCCATTTGAGTGTCGGTAGTCACCTCACTTGCCTTCGCTGATAAACATTTTATCATTTCTTAAGATAGCTTTTATTTTTAGCTTACACAATGAGAAATTACTCCCATTAAAATTTTCAATTTCAAATTTAAATGCCATAGCTACAATTAAAGGGGTGTTATTCGGGTAGACCCATCGGGTTGGTGGTCGGTCAAGGCTAAAAACATACCCGAACCCGTACTTGTTTAGAACTCAGGTCACTCGGGTAGGGTCAATTCAGGTTCGGGTCAAGTCGGGTTGGGTCAATTCGGGTCGGGTCAGCTCGAGTTCGGGTCTAGGTCGTTTGATAGTTATACATTTTTGGTGTTTACATACAAATTAGAAAGAAAAAAATGAAACTCGGGTCACTCGGGTTGATCCGAACCCGAGTAAGAAACATATATTATACCCAAACCTGACCTTGTTTAGAGCTCGGGTCACCCGAATATAATTTTGGACTCAAATAACCCGACCCGAAAAAGCCATATTCGGGTTGAGATTGAATTAAAACATGACACCCCTAACTACAATCACAATCTTCTTTTTGACAAAACTATTAGTTGTTGATAATAGTAATAAACATTTTTTGAGTGAGTATAATCTTGCTTATCATTTGATGTGGAAAGTCCACTCATAAGGCCTTATAGGGTCAGGTTGATTCGGGTCCAATATACCTTATCGGGTTTGTCGGTCAACCCGATAACCTTATAGAGGTCGGGTTAGGTTTTACTAATTTGTTGTATAGGGTTATCATGTTAACCTGATAAACCTTATAAGACCCATTAATAGATTTAAACATCTTTAACTATTCAACTAAAGCCCATTTAAAGTAATGCATTAGTAACAACTCTTAGCTAATAAAACCCACTTAAGTAATATGTACTTGCCCTACTCAATCCTGATCATATATTCATACGCATAACATAACCATTCATATTCACAATTTCCAACGCAAACCCTTCCCAAGAATGGATGAGATCATAGTTGCTTATTCCAAAGTACCAAAATTGTCATTCAAGATAAGGTAATTGTTTCATTTTTAGTTGTATGTTAAAATTATGTATATTTAAATGAATGGATACATGGTATTTAATTGGTATCTAAGTGACGTTATGTTATGTTATATAATTTGGAATCCACCAATTGTTGCATTATTTGGTATTATCAGTATTACATTACATATGCTACTAAAGAACTTTAGTGTTGTAATTAGTAGTATTTTGGGTATTGTTCTGTTACAGAAGTAACATTAAGAAATGGATACATATGTTCATTATTAAATGGATACATGTTTGAAACAATAAGTACATATTTGAAACAAGAAGTTTTGTACGTTTTGTTACATACTAATAATTATTTTTTGATTATTGCTACTTATTACTTTGTTTGTTTGGTAGATGTCTTCAAGTTCAATTGAAATTTATGATGAGCCACCAGTGGAGGTTAAGAGTGGTAAGAAGAACAAAGGAAAACAACTGGGAAAACAACTAAAAACTCATAAAAAAAGATCGCCGTATGGCTACATTTTAAGCAGCAGGATCTATTAGAAGGGGAGTTGCCCGAAGACGTGAAAGCTAAATGTTTGCATTGTGAGAGTTTGTACCTTTATCACACAAAAAATCATGGTATTTCTAATCTCAAGCACCATCTTGATAGGTGCAAACCTTACCTAGCTACACTAAGTGAGTCTCAAACTAATATTATTTATAAGGGTGGTGATGCAAATAAAATGATGGCATGGAAGTTTGATCAAAAAAAGAAAGAGAGTTTAGCTCACTGATTGTTGGATGAGTTGCCATTTAACTTTGTTGAGAATTTAGGCTTTAGGCATTATCAAAAAATCAACCAACCTCTATTTGATATTCCATGTAGAGGTACAATAACACAAGAGTGTTTGAAAATGTACCTAAAAGAAAAAAGTAAGCTTCGTGAAATACTTAAGAAAAACATTGGTAGGGTTTGTTTGACTACTGATTCTTGGACATCCATTAAGAAAAACAGTTGCATGGCTCTTACAGCTCACTTTATAGATAACGAATGGAACTTGGTAAAAAGTGAATTTTTGTGTTCTTGATGGTCATAAGGGGATAGACATAGGAAAGGGGATAGAAAGTTATTTGAATGAGTGGGAATTTGATAATATTTTAACTATCTTGGTTGATAGTGCTAGTTCAAATGATGGCGCTATTGAATTTATGAACATGATACTTGACAAAAATCCTAATTGTTTGTTAACATGGAAATGGATACATACTAGATGTGCGGCTCATATTATCAATCTTATTGTGCAAGATGGAATGAAAAAAATTGATAAGTCAATTGAAGGTATTAGATGTGCGGTTAAATGGATAAAAAACCGGGTTCTAGATTTGAAAAGTTCACTAAATGTGCCCAAAGTGCTAGATGCAATAGCACTACGAGTTTGGTACTTGATTGTCCAACTAGGTGGAACTCCACCTACAATATGTTCGAAGTGGCTCATGTATATGAAGAGGCTTTTGCTAGGTATGGTATAGAAGACGCGGAGTTTGGTAATCATATTAGGACACATGGTCAGTGGGTTCCGACAACGGAGGATTGGAATAAAGCTAAAAAGTTATGTCATTTTTTGAAAACTTTTTATGAGATTACTTTGAAAATTTCCGGTGTTAATACAAATAAGCCATAAAAATGTTTTTTATATTTTACGATCTTCTAATGTTTTGTTGATAACAAACGTAAAATCATTTTAACTGAAACAAATAAAAATATGTGTTTGAGCCAATAGTTTTCTAACACACTTACGCTTTCACATAAAACACAAAACAAGTATAAGTGATTTTATGATTTAGTAATACATATGTACAACAACTAGTGTTTACATATTTGGGTAAATATATACTTAACTAGTATATACTAAAATGGGTAAAAACTAACAAATGGTATTGACCCATAACCCATGGTATTATCCAAACCACTTGACTAGGAACATTGAACTCATGAGATACATTATATCTAGTAAAAGACCCATAGATCAACCCATAACCCATGACCCATGACCCATGACCCATGATCAAAATACCCATGGGTAAAGGGCGTCCCAGTTCCTAGCTTTGCTAGCCGGATCCCTGTGGGAGGGATCCGTGGGATCCGTGAACGATAAACTTTCTCCTCTATAAATAGTGAGCCATTTCTTCCTTTTGGCTTACCACTTTCACACATACTTTCTCCAAGTATTGTACCGCTCTAACCACAGATCCTAAGGATCTTTCTATGTAGTTTGTCTTTGTTTTTGTGTGATTCTCTAGGTTCCTCTTAAAGGCGAGATCACCACCTCCTGAAGTCGAGCAAGCTCAAGTCCATGAGTTGCCATGCTTGTCTTCATCAAGTGAGGTTCTCTTGTTGATAGTTCTTTCTTC
This sequence comes from Chrysanthemum makinoi, assembly GCA_910596185.1. Classification (NCBI taxonomy): domain Eukaryota; kingdom Viridiplantae; phylum Streptophyta; class Magnoliopsida; order Asterales; family Asteraceae; genus Chrysanthemum; species Chrysanthemum makinoi. The sequence goes on along the minus strand of OU343216.1, from coordinate 120,555,472 downwards.
CTACGTAGATATGTTGTGTTGAAGGCATTAGTGAAGGATCTGCGAAAGTTAGAAAGGTGCTTAGCGTCGTGTCAAAAGCATTAGTAAAGAATGCTAAAGGTGTCAAGTCAAAGGCATTAGTGAAGGATGCATAGGAATCAAAACAAGTGGCATTAGGGAAGAATGCCTAGGTAGTATAATCGATGAGGTGCATCGTTATACATATAAGTATTAGTTTATTTCCAAGGATGGTGATATCCTTGATGGTGTTGTAACAAGGAGTGGATCTCCTTGAGATTAGGTGTTGTGTTGTGTTGTGTTGGGTAGTAGTTCCTCCATAGTAATGGAACTAGGTGCTTAGCCTAGTACCTAATAAAGGGTATGTTAGGAATTGGAAATTCTATTGTAAAGTATAGGTCACCCCAAGTATAATCTAGCTTAAGTTAGCTCGTAGACATATCGTTTATTATGTTAGTTGTTAGTAAGTTATTAGCTTAGTTTTAGTCTAGTGCAACTGCAGAGTGGAGGAAGGTCTTTACTCTGTATACGATCAGCAGTGATGGGAGGTCGTTTAGTTTGTAACCTATAAATACCCTCTACCTTGCAAGGTAGAGGGTTGGATATTCTATGTGGAATCTAACCTTCCATAAGTTTCTCTTTCTAGAATATCCCACTTTCTCTCTCTAAACCATCTAAATTATACGCCCATATTGAGTTTGTTTATGTGCTTGTGAAATCCAATATGTTACAAATGGTATCAAGAGCCATGGTTAGATCATCTCTTACATATCCTTGGATTTCTAGTGGTTTTTAGATGGTTTTTGAGTTTGAAAAGTTTAGTGGTTTTTGCATCATTTGGTTCATTTCTTGTGTTAAAGTTTGAATTTTGGGTGTACTTTTGTGTTTAGGATCATTGTATGTGCTTAGGTTTTGATTTGGTAAGCTAGAATCAGTGTGGTTGAGCTTGTTTTGGATTGAAAAGTGTGTTTTAAAGTTTTCTCTTGGCTTTCTCTCGGAGTGATTTTCATGCTAGCGACTTGCTTGTAAAGTGTAGCAGAGTTGTAGTGAGTTTTCGTAGCTGACTTGGTCTCACTTGACTTGTCTCAGACAAGCCGACAAGCAGTACACTTAGTGGATTCTCCACTCTGGGGGTAGCGACTTGGTGGGTAGCGACTTGGTAAGGTAGCGACTTGCTTTCAATTTTGATAGCGATTTGTTCTTTAAGTTTCTTAGCGACTTGGTGTTAGCGATTTGGACCTTAGCGAGGTTATGACTTGACATCTTAGCGACTTGGTTGACTTTTGTGTGTATCGGTTTTCTCTTGATTTAGTAAAATTCAGTAAAAATCTATTTCCGGTTTAATCATAAAGTTATAAAATCCGTGTAATAAGTTAACATGTCTACCCATGCCTACAATCATCTCTACTATAGGCGAGGGTTCATGCAGCGATTTTCGTCCACCAATGTCTTACATCACTTGACCCTTTTATCTCCAAAGTTGCGAACTTTATGATACCTCGCTGAACAATGGCGTTTGCATTTCAGATTTCCTACCTTGATTGATTCTCTTGATTATGATCAAAACTCTTCACTTTCGACTCAAACTGCGAATCACACCTATCAATGACCCATGATGCAAAGCATTGAATGCAACATTAAGCGTTTCAATTACTTCATCGGCACCTCACACCTGGCTGTTATCCACTCTTATGGGGTGAACATGCGGTGCTCTCTTCCCAAGACTTACCTCGTTGAAAAAGTGTGTTGCTAAACTTAGAACAACTAAAGCTTCAAATTACCAATGAGAAGGTATTAATTGATGATTCTAATGCTGCACTTCAAGTTATCTACAACCAATTTTAGCCATTTATCAAAGGGAATATTATCTGACTTTGATCAACACATTATTTGGAATTTCATTCAAGAAACACTTGGAATGGAAATTCATGAGTTCATCAACACATATATCCAACTTATGAATAGTATGGAAGTGTACATTAAGGATGCTACTCAAAGGAATGATTATTTGAATGAGTGTCATGGAAAAGTAAAGGAAAATTGTGATATTTTGAGTAATGGATCAGTTGAAAGAACAGATGATCTTTGATCTTGTTGCGAATTTGGAAACAAAATGAATGATGTAATTGGCTGTCTTTGAACACAAAGGCTCAGAGTCGAAAAGTTTGAAATTGCTTGCATGTCGATAAGTCTGTTGTGCATGAGGTGAATACGGATGCCATACCAACAAAGTGAACCGCGTGTCATGCATTGAGGTACCCTTAAGCGACCCTATCTTTGAATATGATATCAATAAATGTGTCTTGGTTGAGTTTGAATCTAAAATCTTTAAAACAAATGACATGGTAGAAAAAGGGGTTTATGATGAACTTTCAAACAAATACTCAATTCTTGAAAAAACATTGTATTTCCACTGAAATACAATACAACAAAAGGAAGAAAGTTTTCATGCTACAAAATCTTGCATTAATAGAATTCCCAATTTCGATAATTTTTGAAATTAATCACTTAAAAACCAGTTAGGGACAAAGATTCAACCATATGCAATCTGAAATGTCAACGGTCTGCATAAGAAATGCAATCTTAGGATGAGCAATTCTAACCATGAGGTGAGTAGTGAGCTTAAATCTAGGAATGATGAATTGGCTCTATGTGTGTCCAACTTATTAAGAGAAAATGAGTCCTTAAGAAATAACTTATTAGAGAACAATTCCAAGTTGATAGATCAAACAAATTCCTTTTGGTGACATTGATGCGTCAAAGCCAAATCGGGATAAGAGCTTCAATATTGTTGCCTTAAAAAATGAGCTTAGAAATCTATTGGAAATAGGGTGAACACTAAGTTTGCAAAACCATCAACCTTGGGAAAGTCAACTGTTCAGAACAACTCAAAACATAACAGTAGTTAGGCTGACGAATGCTTTTAGAACTGAAAGATTTAAACCATCGAAATCTAGGCTTGCCTCCCAGTTGATCTTGAATCTTGTTTTGTCAAAACCGATTAAGCCTACTGCGTTCGATATGATGAATAACAAACCCAAGGTTAATGTTCAATGTTCTAAGATCAGGAATACTAGGAGTTCATCTACTTCTCATAAGAAGCATCAAATGACAGATCAATCCCCTAAGAAACCCAATAATTACAAAAGGACCAATATTCAAAAGAAGAAAGTACCTAAACCCAAATCTACTAGCATTTGTTTCAAATGGATTCCCGGCAGACTATTTAAGTTCTGAGGATCCAATGACTTACATACCTAGATCTTGCCTTAAGTGGATGCCCACAGGAAAACTATTCAAGAATATTGAACCTAAAGGGATTTCATAATGACATGATTTCAAGATCAGCTGCAACATCAAATAGTGAGACTACTCATGTCACTAACTCATCTATTTGCAATACTACATGTGCTTCTAGTGCAATGTGTTCTCGGTTTTTCGGGTACAATGCTCAACTCATTCGGAACTTCATGACTTGGTTTCCATCAGGAAATGAATATTGCTCACTCAGAGCTATAGCATGCGAGTTGATGTACACTTTGACTCCTATTCGACTTGAATGGGACTCGCTGATAAATCATGTACAAATTACATTAAAAAAGTTAGAAATGTCATTTACCTCAAACTAATAAAGGATATATCCTTTGTTATCGATAACATCTACGGTCCTAGAAATGTCATTCAATAATGGCACGGGATCATAGATGAACTTGAACAACTTGATATTCATGTTTTTATCACAAGTGGATTTAGTTCAATCAATGGTCATTGGTAACATTGATTGATGGGAGAGCCAACAACTATATTGTTTATATATCGCACAATTGTTGGTTATGTAGGGTGCTCAAATGCATGTCTTTGTCTTGTCTTGTTCTCCAATGTGTTAGGTTGCTTATCCTATTATGTCATCTTAATTATGATATGTGTGCTATGTGCTAGTTTGCAATATGAGAAGTTCATGGACTGAAAGTGGTACCTTTTACTGTGTTAGCAACTTAGCATGTTTAATTTGGGTTAGCGAGTTGGTATGAAAAGTCTTAGCAACATACCCTACACCTTGACTTAAAGTGGCAACTTAGCATGCAAATTTTTGGATAGTGACTTGTTTCACAAAACTCTGAGGGGACTTAAAGTGGCAATTGGCATTCTTGAAAATTTATATCCACACCTAGCGACTTGACATTTTCTATTATTTTCAAAACCTTTTATTTTCTTTTCTCTCCGTGGTTCAATTCTTATTAGCGATTTGTGTGGTAAGGTCATCTTAATGCTTCTTGTTTCTAAATATGTAGATTATTGCATCCCTAACTCATTTTATATGAGATTCCTCATCTTGATCCTCGTCAATTGCCTTCCTCGCCTAGGTTTGTTAATGGATTTTTGAATGGAACTATTGATATATATGTGTAAATGGGTTAAGGGTTGTTTGGATGCTCTAGGGTTGTTGTAATTTTTCATAATTATTTGTATTAATGAATTTGTAAGCGTCGTGTATATGGTTGATTGGGTTGTGTTTTGAAATAGCTTGTGTTTGTGGATTAGTGCCGCGTGTTCTTAGTAGCGGTTTGATTGTGTTGAATGGTGTTGATATTGTACGAATGATTTTCTTGTGTTCTTGGTAGCGACTTACACTATGATAATGTTCTTGGTAGCGAGTTGGTGTATAAGTTCATCGTGGCGACTTGCTATGCGATATTCAAGTTAGCGTGAAGTGACGAGTTGTAGCGACTTAGTTGTTATTCTTGTTGATAGCGACTTGTCTTTACAAGTTAGCGACTTGATCCTATCATTTTTTAATAGCGACTTGGTGTTTACAAGTCTAGCGACTTCTTTGGTTCAATTTTCAAGTGGCGACTTGGTTTATTAAATTATTTTAAGGTGACTTGCTAGTATAATTTCATGTTAGCGACTTGATTCGAGGTTTTCACTGGCGACTTGTTTTGACAACATACTCTTAGCGACTTGCTATAACATATATTGTTTGAGCAAATGTGTACTTGGTTTCTCATGTGGCAACTTGGTATCACAACTTGGTTCAAACAACCTCTTATAACATCATAATAGTGTCTTGTCTCATGATATTATTTCCTAATGCTTGTGCTTTTAAATAATTTGATTCAAAAAAACAACTTGTCTGGCGTGTCATATAAGCGATTACCTTGAAAACTTTCTAATGCCACTCAATCTATTTCAATATGCTTATGGGAACTCTGTCAAATTTGCTACTTGTTGTGTCTATGTCATGAGGTTGGATCCAATGTTGCCTAACTAACCATATCTAAACTAACATGCTTTCAATCATTGTTGTTGTATGTGTGTATCTTTAGATTTTCAATGGCAAACACAACCTCGTCTCAAAACCTTTCATCTTCTGCTCCACCCAAAGTACTTCGACAGCGAGATCCTTCCTAAAGATAAATGGGTAGAGATTGGGAAAAGTAAGCTTTATGTGGACATGCAAAAGTTGCAACAAAATCCAATCCTCAAAGTATCTATTGATATCCTCAAAAACACAAATTTCTTGATTGCCCTTACCAAGCAATGCACAATTCCCACCATTTACATACAAAATTTTTGGAACTCCATTGAATGGGACAAAATCGCGGCTCAATATTCACGAAAGCGGATGATAGGGAATTTGTAATTAATTCGACATTCTCGGCAAGGCCCTAGGAATCCACACCTGTAACCCCACCATTCTATCTCTGAACCTCCACTAGTCAGGAAGAGCTAATAGTCTTTACGATCGGTTTGGGTTATCAAGTTGGCATATTAAGGCGTCGACATCATCTTTGGACACATGTATCAACCACGGAGATCAATGACAGGGTTCTCAACTTATGTTTATCGAGGCAAAACTTGAGGATTTGATAAAGTAAGGATTCCCATTTTACAAATCCTATAGGGTATCGTCAATGGGGTGAATGTTAATGTCTCGAGCGTATCGGGAAGAATTCTCGTTGTCAATGAACACTTTTATCTCGATAGAACAAACTTTGAGAATAAAGCTGGGGGGCGAAAGAAGTAAACAAACTTGTGATTCCTAGCATTAGATTCTCGAAGCTTGTCATCCAATATCTGCCAACGAGACTTATAACTTCAATCCTAGGAGTGAATCAGGTTCTTCATAATGCCAAGGAAGAATTTGTTAGGTAACCTTAAATATGTTGCTAAAGGCATGGATAAAGAGATCTTTGGGCCGCAATTCGATATTCTTCCTGAGCGATATTAAGAAAATGGATTACTTCAATGTACATGAAAAGGGCTTCCGGATCCAGAATGTTAATATTGATGTCTCTCCACTCCACGCCTTAAAGTAGCTAAGTTTTACGGATCAAAAACTTCAAAACTTCATATTTGCTCTTCCAAAAGAGCGTGAAAGGTAACAACACTACAACCTATGACGAAGCGAAAGAAGAAGTGGAAAAAAGAAAGCGTTGAGAAGCGAGGTTTTGAGGGGTAACAGCGTTGATTGATGGAAGATGATCTTTCTCTGCACTTGGAATCAAGCAAAGTCTAGAAAGTCGAGAATGTGAGTGCACCAGTTGGAGGTATTGTCTGAGAGAACGAACTGAGCCCCATACAACTCCATCACACAAGACAAAGGGAAAGGGATTCTTGAATGTAGATGATGAACAAGCCATTTCATGCTTGCCGACCATCTCCACTTCACCATCAAGAACTACCACTCAATTTAGCGAAAGAAAAGTGTTGAATCCTCTTGACTCAAGAACAATCTCGAGTTGGAAAAGAAAAGTGTAAACGCAACAAGAAATTCACGTCAAGTGATACCCGTCGATCAAAATGTTGATGACTTGTTGCATAAAGACTCACGGAGAACCTCGAGTCAAGATCGATGAGACCATGCACATGGAAGAACCAAATCGTCGGTTCTCGTCATTGAAGAACCTAGATACGACCCTCTTTCGGTGATCATTTCTTAAATGACAAACCCTTAGATACCGAATCTTCTAAGCAAGATAATGATAAAGAGGAAACCCGATCCATGTTTCTTCGATATTTAGAACTTCAACCATTCCACCTATGTCGGCACCTCTACTCTCGCAGCGCGCTACCCCCAAACCTACTCAAACAACACGACCACCACGGTCGATAAGGATCTATCCCTTGAACCGTGGTTACAAGATTGACATGGAAACTCCACCCGGCTTCACCCTCGAATACTTACATCGGATCAATTGCTTCGACAAAGCGGTGAAAAGAATTGAAGCACTTGAAAGACAACTTCCAAAATCCTTTAATGCCCTCGAGAATGCGTCTATAGGTTGGAGCACCTCAACTTTGATGAAGGGGTTGGGGCGCCATTGGCGAAGTTAGGGATGCGTGGAGTGGGCAATGGAAGCTCCAACCTTAGGCGATTCAAAGATCTACCCATTGCGGATATGAGAGCTGTACTTTCGATAAGATGTATGAGGCTAACGCAAAGCATGAGGTCCACAGAAGCTATATGAGGCTCTGAAGAATCAATTAGAACACGACAATCATGGTTCTTGAAGGACATTGGAGAAAGAGAAGCTAAAAGAAGAAAGGAGGACCATGGTGTTGGAGACATTGCGTAAAGGTCCTAAAGATCCTCCTCCTCCTCCCACTCCTCCAGCAGTGTCGGAACTTCAGGGCGGTGGATCTTCTAAGACAACCTCTACACCTCCCACCACATACCATCATCACAACCAAAACCTCCCAATCAACCCGGTTCATCCAGAAATCGAGGTTAGAAGAAATCTGCAGCGGGCGGCGGTTGATTCAAGGTTCACTCTACGGTCTCCTCATCCCGAAGATCAAGTGGTTAATGAAGTGTCGCATGTCATGCTGATCGAAATCGGATGAAGATGATGCATCCACCAAGCATATTCCCAAGCCTTCTGAAGATGAATGGTTTGATACATACGTATCAGGAGAACGCTCTAACACATCTAGAGTGGCACCTTAAAGGACACAATTCAAAGCTGGTTCACCAGAAGAGACCTCATACTCGAACCTTCATGGTCCATCGGAAGTCTAACATGATGATTCTTGATAACAAGCTGGCATCAACTATCACAAATAACTATGAAGCCAGAAACTCTCTTTTGCACATCCTTTGGAGATATGGGTAGCTTTTGAAGTGGTTTTGTGAAAGAAGGGAATTTCATCTCACTTGAAGGAAGGATCTTGAAGGACACGCTTTTGAAATTGTCAAGGTGTTCCCTTTCGGATGCCATCGGCCAATACTAGATGGAAGAATGCCACAAGATCTTGAATGATCAAGTCGGTGAAAGATTGTGTCGATTCAATGTGAAGGCCCCTTCCTCTCGGTGGTGAACTGGAAAATGTCTATTAGGTCACGAGTTCTTCTTCAACCATGACCTGGACTATCTTTGTGCTCATACTCTTGAAAGAAGAAGACCAGACTTATCAATCTCAAAGATGAAAGGCGCTACTACTCGATCAAGGCCTTGAGCAGATGGTTCCTCGATCAGTGCAGGCGGACAAAGAACAAGTATATGACATCGAGGCTTGATGCGGAATTTCTCATTGGTGGATCAAGAAGAAGAAATTCTACATTGATAGACATAGTGCCAATAAGAGTCCAGAGTGTTGATCAAGGTGCGAATTTTAAGTGTCGTATGTAGAGATCTTCCAAATCTATGGCTATGATTACCTTAAGAAGATTGTTCTTCAAAGAGCGGACAAGAAGGATCATGTTATTGAAGAAAATGACTTTAAACATCTAGCGACAAGTGACTTTGAAGATCTCTATCTTTGAACCTTCAAGGACACGAACACCTCCTGCTACGTGAAAAGAAAGCTCTACTGCCGTTGATCTTCTTTGGATCGAGAGGCTTAGTCATCAGCGGGTTGAGGACTTTCGCTGGGATGGAAAGCTACCGGACTGGGTCAATTTAACAAGGCCACAATGGGATGCCAAAGGACATGAATTTCGTCCGCGACTATAGAGTGCTTGACACCCCGAGCCATCCTCTTCCCACGGCAGTCTGCAGGACTGCATCTTGATGAGAGATTGTGCGAAGCTCATATTCGATGATGGTACTCTCAAGATGGTCGAAGAATTGAACTCCAGAGTGAAAGAAATCGAGGTTGATATGAGCTAGTGGAACAAAACAAAATTACGATGAGGACTTAAAGAGGTGAAGAAGATTTCATTCCTGTCCGGTGAAGACTTAAGACTTCGAATGATCTTCCTGACCTTGAAAGTTTTGTTAGTGGTAGAATTCATTGAAGGTCATTACAAACTACTTCAAAGAATGAATGAAGACATCTTAGGAAGTAGTTTACGTTTTGTATTATTTATGTGTAAAATGTGGTGTACAAACTATGAAAAACTATAATGCATGTAATAGTGTTAGGTTATGTCTTGTCGTGGTTTCCCTTTGTGTCTAAAGGGAACTTACGTGATCCACATACATCATATATATTTAAATCACTTGGGATCCAAAATCTCAAAGGATTTGAAATTTTTGATCGAGGGTAAAAATGTGATATAAATATGAAATGATAAAAAATGACCATTTTGTCTCAAAGTGCATCTTGCTCTTTAATATGTGCTAAACTATTTTCGAATCTCGAAGCATATATTAAGGGGGGGCATTTAAAAAAAAATTCAAACGTTCAAGGTACAAAGTTTTCCATGTTTTTACATAAGGTACCTTGATTGTGTGTTAAATGGTTTCTAAATGTTTGGTAATCGTGGTAGTACTTCAAAGGTATCTTTCCTCTATGTGTCAAAATGATTTCAAATATCCAACGCACATATTGAGGGGGAGAAGTTACCAAAGAAAATCAAAAGGCTTTTTCTAAGGAAATTGTGATCAAGAAATTATTTCAAAGAAATTATTTCAAAGAACTCTTGCCTCCATGTGCTAAACAATTTCAAGATCATATGCACATGTTGAGGGGGAGGTTTTCTAAATGATCAAAACTATTAAGGTATAAAATGCTTTGATCTCGTATCACAAGTACCTTGATTGTTTCTCCAAATGATTTTTCAATTGGTTTCAAGGAAGAATGAACTGCCCTTGGCCAGACCATTTTACTTTATCTATGGAGTTATAAGGATGGTGAGGTTAGGTATTACGTTCCACGATCCGCCCGAGAGAAAGGAGGATCTACCGAGGACAATCCACTAGTTAGTATAGAAGTCCTTAGGTATGATGATAAAAGGAAAAAAGTGAGATATGGGAAGAGTGCGGTGAGGCTGAAACTAGTCTTTGGAATAAACCCAACAAGGCTCTAGTAATGAAGTCTCGGTAAGCACTGAAGGGGTTGAAGAATGAAAAATAATTTAATGTGAAAAAGGGTGAAAAGAAATAGCCCTCCATTTATTCAACCTTAGGAAAAGGGTTCAATTCATATACTACTTGGTGGTTACCAAGGTAACATCGTATTGAAGACAAAGGCGTCATGGACCCGGTGTATGCGCTTCAACTTTCCAAACCACTCAAGTTCCTCTTAAAAGGACTTGTTTCATTCTCACAGGGAAACGACATAATCTATCGACTTTCTCTTAGAGATAGTTGTATTGAAGAAGGAGACCACTAGTCTCAGACATAGGAACCAAATATGCACAATTGAGTCTAGAGCCAGAGATCATCAATAAATCTCATTAGGACACTTTCAATGAAGACTCTCGTTTCCGCACAATGTGGGAAGAGATATTATATCTTATGAGTCCTACATTATCCTTGTGGTATTGCTGGAACATCGAGTAGTATGCCAACATACTCACAATGAAGATGGAAAGCCTTAGAACAACATCAAACAAGCTCTTGGTAGGTGGCATGTGAGATCTATCCAATGGATCAACCATGTGACAATGACGAAAACAATGGGCGATTCAATCTTTTGAATCAATCTGGTTTGGTTATGGATTGATGGATACCTTTGAAAAACCGTTTGTTGTGATTAAAACTATTTTCTTTAGCACATCATTGTGTACTTATTTCTCAAAATAAAGGTGTTTATGATTGATAATTGATTTTCATTAAAACCTTCGTTGTATTGCAACAAAAATTTCTATTGGCGATACGATTGTTTTCAAATCTCTTTTCATCATCGAGTGAATATCTTTCAGCTGGTTCACTCACTTCCGTGTTGTCTTCTTTGAGACGTTCGGTTTGATACGGCTAGACATTTGCGAAACCACGTCAAGAAATTCTTGAATTATACGATCACGCAGGCGGTACTTGTCTTGATCAGCGGGAACCGTGGGCGTGTACCTCAATTCAACGAAAGTGATCAAAACACTTTTAAATGCGCTTTAATACTAGCTGTTTTATGCAGTGCACCCGGCGTTTGCGTGCTCGAATGAAGCGGTCAATCCATAGCCGCATGCTCACACAACACATTCATATCTAAGAAATCATGATTAGTGCATCAATGACTCGATATTATCCTCCATTACCTTCGCTACTTCCAATATCATGAATCAACGAAAACTTCCGCTACTCGATAAAGAAGAAATCATGATCCATAATGTGAGCATGTCGGTCCAAATGTCACAACATCATATCTTGGCAACACAACAATGGGTGATCTTTGAGATTTCTTTGTGGTGATGATCTCTAGTAATGCTCAAAGGTCATCAAGGTGGATGTTCAATAACCTCTGAAACATACATTGTAGTTGAACAATGATGATATACCACCTGAAGCGCATAGTTTGAATACTTTGATGAAGAGAAGTCCTACGACTCAAGATTTATTTAGAATGCCGGGATTCACAATGTAATTCATGGGGTGACCTCCATAGGGGAGATTGTTAGGAATTGGAAATTCTATTGTAAAGTATCGGGTGCCCCAAGTATAATCTAGCTTAAGTTAGCTCGTAGACATATCGTTTATTATGTTAGTTGTTAGTAAGTTATTAGCATAGATTTAGTCTAGTGCAACAGTGGATGAAGGGCGGTCTTTACCCTTTGTATACCGATCACAGGCGTGGGAGAAGTCGTTTAGTTTGTAACCTATAAATACCCTCTACCTTGCAAGGTAGAGGGTTGGATGTTCTTTTTGGAATCTAACCTTCCAAGAGTTTCTCTTTCTAGAATATCCCACTTTCTCTCTCTAAACCATCTAAATTATACGCCCATATTGAGTTTGTTTATGTGCTTGTGAAATCTAATATGTTACAGGGTAGGCTACGTTGTGATAGGTGTGGTTCACCTTGGTGTGAAAGAACCCGGTGGTTAGCCCTATGGGAAAAAGAGTAGGCGACGTTGTGAAGGCTTCTCCGCCATAAGGAGTTAGTGTTGTGTAGTGTTTGAACTCTCGAGTAGGTGACTCGGGGAGTGGAGTATGGCAAGGAAGGTGTCCTTGTAGCCGAACCACTATAAATACTCGTTTTGTGGTTATGTGCTTCTTACTCTTTATCTTTCATTATACTTTTATATATCTATCTATCAACGTCCAACATATACATCTAAATAGATTGACATAAGTCGATCATGGTAAAACTATTCAACCCCCCTTCTAGTTTTCTACAATTGGCATCAGAGCTTCGTTACCAAGTTTCTTAGAGTATGTTGTACTTTAAAAACTTGATACGATCCGTGTATGTTTGAAAACTACAAAAAAAGGAAATATTTCAAAACATTTTCTTTTTCTCATTCATGTTGGACATTGATAGATCATTCTAACATATTTGTTTCAAGAAATCTTCATGCTAGGATCTCTTCAAAACCTTCATTTCTATTCAAAGAATAATGAAGTCAACCTTCGAGAAAGGATTCAAAAGTAATCACAACCTACTTACTCTAAGTACAAAGGATTACTTTAAGAGCTCATGAAGTATTTTTGGGTATTATGTCTTCATAAGCCAAACCAAGAAGCATAAAGGTATGTTTACTTTTTCATTAGCTAGCTTACATGATTATGTTGATATCATAGTTCTTATTTGTTTAAAATAAGCGCCGGTCTCTTGAAAAAGTCTCTTTCGTCACTTTCGACTTACTCATCATCGAGAATACTATTCCTTTTGATTTTAGTAAACGCATCGTCACAAATGGATCCTTGATAATTAACTTATCAAATCCGTCGATCCAAAACATTTTTATCTTAAAACCTTTAAACTAATTTTGTTCCGTAAGCTAGCTTATAGCCTACTACAAGATTAAAGCCAAACAACCTTTTACGTCTGAGGGAGGATCCCTCTGGTTGTACTAGCCGGATCCCAAATACAAGGATCAGGCAGAACGAACACAACTATCGTATTTTAAAAAATCACGGACCGTTTCCTCTCCCCACATATACAACAAAGCGACTCAACAATTGATTTCATCCTCATAGGACTCCAAACCCTCAAGTATTCCTCACTTGAACACCATTGTAAGTAATTACACTAACTTGTTCTAATTTACATCATCCTCATCCTAGGGTTTATGGTTACACAATTTCTTATCAATTAATTCAAGTAGGGTTTTTTAAATTAATCATTAAAAGGGGCTTTTAACACAATTAGGATTACACTTTGTTCACAACATTGTTAATACAAATCAAAACCATAAACCCATCTCAACTAATTTTACCTAATTAGAATATTTTTGTTTCTAGAACCAACCATGCCTAAAGCCACTCAACAAGACTACCATGATACCGTCCATTACCTCACCCATTACTATCGGGAAGAAGGGCTATAAAAAACTATAGGATCGTGAATATTTATGTTGTTTAATGATTCGGGTGGTCTAGGACAATGATTAAATAAGAAAGCCATTAGAGAGATGAAGAGAGTAGAAAGGAGGTTCTTGAAAGAGAGTTGCTTTATAAAAATGAAAGGTTAGATTCAAAGAAGCTCCACACCCCTTCCATGGATGGAAGGGGTATTTATAGTTACAAAGCATACGTCCTCCGGCCGGATTGTGGATCGGCATCACGATGGTGGGCCAGATCCTTCCTTCGCGATTGTTACACTAAACTAAAATACGCTAATAACTAACAAATAAACTAACAAATAACATAACAAACGACATATCTACGAGCTAACTTATGCTAGATAATATTTGGGGTGACCGACTCTTCACTATGGAATTTCTTATTCCTAACAATCTCCCGAAACCCCATGTTTACATTTGAATCCTAGCATTCTAATTAATCTTGATCTTGAGCTCATTAGACATTAATTCTTCAACATCTGCATCTTTGTGCTTTAGCAATGATTCTTTAAAGTCCACATAGTTTTGTACTTTTAATGGAGGCCTTTTTGATCCACATCTTTGATGATCTTTGAGCTTTCATTGAGATCATCGACCGGCGGTAAATCTGGATCACCCTTTTTGTGTTGCCATCATGTGATGTTTAGACTTTTGGACCGACATGCTCACACTATCAGGATCATGACATCTTTTCATCAGAGTAGCGGAAGCTTCTTGGTTCATGATATTTGCAGCGCGTAAGTATAGTATATAAAAATATCGAACGGGTTATGTAGATATGCACGATCATGAATTCTTCAATTAAGTGTGGATGTTGTGAGCATGCGGCTTTGGATTGACTTCTCAATCGTTGGAACGATGTTTGTAGCGGTCCAAATGTACGCAAACAACAGTTAGCAATAAAAACAGCGAAAGTGTATTTGATCACTTTCATTGAATTGAGGTACACGCCCATGGTTCCCGATTGATGGTACAAATCTGAAATGCACTGTGATATGGTATAATTCGAAGAATCTCCTTGTGAGGGTTTCATTTGCTACTCTATGTTCTCAGCGAAGCGTCTCGAAGACAACAGAGTGAGTGAAATTGAGGCGAGTTGAGATTCGATTGATGAAAGTTGATTTGAAAAACAATGCGTATTGCTTGAAGAAAGTTTTGCATATGCGGCGAAGGTTTTATGAGAAAGATCAATTTTCAAATAAGTACTTTTATATTTGACAGATCGCGATATGTACCTACGAGAGGTCAAATAGTCAATTATAATATAGAAATACCAAATATAAATACCGAGAATCGGCGAATACCCTTTAGGAAAAAGATCGACACGCATAAAACTTCGAATACTGATAAGTGATAAGGCAAGTGATTGCAGTCGATGTCCCAACGAGGAGTGAATTGGCGGATTCATGTGTAGGTTTGTTATTAAAATGCTTGAATTGTTCGGGATTTTTCGTTTTTGATTACGGTTTCTAAAATTAAAGCCGCAGGGAATGTAATTAAGGCAAGGGAACAAATTAAATAACTAAGTTAACTAATAATAAGCATAAGAAACAATAAACAGAAGCGAGTTACACTACGTCCTAGGGTATTAAAACTAAAAAAGCAGAGCGCATAGAGCCTAAAAAGTGAAAACTTTGCAATTTAAGGCCTCTGGGTGCAAAACCAATTTTCCGACATTCTAAACAACTAAAAATAATTTTAGGAAAAAGCCGGGTATTTTTTCTACTTTTATTTTATTTATTACGAATTAAAAACTAAATAATACTAATTAAATTATAAAAAATATTAAATGATTTTCTAAAATTCTGAGAAAATTCCTAAAATTACTTTAAAATCTACTAGTTAAAAGAAAAATAAAAAACTTGTATACTCTTTGTTTGAAATAAGCACTAAATAAGATGTTTAAGACTTATTACTAAAACTGGTTAAACTAGTTAAATATTAAAGACTACCAAACTATAATCAATAAAGTCCCTAGGGCAGTTGGTTAGTGAGTTTGCTGTGTTGCGCGTTGGTGGAAGTAACAGACCAGGGTTCAACTCACATTTGTATAAACTTTTTCATTTTATTTAATTTTTTTTTGATTGAGTTTTCTTTTTAGAAACTAAAGATTAGACTAAAATAAGCATTTTAACAAAAACTTAAACTTGTGAATTAAGTCAGTAACAAAGCGATTCTAAAAAAACTAAAGGTCTGTTTGGGATTTGATGCAACTAAAGGACATAATAGCTACACAAAAAGCTAAAAACTAAATGGCTCAATCCTAAAACAGCAACTACGAACTAAGACATCTAAAAAGCAAAAGCTAAACCTCTAAAAAGCTAAAAAAGAATATGAAAAAGGGCTGCTGAATTAGTGAGCAAATCAGTTAGATAAAATGGACTAATGGGGCAATTTCAAAGCAACAAATAAGTTATCAATAAGCTAAAAACTAATTACTAACTACTAAGTACTATTCTAATATCTGAATTCTACATAAGGGATCCTAAAGAAGCTATGGAAAACATTAATAAGCTAAAACACTACCAAGGCTGCTGCACTTGCAGCCCAAAACAGTCCAATTGGGGGTGAGTTGAAGCTTAAAAATAAGTATGACGATAAGCTCTAAAAGCCACAATAAGCCTAGACTAATGAAGCTTGAACTACTAGCTATAAAAAAAACTAAATTTGGGCTGTGGAAGCTGGTTATTTGGGACAGCAGGCTTAGGACAGAAACAAGGCAGAAAGGGGTGTTTTGAGTGGCAAATTTAAGCTACGAAATCTATCCTAAAACCTAAAATAAGTTCCTACAGATTAACTCCATATATTGAATATCCTAAATACTGATTTTTAACTAAAATGAAGCCGAATTAAGCTAATAAAAGTGAGTTGCAAAAGCTGTCATGGGGACAGTTGACTGATTCATAAGGCAACTTAGTAAAACTATTCTAAAGCTTTTACTAAACTTACAACTACTTAATATTGCTATAATGATAACAATTGCACTAGAACAAACCATTTTGACAACCAAAATGGGTCAAAACTGAGTTTTGACCCATGAAACTCTTGAACAAACACCAGCTAAAAGGAAAAAGATTTTTGAAACAGGAAAGATTAAAATTTCTTAAAGACTTGCTTAGAAAACTTTAACATAAGCTCATATGAGCTTAAACAAACTTGAAACAACTATCCAACAGGATTGAAATGAGACTGATTTCAAGAACATGAACAGAATTAAAATCTGCATAAACTTTAAAACTGGAATTTAAAAAAAAAACAGAAATTAAATTGCATTTAAACTAAAAGTTGACAATAAAAGTAAATGACAAGGAAACTAAAATGGTACTAGAACTCAAAAATTCTAGACAAGTTTTACATTTATCCTAACATCTATTTATACTAAAAAAAAACTACTAAGGTCTTATGTCTTGTTGTCTTCATGTGCTGTGTTTGTTTACTGAGAGAGAATGAGACTTGGACATCTTGGGCTTTCTTGAAGCAAATCCCAGCCCTTCATTTGAACTTGGGCACCAATGGGATTAATCTGAGCCGTTTAATCTGTGATGTCCAATGGCATAGTAGAGGATTGCCAAGGTGTCATCTTACCCATGTGGGATGTGGGGCTTGAGCGTTGCTGGTGGGTTGAGAGTGACATGGGGAAAAGACAAGGAGGATGAGTTGTAGTTTTGGTATATATTTTTTGGGTGAGATTTATTCTATTTCTGGGTTTAGGATGGGATTAAAAAGGGAGGAAGGAGAAGGGTCAAAAGAAAGGGGGGTCAAATTGTTTAAGTGTGGAGGGGGTTCAAATGTTAAGTGAAAGGTTTAAAAATAAAAGGGGTTAAGAGTTAAAAAGGTTTTTTTAAAAGTAATTTTTTTTTTTTTTTTTTTTTTTAAAGAAAACAATTCTAATAAGAATTGGTTTTTTTTTTAAAAAAAATAATTATTGTAAATAAAAATAGATAAAAATAAAAATAGTTGATTTTAGTGAAAAACGTTTTGAGGATAAAAATGGTAAATTGGGTTCGGGAAAAGGGGTTAGGTTTTAGTCGATTCCCAAGCTCACTCCCAAATATGTATCCCGGCTCTAAAATGTAGAAATTCATCTTAGGTTCGTCACAGGCACTTTTTTCATTCGAGCTCATTATGTCCGTTTTTGCCTTTTTCGATCCTTTGTACCAAACACATAAAACACATTCCAAGGATATCAGCATAATTGGTTGTTTTGGTCGTTTTCTGCGGTCTTAGATGGGTAAAAATGATGAGTGAATAAGCACTCATCAAGTACACATTCGATGTGCTAGAGAAAAGAAGAAATTTGCACACCAAACGGTTTTTCCAAAAGTATTTTTTCAATCAGAGATACTTTTTGTGTTTGAAATATGAATACACATTCAATGTGCTAGAGAAAAGAAGATTTGCACATCGAGCGGTTTTTCCAAAAATTAGTCAATTCATTTTGGGACCAAGGTTGATTCAAGAATAAGCCCATTGTTTCTATCCGTTGTCACAAGCTTGATCTTTTGCAAGATTTCACATGTCACCCACCAAGAGCTTGTTTGATGTTGGCTCTAGAAGGATTTCCATATTCATCGTGAATACTTTTACATATCACTCAGATGTTCTGGCAATACCACAAGGATAATGCGTAGGACTCTTAATATATTCTTACTTTCCACATTGTGTGAAACATCAAGTCTTCATTAATTTAGTGTCCTAATGAGATATTGTAGATGATCTCTTGGCTCTAGATTCAATTGTGCACATTTGGTTCTTATCCGGAGACTAGGGAGAGGGTCTCCTTCTTCAATATCAACAATCTCTAAGAGAAAGTCGATAGATTATGTAGGTTCCCCGTGAGAATGAAACAAGTCCTTTTAAGTGGAATTTGAGTAGCTTGGAAGTTAGTGCGAGTGTGTCAGCTTTAGGTCTATGGCGTCTTGTCTTCATACGGTGTTATCTTAGTAACCACCGGTAGCATATGTATTGAACCGATTTACTGCCCTAAAGGTTGAATTATTGGAGGGCTATTTCTTTTCACCCTTTTTTCATTTCCTTTCTTTTTCATTCTTCAACCCCTTCAGTGCTTACCGATACTTCATTACTAGAACCTTGTTGGGTTTATTCCAGTTCTAGCTCTATCTCAGTCGGCATTCTTCCCATATTCTCATTTTTCTCCTTTTTTTCAATATACCTAAGGACTCTACACTATCTAGTGGATTGTCCCTGGGTAGATCCCTCCGGTTCAGGCGGATCGTGGGAACTAATACCTAACCTCACCATCCTTATAACTCCATGCATAAAGTAAAGTGGTCGGTCTTTTTGGTACAGTTCATTCTTTCATGAAACCAATTGAAAAATCATTTGGAAAATCAATCAAGGTACTTGTGATATAAAATCAAAGCATTTTGTACCTTAATAGTTTTGATCATTTAGAAATGCTCCCCCTCAATATGTGCTTATGATTTTAAAATTGTTTGGCACATGGAGGCAAGAGATCTTTGAAATATTTCTTGATCACAATTTTCATAGAAAAAGCCATTTGATTTTCTTGGTAAAATTCTCCCCCTCAATATGTGTGTAGGATATTTTAAATCATTTTATCACATAGAGGAAAGAGTTCATTTGAAGTACATCCACAATCACAAAATCCATTAAGAAACCATTTAAAACTCAATCAAGGTACTTAATGTTAAAACATAAAAGCCTTTATACCTCGATAGTTAATTTTCTTTTGAAATGCTCCCCCTCAATATGTGCTTGAGATTGGCGTTTAGCATACATATGGGAGAGCGACATGCACATTTGAACCAAAAAAAATGATCATCTTTAATTAAGTTTCATTATTAAATCACAAATTCTTCCCAGATCAAAAATATCAAACCCTTTGAGATTTTGGATCCCAAGTGATTTAATAAGGTTTAGAATACATAGGAGAAAATGTGGCGGGTTTAAATACTCATCTTGTTTTGGATAAATGCTCCCCCTCAACATGTGCATTATGTATTTGAAATCGTTTGGCACATGGAGGCGGGAGTGCCTTTAAAGGACTAAAACCAATTCCATTTAAACAAATTTGAGATTTAAATCACGATCTCTCCACCGATCAAAATTTCAAACCTTTTGAGATTTGTGATCCCAATTGATTTAAATAATTTAAAAGATTTTGGGGAAAGGCGTGGCTTGATTTAATTTTGAAAAATGACGTCACGGATCAATTTTAGACATTAAAGATTGTTAGTGTCGGGTATGATAGTTTTAAGAGATCTTTAAGTAAAATAAAACAATTTCACAATCAAACAAGAACAGAAAAAATTTCATTTTGTAAGATCTTTGAGTTTTAAAGAAAATCATACCATGACATAACATTAAATCTTTAGATCACCACTTTATGTTTTACAGACCGGACTTTTATTAGAAATATCGTTTTGAAAATATTTAATTTGAAATCACTTATGATTTGACAAAATAAAGCCTGGTTGATTTCAAAGCTTTGAATCCGATTTATTTTCAAAACAATATTTTCCCATTTTCAAAACAATATTATTCAAAAATTGTTTTAAAAAAAATGGCATCATCACTACTTGTCCTACACAAAGATACGTTAGGTGGTTGAGAAGCTACATTGTTCTTTGTTCGGAAGAAAACGTCTGTGATGCATGAGACCTCGGCGTTGCATTTGTCATGCCAACTCTTCATAGAGGTCCAATTAAGCTCCGTTTCTTCATTTGAAGATGAAGAAAACCATCTACGATGCTGATGAGACCTCTTACGTTGCATTTTTCTTTTGCGGCTCTTCATAGAAGTCAAATTAAGCTCCGTTTCTTCATTTGTCAACCCAATATATAGTTACCATTTCCTTTCGGCATCCAATCATATTCTATTGTGGGATCAGGATCGGAAATTCTTATATACCAATATACGCATCGTTAGTGAACACACATACATATATATGGTGGTCGACATCACCCAAACAGCAATCGACTAATAACAGTCAATTCAACATATCAATCACATCATATAAAGCATGGGAATAATGTGTTTATCAAACTCTAATCATCTAAACCTTATCAAACTCTAATCATCTAAACCTAACAATCATATCCTAGGCACCTAGTCCTTCAACGTAGGTTAACATCATTTTTAATTAAGCATATAGGATAATTAAGAAAGCTCGTTATATGATATAGATTTGAAAACATTATTCCCCTCAATCAATGACCTTCTTTTTTTTTTTTTTTTTTTTTTGAAAATTTAAAAGCGCTGAAGTCATTGATTGAGTTTTCAATTTATTTCGAAAACTCTGAATTAGATTGATTTTCAAGCAACTCATTTACCACCATTTTTTAAAACAACAAATATTTTTTCAAGAATTTTGGCGAAGAAAACATTTGTGTAGAAGCAAAGATCTTTGACGATGCTTTCCTTGTTTTGTTTTAGGATAAGTGCACGAATTTTGAAAAATGGTTTAGCGCAACACTTTCCTTTCTTGAAGAACGGGTTGCTATCTAAAATAATAGCAAGCCATAGTTTTAAGCACGGTTCTGATCCCGGAAATGGCGCGCAAGCCATTTTTGAAGCGGGTTCAAATGGATGCGAAATAACATATTATTTGAAGTCCGGTTCTGATCACGCCGCTTGTAAGCCATAGTTTGTGTTATGTTTTGAAAAGAATATTTACACCTTCTGCTCGAACTTCATCTATGGTCCCGTGCCATTATTGAATGACATTTCTAAGACCGTAGATGTTATCGATACAAGAAGACATGTCTTGAGAAAACATATTTTTGGTATTTTTCAAATCTTTCTGATTTTTTATGGGTTTTTGAAGGTTTTATATTTTTCTATTTTCTTTTTGTTGGTTTTAAATTTTTGTATTTTATTTTTCTGATAAATAAATACAAAGATAGAATAGATGATATAGTTTAAGAAGATGATGATACGAGTACTGAGATAAGGATATCGAACGACCAGTTGTAGAAGATAGAAATCGTCATCATCTCTAAACATCCACCCCAAAGCTTAGAGGCTTTTGAAGAGAAGAAATTGAGCCTTTAAGAATGTGAGACTTTGGAAGCTTCCCTCAAACGAAAATCCTTTATTGAAAGCTGATTCAAAGCTTTCTTTCAAGCTTCCATTAGCCAGGTGCACAAAGAAGCACACCATTATCATCAATCTTGCTGCTCCTTTTAAGAATAATCAATGTGATTCTTCGTTCGAGGTTATATCATCCAATAGAAGGACAGCAACGTATCATCCCACATTTAAATAATCTTCTCAAATTCCTTTTCCCTTTGAAGTCCGGCGATCCATTCCAAAGGTGTCAAGAGAACAATTCCCCAAGTAGTTGAATTGATCACGACCGGTCTCTTTGTATAATGCTCAGAACTCTCGAATACCCATCATGAGGGGAATGAAAACACTCTCCCGATGTTCACATTTTTCTTCCACGATGATCGAATGTGAAGCTCAAGAACCGAAGTACACCAATACCCAAGAGCTCTCCCGAATACACATCATGAGGGTAATGAAAACACCTCCCCAATGTTCACATCTTTGCGTACGATGATCATGTATGAAGCTCAAGAATCAAGTATACACATTCCCAACAAGAGAATAAGCGATAACACCTCCCTCATGTTACACATTCTTCTCCCCTGAATATGTCATACTTGTGTACCTCTTTTATCTTGAAACTTTCTCTCATCACTTAACGTAGTTGGAATAATAACACTAAAAGCCTTGAAGAGTAAAACCTTGAGTTTCTCTGCGGTCATGACATTTGTCTTCCCGGGATATCTTCAATCACTTAGAAGAATTAAGTTCATCAAGTTTACTCGCGTTTAGATGCTTGTCTCCTTTCCCCTTTCTGGTTTTGATACTTGAGTCGGAACAAATAATAAGCCCGTATACTAGAAATTTGTTAAGAAGAACACTTGAACTCTTGTGAGAATCAACTTGCTGAAGAGTGTGAGCAAGTCTAATTGGGGATTAAATCAGACATTTCAACCTCCCCCAATTAGTACTCTCCCCTAAACCGACAATCTTTTTGATAAATGCCTTGAATAAGAAGAAGTCTTAAGATCGTTAAATGCAACTCGTCTTTAGTCTTTTAACATGTAGCAGAAAATGTAGAACCGACTGTAGACTCGACCTTCTTCAAGATTGTCCATTTGGGGAATAGATAGTTAACATCTCCATCTCACCAATAAAGCATCCCAATTAACTTACATCTTGCAATTCCTATTATCTAACATCCCTCCCAATCAAACGAAACGAAAGATGTTCATCAAGAAAATTAGCAATCAGCCATTAGCGAACACCGCGAAATGGTAATACCAAGCAAAAAATCACATCAAACAAACGAAGGTTGTTCGGAATCATCATGTTGATGCTGCGTAAAGCGTGCTTAGGAAGCACTTGTCTTTAAACTCATCGCCCGTGTGAAGATGTCAACGGATCTTAGAAGAAACTCCATGTAACGATGACCGATAAGAAGAAGCTTGGTTCTTACATGAGTTAGGAGCCGTTTGACCATTTATTCTCTAATATCAATCAACCATGCAAAAAATTCATACTTCTTCTCCCCTCAAGAATTGCATACGGAGATGCCATTCTTGATTAAATAAGTGAATATCATCCAAAAGTATTCTATTCATACTTCTTCCCATAAAATTTAACATGATGTCGCCATCATCATTATAGTTGAGCAAGTGGAATAAGAACAATCAACATAGCAGGTTCGCTTGATAATTGAAGCGCATGTAAAAAGTATGAAGCATGTTGATGAGAATGGTCATAATAAGAAGATTTCTATTCTTCAGAAGATAATGCGCATTGAAGCGTACATTTATTTTCTTTAGAGTACGAGGCATGAACTGTGGTGTTCATACATCATAAGAAGATTTCTCTTCTTCGGAAGATAAAGCGCACTGAAACGTACACTTTTCGCTTGAACTGAAGTATTCAAACGTCATTAGAAGATTTATCTTCTATTGAATATAAAGAGCACTGAACCATACACTTTTCTTTTCTTTAGAGTACGAGGCTTGAACTGTTGTGTTCAAACTTCATTAGAAGATTTCTATTCTTTTGAAGATAAAGCGCACTGAAACATACACTTTTCTTTTCTTTAGAGTACGAGGCTTGAACTGTTGTGTTCAAACATCATAATCTCTCTCTTTTCAACCTCTCTTGGCAAACTTATAATCAACCCCATTATCATTCAGTAGGCTCAATGTCGTGACAGCTGATGGAGAAAACCCAATATGACGAATTTGACCCCGAAGTAAACTAACTTAACTTCGTGACTTAAACTTGCACGTATTTAACAAAGAGCGGTGACGAGACTTCATCCTCCATTGAATATCTATGTACTCTATACTCTTCATCCAACCAACCATCAAGTAAT
Source organism: Chrysanthemum makinoi (assembly GCA_910596185.1). Classification (NCBI taxonomy): domain Eukaryota; kingdom Viridiplantae; phylum Streptophyta; class Magnoliopsida; order Asterales; family Asteraceae; genus Chrysanthemum; species Chrysanthemum makinoi. The sequence continues at coordinate 120,531,419 of OU343216.1, read as the reverse complement.
AGAAGTACATTACCTCTTGAAAATCCACAAATGAATGTGACTAGAGCACTACAACGTAACTCCTTAAAGTGATAGTTATTTTGTGGTGGTAAGAGCCAATTCCCAAGTGGTAAAAGAAAAGGTAAAAGACACCCAACAATAACTAGATTTCCAAGTCTTCGTTTTGATAATAAGCTCGAACAAGGATCTTGAAGAATCTTCATCCAACCATCCCGATACGCCTTGGATACTAAGTACACTCGCTCATGATATTTCACTTCAACCTCAAATAAATAATAGTGAATTAACCCCATTGTCACATCTTCTAGTTAAAAGCTCAAATCTAGCCTCCTTTGGCGTTTTAAGTGAACTCTGATAATGGTTTCATCCCGACCATGGTTAAAAGCGCATAACAGTAAAACCATGTAATACCCAACGCCATGATGAATATCCAAACACACATCCAATTTATGAAGTACACCCTTTTATTCCTTCTTCGAAGCAGAAATCGTAGCACCAACATCAGATAATATTCTTAAATACGCTTTCCTTTCTCCAGGATGGTTTCATCATTACGGGATTTTACAATTCTAGGGTTTAAACCGAGAAATAGTTTCTTTCGCGGGATTTTACAAAACCAAGAATAAACCATAAGATAGATCCGGGAATGCACTTTACTAATACCAGGATGTTTCCATTGTCACGGGATTTTACAATTCTATGATTTAAACCGAGAAATAGATTCTTTCGCGGGATTTTACAAAGTCAAGACAAAACCGTAAACAATGTCAGCTTGAATGTGTAATGACAACATTAGTTTCGGTGAATATCTGTTTTAGGAGAACATGCAGCGGTTCATTCTCCAATATCAACACAATCATCAACAATTCTTAACCCATATGTAGATAACTTCACAAACCATACTAAGTCAAGTAGTATAAACTACTTCCCCCTGAGGTTGACCGTAACATACCAAAGTACACGTTTCTCCTCCATGATGGTTTTGAACTTTCGGAAGCATCATAACGTGTATGACCATTAGCACGAGAAGTTCTTGTCATAAGCAAACATCTTGAAAGGTCCTGATTGATGCTGAAGATTCTTGAAAGATTTTGCTTAGACTGTGAAGTATCATTGACATTTTGTAGAGAAGAATATTCCATGAGAATTGCTGATCACATCACAACCATTCAACCCTTTGGTAAACACATCATACACATATTCTGTCGGCTATTGCAGTGACTACAAGGTGAGGTAAACCAGTTATACCAAACATGAACATGAATTAGAATTCCCCGAATAAATTACTTAAGCTTGTACTAATCCTTGTGAAAAATAAACGGTGTACCCAATGTACAAAACTTCTTGATATACCCTCAGCTGTGTGAGACACCGAAGTGATAGTTACGTTGTGGGTTAAGCGAGAAGGAATCACAAGAGTAACTAAATAGCCAAGTCTTTATCACATCCATTAAATGCCCAAACAAGTCATCTTCGCGGAAGGGTAGAAAGAAAGAAGACGAAATAAGTAAGTGTGCCCGGAAAAATCTTACTTCACATCCAAAATAAGAAATGCCGTCTAAACAATCCCGTAGTCAACTTAGTTCCAATAACGATTCAAGCCGTGAAATAGTAACCATAGTGAAAATGTATAAACCAAGGTATCAATCACATCAAATCTCATCATCCAACAAGTCTCATAATCAACTCTCATTAATTCTTAAGTCATATCTTCAAATCGCATGATTAAGTACCAACTCTCCTCTCATAAGCACAACATTATAACAACACTTTTGATCCAACACATTAGTTCAAATCCAATGAGATGTGATAGCCAAATGATGTGCTCGCATTAGACTTAGACAAATATATCCTCCGTGAAAGATCATGACCACACTATTACTCATTTTCGAAAAAGTATTAAAACTTGTGATGGATCTAGGACACTCTCCTTGTGTCAATGATATTTTGTATGATATTATCAAGCAAACGGAATTGTAAAATACTAGAAGGCGAATTATATGATGTATGAGAATAAACACAAGTTAACACAAACTTCAAGCTTCAATATTATTAATGAATAATACCAGTGATCTTAACTTATCACTAGGGTTACACCTTGAAGCTTTCGTAGGTAATATTGTAATGTAATACGTACCTAAGACAATGACCTAGGATCTCCTTTTATACAACAAGGAATCCTTTACAAGATAAGTATAAAGCTAACATAATAGAATATACACAAGATCTATTCTATACTTATCAAGACTAGTTTAACCTTATCATGATAGCGGTGGTAATAATAAAGAACTTGCGGTGGAATACGTTTCCCGCTAGTGTTAAACCAAGCGATATAAACCACTACTATCAGGTGGTACGGATTATTCCCAACAATCCTCCCCTAAGCTTATGATTTCTCTGCAAATCAATAAGTTTCTCCAATATGCATTAACTTCAAGGATTTGGGAATTCAATCAAACACTTCACTTCTTTTCTCTTAACTTTTGTATAGCTCTTGAAAACTGATCTTGAAGCCTTTGTAATAATGCTCTGACCTTCTCATTGTCTTCATTGACTCTTATGTGTAAGCTTAACATTATTGTAAGAGCTCCAGAAATCTAAGTGGATATTCTTTTTCAAAGAAGCATGAAAAGTCTTCTCATTAATTTGTAGAGACATGATGAACTTCACATGAATCATAGTAAAACCATTTAGTACCAAAACATGTGAACAAGGTTTTCCAATAGTCATCATCGACATTTTGTTCAAAAAGCCTTCTAAGATTTACCCACAATTGCATCTCCTTTGCATCTTTGAGATCTTGAGCATTTAACCTTTCTTGAACTAATTTCCATAGTGTATTAAGGTCATCTCTATCAAAAGCTTTAATAAGATCTTCAAATGTCATGAATGATGAAGTTTCTCCTCCCAACCTTGTAATCTTCCATGTTGAAGCAAGATTGCTAGCAGTGTAAACTTCCCAATCAATAATAGGATGTCGAATTTTGCGGTGGTTACGGATAAAATCTATGTCTTCAATCACAATCATTTCATCATTTGATCTTGTGAATTTCTCGGTAGGAATCTCCTTCTCAGTAGACTTTGTATGATCTTCATCAACCTTAGTCTTCTTAATAGTTTGAGAATCACTTACTTTAGCCTTTCTCTTCAATCTAGGAATCTCTCTTTCTTCTTCTTCAAAACCCATTGGAATAAAAAATTTATCTTGTTTCACAGTTAAGCCACAGTAAGCCTTTTCAACTTGATCATCGGACATTCCTTTAAATTGATGCATTTTCCAGTTACCAACATGACAACAATAAGTCTTCATGTATGCAAGTATTTGAGCCTTGTTTGGTTTTCTTGGTTTCTTGACCCTTTTGATTGAATTAATCACATCTTCAAGTGCTTGATTGTTCTTCATTTTAATAAAATCCTTTAAGCGGCAGTTCTTTGTTCCTCGATTAAGGATGCATCGATAACTAAGGTCAATTGCCTTTTCTTGATTTACGGATTATTAGCTACCGATGAATATCTTCTTCGGTAGAACATAGCTAAACTCGGAGCTTTTTCTTTCATAATTGTAGGTTGAAGCGAGTGGAAATTGAATCTTGTTATCTTCCATTCTATTCAATCTTTTAGCTTCAAAACTTACAACTTCTAGTTCTTTCAATCTTTTTTTCAAGAACTTTCTCGGCTAATTTGATCTTACGCTATCTTACGAGCAAATTCTCTATCAAGATCAATCGAACTTTTTCTTTTCTTTGAAATCTTACCTTCGTCATTGTACATCTTCCATAACCGCTTTACCCTTATGCGTCTTTAATTTATCAAATTCTTCACTTGGGTGGCAATATTTGGCTCTGCGGTGGAAATAAAATCGATGGTAAAATCGGTTGCAGTTTGGAAAATGTCTTGATCTTCAAGTTGCTCTCCATGAGTTTCAGCTTCCTTTGCTCCTTTACTTGTATTTCCTTCATCTTCAAAATCAATTTTCCTCCTCGATTGTCGAACCTGTTTCCTCCCCTGTTTGGAGGAATTTCCCAAATCTTGATCAGTTGAATCACCATTAGAAGGTGAGGATGAAGATGAAATCACCATCTTTGCAACCGATGCTTTTGTGCTTTTCAACCTCTGCATCTCTTCCTTTGGAATTGCAATCTCTGCTTTTAATAGTTGAACATCCTTGGCATGCTTCTTACAAACAACAAGTCCTTTGTAGAGACTCAATTTGCTTTGCTAATTTGGTACATGAACCATCAATTCCAATTGGTTTCCATTACTTCAATCGTGTTACCTGCACGGTGGGAGAGGTGAATCATGGGGCATTGGTCCGTTCCTCCATAGTAGGACTAGGTGGAAGTCTAGAACCACCACTACTTGTTCCTAGACCAAAAGGTGCAGAAACTTTCATGTTGTCATGAGAGGAGTTGACTGTTTAGACCTTCTCTCATAGGTTCTTGAAGCTGGTGGGGTATAATCAATGTTGGGAACATCAATTATAGGTGTATTTTGTTCAGATGAAATTTTAGCAAGCATTTGGGGTAGAAGAGGTGTAAAAATCATATTGCCATCTTTATTGAAATTTTGAGAAACTTTAGGCTTTAGGCAATGATTTGATAAACATGAGATATGAGGTTGCGGTTGAAATTCATTAAGCACATACTTACCTGAACACAGGATACATTAAAAATTTGGTTTTACTTTGTACATTGCCTTTCATCTTGGTAAAAATATAGTTGGACCGATTGAAAATCTTATCGATGACTAGACAAACCAAAGGATAAGCCATGGTTGAACAAAATTGCTCATAAGATGTTTTCTTAGGACTAAGGCAATGTAACAAAGTATGAATCAAAAATCTCCGGTGGGGACAAAAACCACTCTTTTTTAAAGTAGCCTTTTTGTCAGTGGTATCATACCTCATGGATGATAAAGTATCATGAATGTTGGACATAGGTAATGTGATGAGACCATTGAGATCATCCAAGTGAAGTACTCTCCTCGGGGATGCCTCGTGAACATCAATAGTTACCATCTACAAATGGCTCGAGAGCATCCTTTAACTTTCATGTGTATCTCTATTCTCAAGTGTTATGGGTGAGCATAAGTCCAAAGCGATTGATTTGAGAGATATAAATTGTGGGTTTTAAAAGCAAAGCATACCTTATATGAGTGGTATGAAGAAAGTCTACAATCTCATGAAAAGAGGGCACTCTTCTCGGTAGACTTTTGTAAGTAGGCCCAAGGTTGTGCTCATTTGCAAATTTCAAAGAAGCCATAGAAACTTTTGATGAAAAATATGATTATGTCAGTAAGAATTAAAGTAATGACTAGCCGAGAGAAAAGATATATAGGGTTAGGGTTTAGAATTGATGCTTGTAGTAAAATTATCTTTAGAAAGTAGTTATAATATAGAAAGAAGATAATTTACTTAAAATATTAACCCTATATATATATATGACTATCGATGGTTACTCAACGGCTAGTGAAAATAAATTCTGACATAATCAGTTGTAACGGCTAGAAAAACAATGATAAAATAACATTGTCGAGTGGAAGCCGTGAACTAGCGATGGTAATTTTTCACAAAAATTTCAAAGAGCGATGGAAAATAAAATCATTAGAAAACAATCTTGCTCCCATTATAGTTTCTAGCAAACTATCGCCTATCAACGGATTTGATATGTCTTTACCATGAGCCGCTTTATGGACCGACCAACTCTTAATCATAAAGAATATGGTGAGTTGATAACCATATAGTTTTTGGTAAACTATCAACCATAAGCGGTTTGTCAAGTCTTTACCAAGATCGTTTGCTCTGGACTAGTTGATTCTTATGTGTATTAAACATGGTGAATCAATAACCATTTGATGTGTATCTCAGATATACACCTTGTAACTCCAACTTCTCATCAAAATTAGATATACGCATTAGTAAAAGATGAGAATAACAACTTGATAGTAACCAAAGTGACCTTTAACCAAACCATTACCCAAGCAAAATATCTTCCAAAGTTAACTCAATAATATCTATATTTACTCCTTGACCTACCAAAATAAGAAAAAGGTAAATATCTTCATTAAATAACCCTTCAACCGACCTTGGCTATATAAAGAGGCTTGGCTTAAGATAAACATCATCAATTATCATTCAAACACAATATCCTCAAAACCATAAGCATGAGCAATCCCTTCAACACTATTAACATCTCTTCTGACTCAGAAGAAGAGTATGTAATTGAATCAGAATCATCTTGAAGCATCGGAATGGTTTAAATACATCCCATCGGTGGCTCTTCATCCAAAAGATATACCAAAGCTGCTAGAAAGCCTCGCAGCTAAGCAGCAAAATCTCTTGAGTTCTACTCGATTCATCGAGGATGATGATGCAAATGATGAAACCTATTCTCTTGCTAAAGAATTGCCAAAAGCTCTTTCAATAGCACTGAAAATAGCTATCTCCAATATGAGCGGATATCCAATCCAACAAGGCTGCCAATGCTACCAAGACCTCCTTCACAGATTCTTGGGCTTCCATGTCCAAGGATGCAATCCACTTTTGAGAACAAGAGAAAGAGAGCCCAGAAGAATAAACATGACTATGTAGGCAAGGGCAAGAGACTAATGGAATAGCTGAAGATAGGTATACAATGTGTTAGGTTTCAGTTTTTGTATTTTGACTAGGAGTATTTTTGGTTGTAATGAATGATGTGTTAGTAATGAAGTTCCTTTGTTTTCCTTTTTCCATTGAAAGTATGTTACCACCTGGTTTCAATATAGTTCCCTGTAAAAATCATCGGTGAATAACTTAGATAAGGTCTAATAAACCTAGAGCATCGATTCTGAGAGTAACTATTGAAAACAAAAATCCCAGAGGCGCAATTTACTAACATAAACCAAACACTGGAATCATAATTTCGTTGGCAATGGTTAATATATTGAAAGAATTAAGCATAGTAGTGGCTATACTCAATAAAGTCAACACTTAAGCATTGATACATTTTCCAAGAATACAGGACACCAATTTACTCCTCAACTACGCACTTCCCTCATTAACTTCTTGAATCCAACTTAATATATATTAAACAGATCATTTAACACAAACCACTCAACTCATATACTCCAAAACTTTTACCCTCATAGATCATCACTTCAGAAACAACATGAGTCAATCTAGTCCAATCAATCTTTCTTCTAGCGGATTCATCCGATAGTTCATGGGATGACTTTGTTTTGAAAAACCACGGAGAGTTGAAAAGAAGAGTATGAGAAGGTTGTATCCGAGAATAGAAAGCATTCACTTGCTCTTTCAAATCCTTTTTCTGGCTGGACCTTCATCACTACAACCGAGCCTCAGGATGCAACAATCAAAGAAGATAGCTGAGATCACTCCTATGTGTCTCCATATGTTACTGAGATGATGAGACCTCTGGAAGAGTCTGAGTGTTCCTCCTCTTTGGCAGGTAGCTCCTCCAGAAGAAGCAATCATCACCTTCTCTACCATTTCAATCATCACCACCATCGCCAGTTCCTTCATCATCCTCATCACCTACATGTATAGTGGTGATGGGTTTAGCAAGCCCTAGGGTGTATGACTGGATTAACATGCGTGGTGTTCCTAAGGTGATGCCAAAGTCGGGAAACTTTCCAAGCCATAAATGATTGATGATGGGTAGGAATGGGATGGGTTAGGAAACTTGTGTTTGGGGAAGATTGTTGGTAGTTGTTTTCGATTGATGTAGTGATGTTTGTACTGTACTTCATGGATGTAGTTTTACTTGCACTCATAGTGCGATTTTGTAATAATAATAATAATCCATGTTTTCTTTTATCTTAAGTGTTCTTGCATCACACATCTTGTTCTACTAACTTCATTATCAAAAGCTACATCAGTCCATCATAATGCTCAAAATCGAGAAAGATAGGACTTGTTTCCGTCATGTGCCTTGAACATCCACTATCTCGTATATCCTTGATCGACCTTTTGTCCTTGGATGTTCACTGCAAATAAGTAAAGAGTTAGTTTCTTTTGGGGACCCAAGCCATGATTGACTTGGATCCGCCTCGTGTATCAATATAGTTAAATCTATCAAAGGTCATTGATACACCATTGGGATTGGTTGTAGAGGTATTTCCTTTAGGATTCCATTCCCAACGTCTTTGAGGCCTTTACAAGACAGGCCCATGTCCCCTTTTCTTATTAAAACCCTTGCGGTGGTAACTTTTGAATGGCGGTGGCAAAGCTGGATGGGTTTCTTTTTTTTAGGTACCCATTGGTTATTATTAACCTTTTAGCTTGAAAGGTTCTTTTCTGTTTGTGCTTGATTTATTAAAACTTGTTTTGGTGTTTGCACTTTTAACGAGGTGACTTAGGGTGGCAGTGTTAACAGTTTTTGCAGTGGCAAGTGTTTTGAGGCCACTTCTAAGTTGAGCTGCTCTTGGGACCATTTTGCAATGGGAATTAGGGTGTACATTACGTTGATACTTGTTAGTCTCCACCCTTTTATACCCATAGACTTCCTTCTCCCAACATGATAGTCACAATAAGCATGTAAATGATCAAAACTACCACAGATATAGCATGCCTTATTGTTCATTACAAAATCACTACCTAGTTGTTGAGATTTAACATGATTCCAACTCCTTTGGTTACCCCTAGGAGTTTGTAGGCTTGTTTCTATACATCTCGGCATACCTTACAGTTGGCCTAGGTTTATTAACTGGTTTCCTAGGTTCCTCTGTAGCGGATATTAACAACTTTTGGGATAGAAGTCTCTACATTCTTTTTAACATTCTCATCAACAACTGATGAGTCACTAGCACTCTCAAAAACATCATTGTCAAGCTTACTCTCTTCCTCACTCTTCACCACCTTGGTCCTTTAAAGGACCATATTCTCTTTCAAGTTCCTTAAAGTCTTATAAACCTGTATGAGCTAAATCTACACGGAGGTGATGGAACACCTCTTAGTTAATGGTGGTGTATTATATAACCCATACCAGACTTAGCTTTATTAATTACTTGAGAATTCCAAATTTTATCAATTGACTTAGACTGATGATAACATGTGTCTACAGTTAAATTGACATTTTTGTTGGAATCACTCCTAAACCTTATTCAAGTGTTAGTTACTCATATGTAATAGTTAGCTTAGTATGGCCTTTATGTTTGTTATTAGCCTTAAGCTTATGTAGAAGGCCCATGAGCTTAGGCCCAAGCCCATAGGAGAAAGGGAAGGAGTAGGTGTGTTGCCCTAGCTCCTTGCCTATAAATACCTTATGTAAACCTTCATTTGAAGGTTGGTTGTTCAATTTACTCTTTCACTCACTCTACGCCAAACCCTTCTTCATTTATCGATGCTTGTGTGAGTGTAGATTGTTCATCCTCTCTTCTCTCTCTATCTCTTCTCTTGATGCTTGTGTTGTAAAACTAGTGACCTAACAGTGGTATCAATCGCCATCTAGTTGGGTGAAACAGTTTGTTTTTGTCTACTCGTAAGGTTCACGTTTTTTAACCTTTCTCGGCTTAAAACTCATTTTTTACACTTTTCAATCCAAGATTCTTGTACTTTAAAGGTTATTGGGTGTTAAAGTTTAAGTTTTTGGCAAAATGTTTGAAACTTTATGTGTGTAGAATCGTTTTTAAGCTAGTTTTTGTCTGAGGGTGTTTTCCTACAGTGCTTGTTTTAGAAGCTTTGGATCATCAAGTTTCACACTTTTGAGTTATTTTGGTGATATTGAAGCTATCTCATCACAAAAAACTGGTTTAGAAACATCTTTGGGCAAAAGTCATTTTATTAGTAGAACTACGGCGTATCAAACCCTAATTTTACGTAACTTTATCCTTGGTTTGATCTGAGTTTCGTGGTTTTAATCCGTGTTTTCTTGCTTGGATAAGCACTGCTAAAAATCACGCGACTTTGGATATCTTTGCATTGTGATAGTGTAAAAGATCATTTGGGATAAAACCTAAACTTACGCATAAGCATAGCTTGCGCGTGAGAAAATCCGCATAAGATTCATCCTACGCCAGGTCTTACGCATAAGATAATCCTGCCTAAGTTTTCTCGCGCGCATAACTTACTGTTTACGCGATAACTTTAGTCTTTTTTACGCTACGCAAGCTAAAACTACTGGCGTAACTCTCATTGTTACGGCGTAACTTTGGTGTTTTACGCTTAAGTGCTACTTGGTTATTGTGATTTCTCGCCTAAGGACACTTCATCCTTGGCCGTTTCATTCTACTACAAAGATCCATCAACACAAGTTATCCAAAAAAAAAAAAAAAAGTTTTTTGGCGGGAAAATTTGAGTAAAATTTAATTTTTCGGGGAGACTAAACGTTCAATTTTTACGCGAGATTCAAATTATGGTTTAACTGTGAAAATTTTGGTCAAAAATTCAAATCTTAGGGCCCAAATTCGAATTTTTCGGGTCAAATTTAGCGTCAAAATTGTCATAACTCAAAATTTTCTTTCAACCTTAGAATTGGATTTTATAGTGAATTTCAAATTTTGAGAGTCAAAATTTTTTTCAAAATTATTTTTGGAGGGAAACTGAGATTCACTATATCGACCTTCTGTGTGCTATTTCGACTTTGCACCTTTTCTTCTCTTTGATTCTTCTCAGGAAGCGGTGAAATGGATTGAACATAAAGATCCATTTGTGACATTGAAAGAAGGATACATGGCTCGCTCGGCATTGAAGCGTCGGACATCATCAAATTCCGATATCCCGCAAATGCGTGCAAGGTGAAAGAGTTGATGTACATGAATGGCATGCTCATATGGACATTGAGAATGTTGTGATTCACGCAGCTGCCGGTAATGCGGACAATGAGGTTGTAGCATTGGAAAAGCAGGATGATGACGGCGGACTGAGAAGATATCATACACCGAGCCTAAGCGTGACGAAGAACAAATGGTTGAGGAAGATATCTTACCCACCTATGACACCGCGAGCGAGATGGTCAGGTACAATTTGTTGATCATATTACATTGCAAATGCGACACACAACATCTTGAGCAACGCCGAATTTAGTAATGAAGGAGAGGTTGACCTGATGTGTTGCACAATGTCGAAAACTATCTCATGTGCGAGCCCTTACTTGTTAACAATTCAACTGAAACGTCAAATCAAACTCTTGAATATGAAATCATTCTTCTCAAAAAGACCATTGCCAAGTTTCATAAAGATTTTTCAAAACTAGAAGCACATTGCATCTCTCTTGAACTTAAATTACAAAACAAATCTTTTCCTCGAACACAATGATGGTATTCAAATGAACAAAGTAATCGTGTGGATTTATTAGTAAAAGAAAATGAGCATTTCAAGGCTCAAATTCAAGCAAAGGAGCTTGCACATGTTGCTTTACAAAACAAAGCTGAGAAGATTAAGCTGGCAAGAGTGTGGATACTAAGTTTAAAAACCAACAATCTTGGGAAATCGTCTTCAACCAATCAGAAATCAATCGATTAGTTAGACAACCAACCGCTTTAAATCTGAACGTTCTAAATCGTCAAAAACACGGTTTGCCTCCCAAGTTGTTGAGAATAATCATTTGTCAAAACCAGCCACTCCTACATTCCGGCCCAACAATAATGTTTCGTTTCTATTAAACATGTTTTGTTAAACTGTTTTCTGCGTTATACTTGCATAAGTGGTGCTTCGGCCAATCTAGGATTTGTTCGAACACGTGTCTAAACGAGCATTAAAGCGTAAAAATTCATATGATTCAAATGGACGATACAAGAACTATGACCTAGAAAAGGCTAGGAAAAGGGCACTACTTCAAAAGGATGGAATCTTAGGTTCACAACCTAGTGTATCACCATCGAGTGTATTATGAATCTTGCTTGTAGTAGCAAACCAAAACCTAAGTTAACTCAACAAACAGTTAGAAATAAACCCGTTGATCTAAACGTAAAATTTCAAAAACCTAATAGGTGGATCAATATAGGACGTAAATTCTTCCCAAAAGAAGTTTCAACATCCCTTAGATCTAACCTTAGATGGATACCAACTGGTAGAGTTTTCAACAACATTGGTTGGTCTTAGGTGGATTCCTACAGGCAAGATATTAAGTAGTTGCACCATAACAAGTGTGAAACCCTCTATATCCATCCACGAGGCGGAAGGAAATCATCAAAATATCATGTTGAGTGTCAAGAAGATAATTGACACTACATCTTTATGCTTCTAACATCCGGAACCCAGTTACACTTGGGGATCCATGTTTTTCTCTTCCTTGCCCTCCTTCTATTTTTCTATGCGGGTACTACAAAGCTATGGCTCCTGCGCAAACAAGGCGTAGGACCCGTTTCTCACCGTGAAAAATATCATGATCCATCACGGTTGCTCCACCATTGTACTTAATCGTCATGAATTGGAAACATTGCTTGCTCCTCGGTTAAAGATTCGCCAAAAGTCGTGCTTCATATGTATCGAATGTTTCATTTGCATAACCGATAATACTCTAATTTCAGATACACCTGAATCTACAACAACAACAGAATCTTCTATAACGGTGAAGATCAAAGTGTTTCCTACAACAATGTCAGCTTGATGATCAACAATATGAGCAGTTTTATCGCAGTTGACTCTCTCGAAATATTTTTGGTACTTCACACTTGTTCGATCAAGTGGACATACATGGTTTTATTTGTCTCCTTATACATGGTTTATTTGTCTTCAATTCATCATCAACATATCGTGGTGTATGATTCGAATCATTGAAAACATTGACGGGGAGAGAGTGTGTAGGTGGTCATTGCTTCCTTGTTCTTCTACATGCTTCTTTGTGAAAACCCAATGCCTTCTTGAATTCCTTCAATTTGGGGGAAGAAATAAGACGATATGTGGCTCAACGTCTCACTTTGGTATTATCGTCTCAATTTCATGGGTGATCTTGTGTGAAGTTACCCAAATACGTGAGAAGATCTTGTTGATTTCTAGCATGTTACCCTCGAACGGATCTTCCGCAATTAGTCATATTTTCTTTGTGTGGTTTCTTTGCTCATCTACAAATTCAAATGCATCTTGAAACCTTCAAAAGTTAGAGAAATGTAGACTTCATCAAAGTTTCAAATCACTAAAGACAGTTGTCGGTTTGGGGACGATTAAGAAACTTCGTCAATATCCGTTTATATTCACGATGGCCCCGAGTATATTTAGAACCCGGTCTAACCGTTTAAACTTTCCCCAAACCCCATCATCACCGCACAAAGCCCCGCTTACTCGTCAACAAATGGAAAGGTTATTTGCCTCCGTTCATGGCGATATTGATGAAGCGTGCTCCGGTGTATCCATTGTTTCCGGCTTTTCAACGATAATACTCTTTACCCGATACTACGCTACAACAACTACTGTTGCAGATGCACCTACACTAGTTGACTCCACCATAACAGTTGAACAAACCGCTTCCAACAATGATGAAGGCTGGCGATGATATTACAATGTAGTACCCACCTGCAGATTTTGATCCAAATGCGTTCTTCAACCCGTTTGCTACGAGGCTGCACTTTCAAATGTAGCGGAATCTTCAACAAACAATTTGAATCCTCAAAATGCGCACAACGTATATCAACATCAACCCTCCACACATAGATGGACGAAAGACCATCCTCTTGAAAACATTATTGGCAACCCGAATCAACTAGTCGTTACAAGACAACGTCTTCACACAGACGGTGAACATTGCATTTATGCACTCACTGTATCGCCAATGCGAACCTAAAACATCAAAGGCCAATGACAAAAGACAACCTGATTGAATCCATGCAAGAAGAACTCAACCAATTCAAGCGTCTTGAAGTATGGGGGCGGTTGAAAGACCAACGAGGGTCTCGTCATTGGTCTCAAATGGATTTGGAAAAACAAATTGGATCTTTGAAGGAAATGTTATACGGAATAAGTCACGTGGCTAAGGGTTATCGTCGGGAAGAGGGTATTGACTTTGAAGAATCTTTTGCTCGGTTTGCTTCGTCTTGACATTCGGATATTTCTAGCATTCGCGGCTCATATGAATATGACGGTTATCGAGATGGATGTCAAACTGCGTTTCTCAATGGACAACTTAAAGAAACGGTTTATGTCGCCCAACGAGATGGATTCGTTGATCCGAGTTTCGAATCACGTCTACAAAGCCCGAACAAAGCTTTGTATGGTCTCAAACAAGCTCCTCGAGCATGGTACGATAAGCTATCATCCTTCCTCATTGCTAATAATTTCACCAAAGGTTTGGTTGACCCAACTCTTTTTATACAATATCACGGGGAACATATCTTAATTGTTCAAATTTATGTGGATGACATCATTTTTGGGTCTACACATAAAAGTTTTCAATCGCTTTTGCAAAACTAATGAAGAAAAATTTTGAAATGTCCATGATGGGTGAACTCACGTTCTTTCTTGGACTACAAGTTCATCAATCACCACGTGGTATTTTCTTGAGTCGGTCCAAATATGCCCTTGAATTGTTAAACAAATTTGGAATGAAAACCGGTGACACCTATGCCACCAATGGCTCATACCAAGAAGCTAGACGCTGATTTACATGGGAAATTGGTGGACCCTACAAAATCTCGTAGTATTATTGGGTCTCTCATGTATCTAACGACTGCGCGGACGATATTGTCTTTGCCGTATATCTTTGCTCTCGTTATCGGTCGCGACCAACCACCCGAAACTCACCTCTGCGAGGCTACAAGAATCCTCCATACATAAAGGGAACCATTAACTTGGGGATCCGGTATCAGAAGGATTCGGTTTTGAACTAATCGCTTTTCGGATGACCACGCGGATGCTTAGACTCGCGGAAAAGTACTTGAGAGCTTTACAATTTCTTGGTGATAAACGGTGTCATGGCAATCGAAGAAGCGAGGATTGTACATCGATGTCCTCAACCGAAGCGGAATATGTAGCCATGTCGCATGTTGTGCTCAAGTCATCTGGATGAGAACACAACTCAAAGACTATGGTTACGTGATTTGACGTAATCGATGTCATGCGACAATCGGGTGCCATTGCGATCTCATTGCAAGCTGATTCAGCAAACTTTCGAAATCAAAGCACATCGATCTTCGATATCATTTCATCAAGGATCACGTGGAGACAGTCTTGTTGAATTATATTTTGTGGAATAGAATACCAATTCTGAGATCTTCTCACCAAAGCCTTGCCTCCGCTAGGTTTAATGAGTTGGTCCACCGGATTGGTATGAGGTGTTTGACTCAAGAGGAATTGATGACCTCCTAAAACAGTCTTTAAAAACTGCAAACACCAAAATCTCTTTTGTAAATAATTCTTTCAAAAACAAAATACAAAAGTATAAAACCTGATAAAACAACAAAAATATTCTTCTATCTATTTTCTTTCAACATTGCAAGTACGTTTCTTCCGTCAACACTATAATCTTTCAAAATTTAATATTTTTCCGATCAAGTGTTGAGGGGGAGAAAATAAATTCTTAACCGTTTCATATCATCTGTGTACTTGCATGTTATCGTATCCCGGTTGTTTCTTTTATCAATGGTGGTAAACTTTTCTGGTTAAATGACACTCCTCGAACTAAAACTAATAACCTTTCAATATTTCTCAAGTCGAGGGGGAGTGTCGTCAAGTTTCTTTCCTAAAAATCTTTGTTTGGTAACCAAAATGGAAGTTAAATGGCTTTGGTTGAAAAAAGGAAAAGGTGGAGGGACCAAAACTGTCAAAATGTTAAAGATAATTTTAATAAAACACCTCACCTAACTTATTCACTTCTCATTTATTACTCTCAACCATATACATCTACGCCTAAGATTCATTCAAGTTATCCGTTGATTTGATCATCATTTTGTAAGTGTTTTAACGATCTAAACATGTTTTTAAGCCAAGGTTTTTAATTTCATACAAATCCAACGGCTAAAAATTGTTTTACGCGTAATTGGGTGTTCTACGTAAGCTGTGCATTATGAACACACAATCATTGTGTGTGTGTTTTTTGGTTAAAAGGAAGGTGTCAAAATGTTCCAAATACATCAAGAATATCATTTTAACCATCAAAACCTACAGAAACACTTATTAATGATTTTTGAAAATTAGGGTTTATGAGTCGAATTAGGTTTTTCCAAATTTGAAGTGTTTTGGTCTAAAAGATTGTTGGGTTATGGTCATATAAGGTTGAATTGATGATTTCCATGGTTGTTAACCACCCAGAAACACTAATTGTTTGACAATTTGATATTAGGGTTTAAAGTTCATAACTTTGGGTAAATTTGATTCACAACGAGTTAGATGTTATAACTTGGTTTATAGACTCTCAACACATCTTAGTACTACCAGAATTTATTTGGTGGAATTCCCATGGCTAGAAATTATACGCATAAATCTTAACCCTTAGGGTTTTGACCTATGTATGACTTTCTACGTATGTGTTATGAATGTTCATGCCATAACTTGTTGATATAATGAATGCTTGTGTTAATTTTTATGATTTGATGAATTTATTTGGGCTTCTTTGCTACGCTTAAATATTCCGAGAATCAAGGTCATTTGCAAGCTCGCATAAGGATTACCATCACGCAGTAGTCAAGTTATCGCGTGAAAACAATCCTACGCATAACTATTACGCGTAGGTTCTACAATGGGACTACGGCGTATCCTCCGTGAAGGATATCGTATGCGGACCTCTGCGCATAGGGTCTACTCTTACGAGTAAGCCTTACGCGTAAGGTCTTTATCGCCACCAGCGTAAGCTCTACGCATATAAGGTCCCCTTTTCCTACGTAACATTTCTTACGTGGCGTAGTTAGGATCCTACTGCGTAAGCTTTAGCCTATCTCGTATATCATCCCTTACGCTTAACTTTGCCAAAACTACGCAAGCTTTGGATTGACCTTCATAATGAATTTATTCGTACAAACTTGTAAATAAACTAATCATAACGTCACGAATCCAATAATGTCACTAATAAACTTAATCGCTTGATATGTTGTGAACAATAAGTGATAACATAAACTTTAGAACTTAAAGTTAACTAACTTCATAAAAACATTTCACGGACGTCATTGGACTATTGAACAAACAAGTGACTTAGGACTCGTAACAATCATTGACTCTGTACATTCAACAACTAGACAATAAGACCTTACGTTGACTAACACTATGTCTTCGATATGTTGGTTCTTTTGGCTAATGTTATTTGAATCACGACATGGTGAACAAATGATTGTGGATGCATCAGAGTTCTTACAATTGCGATATCTTTCCGGAGGGTTATCGAGAAAGATTGGAAAGAACAACCTTAGGGTTGACTTTGATACCCTCACATGCTCGAAATCTTCTCTTGCTTTGCGTGGATATTCTCGTAATCATCCCTACCGTAACATGCTCACTGCCTTGCGGTTCGGAGGTCTACATTCAACAATTCGGGATTCTATGCAGGAGGATCAGCGGTCAAAGTCGCGATGAATGTGACACTTAATCACAAACAAGTCACTATCACTCCTGCTGACTTACGAGTTCTCATCATTCGACATCGCTCCAACCGACTTCTTTGCTACCCCTGAAGGAAACAGTCCGAAATTCTTGATAGATATTGGTTATGATGAAGCTTCAGGAATCATTACTAAGCACTCTCACGAAATTATGAGTGAAGAATATTCCTCAACCATGGAGAACACTCTACATGATCATCACCAAATCGGTCTCTGGTGTGTGAGTGGCTATGAGCATCCCAAGCTCATGGAACTACAAATTTTACGTCGTTGATCAACAAGAAGGACATTGAAATCGCAAGACGATATGGGAGGACATGATGGTATTTCACAAGAAGCTTGGCTCCAAGATTCCCTATGTCGATACACACAAAGCTGTTGATCCACGAGCACTTAGACTTCATCGACATTCCCATGAGGCTCCGATAATCACGATATATTGATTGAACCATACTATCTCGTCGAGAATCAAAGAATCGTCAACAAAGAAAAGGGTTCGGTTTTACCGATCACCTTCTAACCACGAAATCAAAAAGCTTAAAACATATAAAAGGTATCGGTTAGTCGTAAAAGAAGGCAAAGTTGGTCATCACGGATGAAAAATCTTCGCACCTACGAAGGATCGAAGAAGCTGTGCGGGGCGTGTTACTGAAGATATTTATAGGAAGCTTCCCAAAGGAATCCTCCTCGTAAAAGGATTGTTCCGTAAAGGAAGTGAACCTATTCCACACTCGAACCGCAAAGAAAGCTTGTGGACGAAAGCTCAAGGATGCCGACACAGAGATGAAGAGATTACCTACTGAATCTGCGCCGTAACACCTCCTTGTTAGCTAAACCTCCAAGTCCGCGGTACGACAAAGAAAAGGGGAAGACTCTGTACTTGTACCGTATGATGAAAGCTCAGATGAAGAAGAAGAGCAACTGGATATATCATACCGGAAGAAGTTTAATATCGTTAGACACCTTCAAAAAGCTGAAGAATTTGCTAAAGACCAAATGGGTGGCCCTGGAGGATCAAGTGGTGGCGCCCACTCGAACCTTCTCACGATGCGGTTAATCAACCCGATAAGGCTGAGCCGTGCCACCACTCTTATGCAACAACAAAAGCTTGTGGAGGATTCTATCGAATAAGAGTTTGAGGAACCGGAAGCGAGAAGTCCGAAAAGATCAAGATGTTGATTATGATACGTTTCTTCTAGATAGTCTGCGCTACATCAAAGGAAGAAACCTCTGAACCTTCGAAGGATCCATAGTCTCCTCATATCTCTTCATCATCAGTTAGATCTTCTCACTCCTGCTTGCCACCACCATCAAAGAAAGTCAACAAATCATCATCCAAATCCGTTAAGAAACCAAAGCCGTCAAACAGTGAGAAAAGCGTGCTCAACAAAAAGCTAAATTTCTTTCCGATCACATACGACATATGTATACGAGCATGAAAAGATAAAAGGAGAAAGGAATTTTGTTCGAGAATTCATGAAAAATCACCGTCAAGAGGAACTGAACGTAATGATCGAAGGCTACACGAAAAAGTACCTTAAAGATGCGTTCCTAAAGTCACAAAGGAGTTGTTCACCAAACAACTTTATCCAAATCTCATGTAGATCGCCAAGCAAACTATTGATCACGCCCTTAACCGTCACAATCAATCCAACCGATCCGGTTGTTTTCTTGGATAATGAATTGGTGGCCAAGCTTGTCACACAAATGTCGCGCGATGCGACATTTACCCGATGAAGGAAAGTTGTTTCAAGCATTGCTGGACTACCAACTTCAAGAAGCTTGTAGATTTGAAGGCGAAAAGTCTAAGCGTCCTAGAGAGACGATGAAGACAAGGATAAGGATAAAGACTCGCACCTAAAGCGTCGAGTCGGTCTAGTGAATCTTCTTTGATGCAACCTCCTCCACAGCGGGCTCCTGTTCAACAAAAATCTCCTCCTCGTTCTTCTAGCAAAAACCTCGGGGCGATTCCGAGTTACCACCCCGACTTCGAAAACCGATGATCACTTTGAGTATCACGGGTGGTGGCGATGAAGAGGTCCTTGAGCCCCTACAACAACCCACCTCTCCCAAACAAGTTCAAAAACTAGAATCATCATCTAGCCTTGAAAAAGAAGAAGACGCGCTGTTGACGTATTATCATGGCTAGAATAACGATAAAACAGAGGAATTTGAATGGTTTGATAATCTTGTTAACAACACTCCCCTACTGAAGAAGGTCATAATTTGGTAGACGGTTCTACATTGGAGCATGCAAAAATTCTGTAAGAAAAGTTCCATGTGAAGAAAATGGCCGAAATAAATTTGAAGCCAATCAAGAATGAAGCATTTCAACTTCTAAAAACAGCTACGAAAGTGCCCTCGAGGTCGAATATCACCTTGAAAACATTGCTCGAGCTATGTCTAACAACATGGATTGGCTCAACCCGGAAGCAAACATTGACTTCACACAAAGGGACAACCCTCCATACTACACTGATTGGACCAAACCTCTACCAACACTTGGACAAACAACGGTGAACCAAGGATTCCTTTCGGATACTTCTTCAAAAAGACACGGATTTTCTTACACGATGACGATGATTCAAGAAAATATGCTACGTCGTTGACACTTCCATTCGGCGGTATCTACTCTTTGCATAGCCATTGAGGACGTGCCAATCACTTGTTCTCCAACACGAGTGGAGGCATACGGCAGATGCATTGTATGGGATTCATCAGCGGCCGAGCAGCACGAATCTACTACGAGAATTTGTCGGTTCGTAAGTCTCAACATTGTGCGTACATAGTTCTAAAGATATCGTTGCCATCATACACATTGACCTTTCGTCTAAGTGGGACTACACATTCCTAAAGAAGATCGTAGTCAAACGACAAGATGAATAGGACTATGCTTTCTCGAAGTGACTTTGAGAATTTGTCTCTCATGACATCGAAGACATGTACCTTGCCAAGTACGGGTCGCATGAGACAATTCTCAGCTAGCGTTACAACGTGAATTTATCAAGTCACTTCTCATCTTCATAAGGCGGATTGTCATCAAGGAACGTGTAGAAGATCTCCATGTTTATTGAATCTTATCGAACAGCGTGTCAACTTCACTCCTCAAAGCTTGATCTTCCGATATCAACCGGCTATCTCAATATACACTCATCGACCAAACCTTTCGCGTTGTTTACGAGTGAACTTCAAAGCGCTTAATGGCGTGTAGCGAACTCCCAAGTTGGGGATCATACTTTGAAGGCGGTTAGGGATGGATTGGCATCGAGGTTGAAGGATATACACAGAAAATTGGGTCTCCTGCGGAATTCTCGTGAAAAGGAGGGATGTGGCGGTCATCACAATGATTGATGAGCGGTTGTTTAGAAGGGATGATTCGAGACGCATTGGAGAGTTATGTGTGGTCGACCAGGAGAAACATAACGGATTTCACGCCTGCATGCACACCTCCCGGGAACATCAGCGCACTTCACGTACCCCTTGACTTGTTTTCTTCATATCATTTTGGATGTTTGATTAATTATGTCAATGGCTTGTGCACACATTACTGATTATTACAACCCGTACTTGTAAATAAAGGACCACGTGGTGCAGCAGTGCCACAATCACCCTTATAAAAGGAGCGAAAAGCTTCTTACTTTTGAGTAAAACCTATCAAACCTTTCACTTTTCAGGTTTTGCTCAAAAGAACAAGTACTTTCCCTTATGATTTTCAAAACTACAACCGTTTATATCACTTTCGTTGAGGGGAGTACTTGAATCAAAACTTTGTTCAAAAATTGTTCTCAATAGTCATTCTTCCCGCAACACTCGAAATGGACATATTTATTCTCAAACGTTTCAAAAATAACACTTTAATATGCCATTTTTGATGGGGAGAAAATATGTGATAAGAAATATGTTGTGTAAAATGCAAATGAATGAATATTAGCGGACTTAACCAGCGATTGGCGATGCTTAGCTGTTAGTAACGAAAAGACTTGTCGGGCGGGTAATAATTTCAAGCTAGTTTGCTAGTGATGTAGCGTGTCTCATAAAGGACTTGTGCGAGTAGAATGTACCATTAGAAACTCTTGATAAACATGAACTCGGCGGGTTTGGCGACCTTCGAGGATTGTCACACACCTTCAAGGTAGTTATTAGAGCTAGTTGTCGCGTAAAGTGACAATGCAACTCTTTAACTATGCGTAGCCGTGTCTCGTGGGTTGTCTATCTTGAGTGAATCAATTCAAAATATGCGCTCTTTCCTCGCTGTGCATTTTAACGTTAAAACACTTAAGCACATGTGGAGAGGTATTTATGCAAAATCTTATCTCAAGATGGTACTAAAATGTTTTTCATTCACAAACACTTTGAGAGATTTTTCACAACATTGGTTTTATGGCAACATAGGTTAGTCATGGAGTTATAAGGTGACTAAGATTAGGAATAACCGTCTATGATCCGGCGGGAGGATCTACCCAGGACACCACAAATAGTTAGTATTTAGAGAAGTTAGGTATGATTGTAAAAAGGAGAAAATGAGAATGGAGAAGAAGGTTGAAGAATTAAAAGAAATGCAAAGAAAGGGTGAAAAGAAATAGCCTCGATTATTCAACTTAGAGGCGAACCGGGTTCAATTCATATGCTCTTGGTTGTCACTTTGTGGCCTTGATGTGTAATTCGTCATGGACCCGGTGGCATGCACTAAACTTCTTATCCTCAGTTTCTCTTAGAAGCTTGTTTCATTCTCACTAGGAACCCTACGTAAACTATCGGCTCTCTTGAGATTCTTGGTATTGAAGAAGGAGACCCTCTCCCAGTCTCCGCTCGAAAACCAAACGCACTATTGAGTCTAGAGCCCCGAGATTCATCAAAAGATCTCTTAGGTACACTTGACATTTCATCACTTGATGATCAACAATAAGGTTATCAGTGGTTCATATCGAGGTCCCGGATCTTAGCAATCTGTCGAGAACATTTATGAGAGTTCATTTGTGATCCTCGGTGAATGAATGGAAACTCTGCGCGGAATTCAACATTTAAGGCACGGCGGTAAACCGGCAACTGTGGATTAGCAGTGGTCTCAAGCGGTCTACGGTCGTGGGTGATGCTTGGTGTACCTCGGCTGACTCATCTGAATCGTAGGTGTACCGGTACATCGTGTTATCTCACTTGTGGGACTCAGGTCGGGGCGAATTAGAGTTGTGTTTTTTTCACACTATCTTTGTTAACACTCTCGAGTTCAAACTTGTAAATCTTATTAATAAAACGTTAACGTTGTTTTCTTTTATGGAAGCTCGACGGGCGGAATGATCGTCAGATTCTTCTCATACTCACTCCAACATCATCACTAATGGAAGTTCTATCCTAAAGCAACACAACGGTGGAATGATTCTTCGTCAATCTGAGAATCTACAAAGTTAAAGACTTAAAAGACTCCATCTTGAATTCCAACGTCAAAAGCGTGTGAGCATGTTGAAGAGACATGGAGACAAGCTTGAGCGGACACGAGGCGGAACTTGATCACGGAACAACAACATACTATCACTTTCACCACAAAGAACAATGATCAAAGAACAAAGTTAAAGATTACGTCAAAGCATAACGTTTCAAAGTAAACTATCTCTACCTTTGGGAGATTGTTCAAATCAAGGCAATTCTTCTCACAAGAAGAAGAAGAATGTCGAGAAGAGCGTCAAAGCTACTATTACATCAAGCGCCTTCACCGTTTCATCACCAACACTTGAGTGTTTGTTACTCATATGTAATACACTTGAGGGAAGTTGTTGGAATCACTCCTAAACCTTATTCAAGTGTTAGTTACTCATATATAGTAATATTTAGCAGTATGGCCTTTATGTTTGTTATTAGCCTTAAGCTTATGTAGAAGGCCCATGAGCTTAGGCCCAAGCCCATAGGAGAAAGGGAAGGAGTAGGTGTGTTGCCCTAGCTCCTTGCCTATAAGTACCTTATGTAAACCTTCATTTGAAGGTTGGTTGTTCAATTACTCTTTCACTCACTCTCGCTAACCCTTCTTCATTTATAACGTGTGTGAGTGTAGATTGGGTCATCCGCCTCTCTTCTCCTCTCTCTTCTCTTGATGCTTGTGTTGTGTAGTGACCTAACAATTTTCAATTTTCTTTTGGAGTTTTCAAGCTCCTTTTGGTATTTATTCTTCAGTTGATGTTCTACCTCTCTCTAGAAGAATCATATCATCATTATAATTTGACTCATTTGCACGATAGTGCTCTATTTGCAATACTGACATAGCTCTCCTAAGATTAGCGGTAATTAGCGATATATAATTCTTTCCTTTCATTAGAGTACAAATCATTAAGTCTTTCAACTTCTTTGCGACCACATGTTTTAGAACAACTATCAAAGTTTTGTACCTGAGTCGAGGAAAGCCAGGCAAATTCGGTAGCAACAAAGCGACATCACGAATGTTCTTCTTGTTCATCAGCCATGAAACTCCAATCATAGCTCACACCATCAATAGCCAACATTTCCTTTGGCTCTTCCACAGTTGGTCCACTTCTTTGCTTATACCATGTAGACTGTTGTCCTTGGTCTTTGGTCTTCTACATTCTCTAGCAAAATGTCCAAACTTGTGGCGGTTAAAGCACTCCACTTTCTTCTTATCAAAACTGCTGATATCATCACCATTAATGTGGATAGGCTTGCCGTCTTCTTGAATTTTCTAGCCATCTAAGGAAGAGCTATC
This sequence comes from Chrysanthemum makinoi, assembly GCA_910596185.1. Lineage (NCBI taxonomy): Eukaryota > Viridiplantae > Streptophyta > Magnoliopsida > Asterales > Asteraceae > Chrysanthemum > Chrysanthemum makinoi. The sequence continues at coordinate 120,507,256 of OU343216.1, read as the reverse complement.
TGCCATTTTATATCCATCTCCTCCAAGTCATCTTCATCAATTTGCTCTATGTCTTCATGAGTTAAGACAAAGCCATCAACTTGTGTGGAGATAAAAGCATAAAAGGTAGGATCTCCAATATTAGCAACCTTCTTTTGGAACATCACGGTGGTAACATTAACATTACCGATGGAAACTTTAGAACCCTCGTGGGCAATATCATCATCACTTTCATCTTGAATCATCGCATGAGAATTTGACAACAATGCCTGAGCTTGTACCAAGTTTCACGCATTCTTCAACCTTTGCTCAATGAGTTTGAAGTTGTTGTAAAGATCATTGATCTTCATTGTTTCAATGTGCATTTTTGTTTTCAGACGATAACATTGGTTTGAAATTAGAAGGCAAACTTCTTAGAAACTTCAAATTGAGGTCTTCTTTTCTACCTCAATGCCAAACCACGATTAGGCGTGTAACAATCTTCTGAAGTTTGGTAAAAATGCTATCAAGTGAGTCATTGCTTGACGCAGAGAAGTTTTCATAACTTTGCTTTAACAATGTCTTCTGAGTCTTCTTTGTTGCATCATTACCACCTTTGAGCAAATCTCTTCACGGTTCTTTAGCGGTGAATTTGCTAAATGCAATAATCACGGTCTCTAGAAAGAGTCATCGACAGACTTCTAGCTTTAAGATCATTCTTCTTTTGAGCTTTTTGACATTTGATTCAGCGAAACTTTCACAACATCATGTCACCTACTTTGAAGTAGTGGTCGCTGGACTTGAAAGAATCACAAGTTGAATAATCCCCATAGAGCATAGTCACGTTAGGGAATTGTGCTCAATCGATATCCTCCACATCTCAAACTCATTAAAGCAGCAGAGTGCGGGTGTAAGAAGAGTTTGATTGGTTGTTTTCCATCTCCATTGTCTTGAGTGAGTGAGTCAAGCTAATTCTTTGTATCTTCTAAAACAAAATATACGACCTTCACATACCACTTGATGGATCTAGGACACTCTCCTTGTGTCAATGATATTTTGTATGATATTATCAAGCAAGCGGAATTTACTTAAGTAATACTTAGAAATAATTATATGATGTATGAGAATAAACACAAGTTAACACAAACTCAAGCTCCATATTATTAATGAATATCTGAGTGATCTTAACTTATCACTAGGGTTACACCTTGAAGCTTTAGAGGTAATATTGTAATGTAATGCATTACCTAAGACAATGACCTAGGATCTCCTTTTATACAACAAGGAGTCCTTTACAAGATATAAAAGCTAACATAATAGAATATACACAAGATCTATTATACTTATCAAGGCGTTTAACCTTGTCATAGCGATAGTGATAATAAAGAACTTGCAGTGGGAATACGTTTCCGCTGAGTGTTAAACCAAGCAGTATAAACCACTACTATACGTGTAGCGGTTATTTCCAACAACTTGTGTATCCAAAATTTAGTAGCGAAATTTGGATAACACAAGTTATTTAACACACAATGCATTGTACCACAATGTCACTCAGTCTATACAGCACGTCGTAATACTAAACATAAAAACATCCACGGCCAAAATAAATTAACCCATTGAAACATGATAATGCAAAGCGATATAACAAAGCCCCTCAATTCATATATTGACAAGCACCCATGCCCTAATATACCGGGTATAAAATAGTCTCTTACAACACACATACTAACAATCCTCTTTTCAAGCCCCATTCCAAAATTCTCATCCCCATCAATCGCAGATCATAGCGCTCCTCTATTCATTTCTTCATAACTCACATCACATCACCCTTCATCATAGTTAATGAGTATGACCTCACCACAGGGATGGTATGAGGGTCATCTTTTTATACAGGATAGCAATATGAGGACACTCAACACCGAATAACAAACCAAGGTAGGTTTAATTAATGATCACATCGTTTTGTTTTATTGAAGCGAACAAATGAAAACGAATTAACATCGATTGTTAAATTCATTTCATGTTTAGTACATAAACCTTCAACCATTCATTTGATAGGATGATGTAAGACATGGGTTTTGGGACCGTTGAGGTCGATGAGCCTAACCTAGTTGATACAAGCTGAGATCATAGAAATTACCTATTTTAAATCCCATTGTTAATTGGTTAGTAAGCAGATTTAAAGAAGGGAGTAGTATAATATATCTTCTTTATATGTTTAGGATAGAAAATAGAAGTAACAAAGAATCGGTGATGTGAGGTATCGTGTGATAGACCCATGATGGTCTCGATTAGAGTTTGAAAAAGAACCATATCAAGGATTCTATTATTTCATGTTTAATTATTTTCTTGAGATTGAGACTTGTTGTAGATAGATGAGATTGATGGAGTAAAACAGATTAGAGCCTTGTGATGGTTGAATCTTGTGATTAGATTTCTGTGTTGTTTTAGATTGATGTTCATTGTAGTTTGATGTTGCAAGATGCTTAGACATGGATTTGTGGTTAAGATCTTTGCTAGATTATATGCTTGATTAACCAAGTGCTTGCTCCATTATCAACTTCGCCGACCATTATCGGCAACCAACTAGCTTCATGACCAACTCGCATCTTGACCCAACTCTCTTGACCCAAATCGCAACAGCAGCAACTCGCTAAAAAGCAAGTGCAATTATACCATATGCGAGTTAAGTAACTTCGCGTTGAGCGGACCCGAAACCCAACTTGCTGTACGTACAGCTGGACATTATAATGACAACTAGCATTGTCCAAAAGACAGCGTTCAATAATGCTAGTTCACAACTCGCTTCTTATTTACGTACTCAGCACCGCGCTCGGATACATTGTAGGGCCGGATGAACAACCCGCATAATACATGATCAACGCATCCAGAGCGGATCCAACTCGGCAGACACTGACACTACGGCCCGAGCTGCGGTATAGAACAATCAACTTATGCCCAAATTGTTATAACTATTTGAAACCCCAATCTGGTTTAGAAACACGTTCAAAGCGGGGAAAAGTAACATTAAACCGGTTAATAATGGGATCTCAACAAGCATAAAACTTGTTAAAACCAAAACCCAACGAGTTATTTACACACCTTTCTAAAAGAAGACTGAGTTTTCATCCTAAAACTACGATTAAACACCACTCAATCAAACATATTCAAATGACTTCAAAAATAGGTTCAAGGGCCATATCAAATAACAAGATGCATAACCAACTTCAAACATGTTTCCAAGCACCATCGTGTCAAAATCGCATACGCGAACCACATCAAAACATGCAAATCATCAAAACAACACAACCGCAATGCAGTACCAATTGAAGGATGGTGAATATTTATGTTGTTTGATGATCAGATTGGTGATTAAATAAAAAGCCATTAGAGATGAAGAGAGTAGTAGAGGTTCTTGAAGAGAGTTGCTTTATAAAAATGAAAGGTTAGATTCAAAGAAGCCACACCCCTTCCATGGATGGAAGGGGGTATTTAATTACAAAGCATCGTCCTCTGACTTGTGGATCAGGACATCTGATGGGTAAGACCGAGTCCTTCCTCCACGGTGTTACACTAAACTAAACTAAGCTAATTAACTAACTAATAAACTAACAAATACGTAACAAACGACGACATCTAGGCTAACTTATGCTAGATAACATTTGGGGTGACCGACTCTTCACTATAGAATTTTCTAATTCCAAACAAAAGCCGATGTAAAGTCTTCAAAAGACTTGAAAAATGACTTATTCAGAGGTGTAGTGAGGAATGTTTCCTTGAAGATACCAACACTCGTCAAGTTTTCTCGGCAATCAACTTTGATTGTCTTCTTGATATTGATGAACAAATTTGCACGGTTTTCATCTTTGAATTCTATAAAAGCATTAGGATCATTGAGCGCCGATGATAGCATTTCAATTGCCTTCATCATCAATAAACGAAACTTCATTCTACCTCTCAACACATTTGCTCAAATTCTTAGCATTCCTTGTGAAGGAATTTGTATGTATTCTCAAGATTGGAATTAGCAGCTCAAAACCTTGCACTTGATTCTAAACCTATCTACAATACTCTCTTGATGATCCCAAACCATTCGAGATACTATCTTCAGGTTAGAGACGGACCAATCCGTTACGCGAAACAAAAAGCTCGTTCACTATGATCCTTTTCAAATGGAACTTTTCGAAATGCATCCCATGTTTAGAAAATGTGAAGAAATCCTTAGGAAGCGTCATTAGCCTCGTTGGTAACAAGGATCATCCAAATGCATGTCTTGTGCAAATGATCTATTGTCTTATCCACCAAAAGCCATTTAATCTCGCCTATTACATGGTGAGAAGAATGGTCGGGGTATTCAAAGCTTCCAACATGGTACTTCCATATGGTATGCTCCTAACACGACTTTGTAAGTATGTTAGTGCATTGCAACCATCTCCTATCAACGTTGATCATTTCTTTGCAGGTCAGTAATGGTACCTCTTACCAAACAACCCACCTAAAGCGGTTCATGGTTAATGGAAAGAAACTAAAGCTCTCTGGACTCCTCGGAAGGAGAAGAAGAAGATGGAGAAGAAGAAGATGTCTACCCCATAGCTAACATTGAATTGGAACCCTTTGATTACTATGAACAACTTCCAACCATTCCAAGCGAGACCGCGGAATTCAAACAATTAAGGGGTATGATTCAAAATCTAGCTTATGACCTCACGCAAAGTCGGAAGAGGAAAAGAAAAAATTGGCGAAAGAGACTATAGGATTACGTTTGTCTCTTAAACACTTGTTTTGTGTATGGATGATTATGTTTTAGCACTCTTGTTTGCATTAACTTGGATATTTGCTATTTCTACCATTTTCTATAAGATGTTTTATGTGATGACATGCTTATACTTATGTTTAGTTTAATGGTTGATTAGTGTGCAAAATCGCACATGATTACGTGATGATTACGATGCTGGATCTTAGGATCCTAGGATTAGCCTAGACGGATCCCTCCTTTGAGGCAGTGGGATCCGTGACAACAGATGAATAATCTGACATCAGTACATCAATATAGCTTACTAGATAATCTCACACTAGCTAAACATAAGATCTTAGAACTCAACTAAGTCTCCTTCAAGGATGAGAAAGCTTTAAACTCACTCATAGCTCATCTAATTCAAAAATGCCTTTTGATTTATCAAATCTTCAAAACCCACCATATTTCAGCTTCAATACTCACAATTTGTTTTCATTTCTCGAACACTTGGGTGGACATATTGAACAATTTTAGGAAATTGTTTCTAGTCATTTTATCTCAAAGCAGATTAAAATTAGTTTTCAATTCTTTTGAATTTTGAGGTTTTCAAACTCCATCTTAAGCTAACATGGTCTCTAGGATCATTTATGACTTGACACCACCTAAACTCTTAGTGTTATCATTGAACATCCATTGGTAGTCATTTAGTCCCATTTTCCTTCCATAAAAAGCAATCATTTGCTATATCATTCATTACTCTTGATTATTCAAGTACACCCTCACTTAAGATACTTAGGAGGTGAAACACTCCAAGATGGTATAGGTTTAGCTCTTAGAAACTTCATTTCTAACCTTTCATAGATCTTTGGGATCCTAGGATTAGCCTAGCCGAATCCCTCGAGGAGGCAGGTGGGATCGGTGTGATTATGTCAAATCTAGCCTAAACAATCATTTCAGCTCATGCTTTACTTGAGCACTCCACCTCATCTTGTGCATGTTAATCATCACATTTCTAAGAATCTTAGTGGCTTAGGAGTAAATACACTTGCCAAATTCTTCTCTTTATAAGTCATATTGCTAGAACACTTTAGTCATCAAACACAACACAATTCTCAGCAATTACCAACATCTTCCTTAGTCATTTCATCATGAGAAGAAGCTAGTGCTAACTTCATCCAAAGAACCACGAAAACTTGCTGGGATTAATACAGTTTCCTCAGCAGAATCATCTCGGTTAAGTGAGCTACGATAAACCAATCAAACTAATTCCCACGAGGATTGTTCCTACAAGGATATCATCACCAAATTCTACTAAACCAAACCACCCTCTTGACCCAACCAACATCATTGGTGCCTAGAGCGTCTTTTAACACACTCACAATCATCCCAAATTCTCACAGCAGGGGACTTGCCCACTTGGCATCTCATCTTCCCCACTGACAAACTCAATTGAAAAGGTTGTGCAACAAAACCAAAGTGTTGAATCAACACTTGCACCAATATCAAATTCTCCAATTCCCCTAATAGTCCATTTTGGATTATGAGGAGACATCAAGTCAACCACCGACCACGGAAGTTGACACTTCATTACCTCATCCTTAAACATTGTTGAGCCACCACTTAATGAGCCTCCGGAATTCCTCCCTCATTTGAGGATCCTCAGCCAACTTCGACCTCCATTTCCAAGCTCAAAACCATGACAAGGATTGCTATCATTGTCAACATATTGAAGGTTGATACATGAACTGCATTGAAGAACAGCGTTTCATGTTTATCACCCTCTCGAGCGTTTGAAGAGGTCAACAAACCTAAACAACCATAAAAGCGATTGTCCTAGTCTTAAGCTCAAACTTAGAGCGTCTAGGAATCATTTTATCCTTGGTGCTTCTTAAGTTTAGGTGACTCGTTAGTATTTGTAGAAAGTGTATGGCTAGATCATTCTCTTAGTTTTAGAGATTTGTTTGATTATCTCTTTGTTTTATTGAATGATATCTTATGTGCCATATTGCTTTGAGTGTATTATTATACATATCTCACTCTCATATTTAGCATTGTTTGGAATATCAATATTGTTTGAAAATCCACAATGCAGACGGATCCCTCCAAAATGTCTAGACGGATCCCTCCACAAAGGGAACCGTGGGATCCGTGGTACATAAGAACAATTTTCTACTAACTTGAGTCTTATTTACAGGAAATTATGCACTATACTCTTGTTTTCTAACCTTTATTTTGTAGATTTTCAAAATACACATGAAGATTTTGATACCATAAAACTAGGGGAGCTTATGTCAAACCATACATTGCAAATCCATTTGCAACTTGATCCTTCTTTGGATTACTCTTCATGACACCCCATTGCAAAGTTGCAATCTTCAAGGGGGAGCATTTTCGTCACAAGGACGAACCATTTGCAAACATAATTGCAAAACATTAGCTTACTCATTTTTATGTACTTGATGCCCTCACAAAGGGATGGACTCGTCAAGGGGGAGTTAAAGACGAGAACCATTCCCTGCCACTTGCTCACTTTACATCTTTTCTTTTTACATGTTTTTCTTAAAACTTTGTGTTAGTTTCCTCTCTTTTTGTTTCACTAAAAGGAGGAAGAAGAAAGTAAAAACTCCAATTCAAACTTTTACTAATTCTAGTTTTTCTTAAAATAATTTTATGTTTTGTCATCAACAAAAAGGGGAGATTGTTAATACAAATAAGCCGTAAAACGTTTATTTATATTTTACGATCTTCTAATGTTTTGTTGATAACAAACGTAAAATCGTGTTAACGAAACAAATAAAATAATGAAATGTTTGAGCCAATAGTTTTCTAACACACTTACGCTTTCACATAAAACACTAAAACAAGTATAAGTGATTTTATGATTTAGTAATACATATGTACAACAACTAGTGTTTACATATTTGGGTAAATATATACTTAACTAGTATATACTAAAATGGGTAAAAACTAACAAATGGTATTGACCCATAACCCATGGTATTATCCAAACCACTTGACTAGGAACATTGAACTCATGAGATACATTGTATCTAGTAAAAGACCCATGGATCAACCCATAACCCATGACCCATGATCAAAATACCCATGGGTAAAGAGGAGCGTCCCACGGATCCCTAGCTTTACACTAGCCGGATCCCTTGTGGGAGGGATCCGTGGGATCCGGGGAACTGTAAACTTTCTCCTCTATAAATAGTAAGCCATTTCTTCCTTTTGGCTTATCACTTTCACAAATACTTTCTCCAAGTATTGTACCTCTCTAACCACTGATCCTAAGGGATCTTTCTATGTAGTTTATCTTTTGTTTTTGTGTGATTCTCTAGGTTCCTCTTAAAGGCGAGATCACCACTTCTTGAAGTTGAGCAAGCTCAAGTCCATGAGTTGCCATGCTTCGTCTTCATCAAGACAACTGAGGTTCTCTTGTTGATAGTTCTTTCTTCCTCCGTAGAGATGTTGTGTTGAAGGCATTAGTGAATGATGCCGAAAGAGTCAAGGCGAAAGCAATAGTGAAAGGTGCTTAACGCCTCGTGTCAAAAGCATTAGTGAAGAATGCTAAAGGTGTCAAGTCAAAGGCATTAGTGAAGGATGCCTAGGAATCAAAACAAGTGGCATTAGGGAAGAATGCCTAAGTCGTATAATCGATGAGGTGCATCGTTATACATATAAGTATTAGTTTATTTCCAAGGATGGTGATATCCTTGATGGTGTTGCTACAAGGAGTGGATCTCCTTGAGATTAGGTGTTGTGTTGTGTTGGGTAGTAGTTCCTCCATAGTAATGGAACTAGGTGCTTAGCCTAGTACCTAATAAAGGGTAGGCGATGTTGTGATAGGTGTGGTTCACCTTGGTGTGAAAGAACCCGATGGTTAGCCTAGTACCGAAAAAAGATAGCGACGTTGTGAAGGCTTCTCCGCCATAAGGAGATTGGTGTCGTAGTGTTTACGAACTCGAGTAGGTGACTCGGGAGTGGAGTAGGGCAAGGAAGGTGTCCCTTAGAGCGAACCACTATAAATACTACCGTGTTGGGTTATGTGCTTCTTACTCTTTATCTTTCATTACACTTTATATATCTATCTATCAACGTCCAACATACACATCTAAATAGATTGACATAAGTCGATCTAAATATTTAAAAGGAAGTTTTAAATTGGTAAAACTATTCAACCCCCTTCTAGTTTTCCACATCCGGGACAAAGTATGTGACATCACATACACTTGTCAATGAATTAGCTACTATCCGTGCTCTATTAAGAAAACAACTTGATTGTGATATTCATGGTGAGTCACCTGCGGATTCACATCTTTATGATATTGCAAAGGCTATCAAACCGAAATTTGACAAATACTATTGTGATGTGGAGAATATGAACATCTTGGTGTACTTTGCATTCATACTTGATCCAAGGAACAAGTATGGCTTTTTGCATGTTATTTTGGATGATCACTATGAAAGGGAAGGAATATGATTATGAAAAAGGTTGCTTACATTGAAAATGAAATGAAGCATTTTTATGAAGAATATGTGCGAATTCATGCTCCATCTTCTACTTCTTCATCTTCTTCAACATTAGGTAAAAGGCAAAGGACAACCAACATTAGCGATGAACCCGATCATGGAGATATGTTGAGAAGTAGAATGGTTCATCGTCTAATTCATCAAGTAGTAAATTGGATAAGTATGTTGGTGAAACTCTTGAACCATTTGATAAGAATGTGAATTTTGATATTTTGCAATGGTGGAAAGTTAATAGCCCAAGATTTCCTATTCTTTCTTTAATGGCTAGAGATTTGTTAGCCATTCCAATCTCAATGGTGCTTCCGAAGTCGTATTTAGCACTAGTGGTCGAGTGTTGGATTTATAGGGATATGTAGTAATAACGAACACAAGGATATGCTTAATCTCTGAAAGGCGTGTGAACACTTCGCATCGAATCAACGGTGGTTCTACCAAATTATTCAATCGGATACAATCTGAGAATGAGAATTTTTCGTATGTGTTTATCTAGATTTTATGAACCGTAACTTTTATCTGACCAAATAAACCGTATATATAACTATAATACGGGATAACCGCCAAAGCACTTTAGGGTTTCAGTGTTGTCCATTTTGTCCCTCAAATTCGAACTTCAGCAGAATCATAACTTCAGATTCCATACTAGTTCAAAGAAACACACTACTTCTTGGAATCCGCTCAAGAGTAATTTGCAGAATTTTTACATAGCGACATAGTGGAAATAAAAATTTTCCAGGGGGCCTCCTGGACTCAAGCATGTGTGGCTGCCCCCTCGCCCTCAGTTCTCAGGGGCTTCTCCCTAAGATCATAATAAATTCAAGTAGGTGTGCACTCCGCACCTCCAAACCTAAATGATGTATTATCATGATAAAATTGGTCAAAACAAGTTAATCCAATTACACTAAAATAACCAACAGGATTCATATAGGAGTTCTTTGGGTGATAAGACAATTGAATGCCTAATTTGCACTTAAGATTGGCTTCGTATTGGCTTGAACTGGAAAAAAGTGAAGACATGATTATAATATCACAAATGGAAAAAGGTATGTTCATTTTATCTTTAATATTGTATAAAATGTAGACAATTTATCTTCAAGCTTATATTTTTTATATCAATTTATGTAGAGTTGATGAAGCCGTAGGTGCTACTTCTAAACGACATTGAAGAATGAACTTTTAAGAATGAAGAATGTAGTTTGAAGACTAAATTAGTTATTGGAATGTCTATATTTTGGAATGGAATTGGCAAGCTACTGTACTAAAATGATCAATGATCCATGTTTTGTTAAAAAGAATTGCTAGCTAGTAGCTACTGTATTGGATACATTGTACTATTGTAGGCTCTTGTTAGTTTATGTTTTCTAAAACTCTTGCTAACTTTCTGTTCCTGCTTTTATATTTATAGCAACTTGTTCTTTTTTATCTAGCATATTGGTCTATATTTTATGTATGAGTATGAGAACTTTTTATGTCCTTTAACAGTTGGTGATACCAACAGCTCCATAGTTTATACCAACTTGGTATTGTCATTTTATTTGTGTCAGTTAAATTTGTTGTTCAACTTTGAATTTTGAGGATTAATATATGCCAATGTCCATAGTTTATAAATTTTGGTTTTGGGCCACATGCAAATCCCACATCAAGAAGCATTTTTATACCAACATTTTGAGCTTGATTAAGTGTCTAACCCGATAACCCGATAAGCCCAACTGATAAACCCGATAACCCGATTCCTTATCGGGTCAAGGGCTAATTTTATTTTTTGAAAACCCATAGACCCGACTGATAGAGGCTTATCGGCCTGTCGATCCATATGACACTCCTAGTGGCAATTATAGAGCATACGATAAATAAGTATACACACACTCAACATTTGCTCTTGATACCACTTGTTGTGAAAAGTGACACTGGATTGAAGCAAACCCGCAACTAAAATATGAAATACTATAAAAGATGACACACGAATTTAACGCGCCCAATAAGGTAAAAACCACAAGCAAAAAATAAAAGTTTCATTATGTAGAAGTTAGAAGTTACACATTCTTTTTAATTACAAGGATAAACACATTTATATCTCTTGTAATTAGAGATATTACACTAGGTTCTGCTTTTTTTTCTTCTAGATTCAGAGGTTATAAAGAAATGTGGGTCCATGTGGGTCAAATTATGTTAATGTGTCTATATGGGTAGGATTAACAATTTTTATGCTTTTAAGACTAAGATGTTCTAATATATTTGTGTGGACCCCAACAAAAAGAAAAACATTAAATATATGAAGGACCCACCATCCTTCCTAAGAGATGATACAAAAGAGAAAACGGCGTAACTCTCTAAATAGCTCACTAACACTTTAGGAGACTTTGTTATGCTTTGTAACGAGATTATGTAGAATGAGGCAACTTTGGTTGCCTTTTATAGGCTACATTAATTTGAAACAAAATAAATTAAGAACCAATGCTTTTAAACTCGGGTCGACCCGGCCAGTTTAACCAGTCGGACCGGTGTCCGGCCACAAAAACGGTTAGACCCGCCGGGTTTTGAGTGACCCGGGTCTTGAAACCCGAGTGGGTTTGTTTTTTTTTTTCAAATTTTTTTAAAATAAAAACCGGGTTGACCCGACCGAAAAATAATAATAATAATAAATAGAAAACCGGATTGACTCGACAGTCGAACCGGTACCTAATAACTCGACCAAATCAATTAAAAAACCGGTTTTTGAAATATCGTTAAGAACCACAAACCTTTCATTCATTTTTCATCATTTAAGAGGCAAATACCTATTTTATATCTTTTACTAAAAAAAAATATTTACCCTTTTATATCTAACAGAACTAAGAAGTGTTTTACTCGAGCTCGATTTGAAAGTTTACTCGAGTAGCTCAAGCAGTCAATCTCCTCTCGTTTAGCCCTAGTAAGTTGTAACTACATGCCATAATCCTATTGCGAACATCCAAACACCCCCCAAAGTGGTCAAAATTGGCGCAATAAACTTTAGCGTTCAAATAAAGCTATATCATTTTAAACCAACCAATATATAAACTCATCAAACATTCATTCATTCATCCCAATTCTATGCATCATTTTATCTCCACAGGATCACAAATCTCTACGCAATTCGATCATCATAAAACGAAGCAAAGGTATATCATATTATCATCCTTTATTCCTTCTTTTAATGCCAATTTGCGTACGAAAACATAGCTGTATGTGATCCGATACTTATTAACTGTTTTCGAAGAATAAACCGAGCCAGATTCTAAGTTCGATAGATCAGTACGTGTTTATAAATCATATTATCATCCATTATTTACATGAATGTAAACTACTGTTTTAAGTTACTACAAATACATGATTTGAATGTGATCGGCAACTTGTTAACTGCTTCACGCTGATGACATTTGTGAATTGAGTTTAGATCGTGATGTGTTTATATCATGTTTAATGTTAAATTACGCGAAAATGATGAATTACATAATTATAAAGTATTGTCTCTGTTAGATATTAGTTAAGTTTGTTCGGATTGTTTGTTAGTTAGTTAGTTACGAGTTAGTTAGGATAGTTACAATAAATTCTGTATATAATTAGCGGCATTATTAACACAATTCTCATCCGAGTTAGGAAGTTTATGATTACGTGACTTTGATGTGATGGAATATTTGTGTCTTAGAAGGAAGATGTGAGTTAGTGTGTGATGCGGAATAGTTGTACTCTGCAAGTTTGAAATAGGTATCTTGCAGTTTTAACAGTTGCAATTGTAGAGTGTAGATCACATTCATACAAAGAAGTGTTTATGTTATGTTTACTTTTAGTTAAGTTAGGTGTAATTGTATGAAATTAGAGAAATCATATTTGGTATGACAAGTGCGTGATAGAATAATTCTAGAGTGTTAGTTTTAATATGAACTGTGCTACGCTTGACATCAATTCTAGAATGGTTGATATTAAGTGGTAAATGCCAGTATTCTTAGTGAAATTTTGTTTTCACATATACCATTTTTTTTTGTTTTCACATATACCATTTTTTTTTGTTGTTGTTAAACATGGTTTGATTATTTTGTCAAATGTTATAAACTAAACCAATGATGAAGTCCATCTCGTTAACTTTCTTCTAGTTATGAGGTGATTGTAACTTTAAATTGATCTGTATGCAATTTTCATAAGGTAATGGAATATTTAAACGTATGC
>OU343216.1:120476385-120490381 GCA_910596185.1 Chrysanthemum makinoi | reverse complement strand
AGCATCCATCAGCAGAAGCATCTCAGGTACAGTCATGAACACCAATTGATCATTGTAATCTTTTTATAAAGAATTGATTACTACAATTGTTCTACTGATGAATGTCTTGATTCCATTCACCTTGGTCGGGCAAATCAGCCGTCCGAATCCCATAAGGGACAGTTGGCATTACATCAAACAAGTTCAAGTAACGACCCACATATTCGTAGAATCGATTCTGAAAGGGTCTCTTAGCGGGATTTCCAAAGACTTGGCAAGTTCGAACTTCGAGAGTGTCACAAAGATAATGTGAAGACACATCTCAAATTCTAGCAAAGGATGTTCCCTGAAAACCGATGCCCTCAAGAAGGCTAACACTATATACCGGTACATCTATAGGAGCCTGTGAGTCAAAGGAATACCCCAACATCACCTCACGACTGTAGACCGTTTGAGACAACACTAAACGTAACCCACAAGGAGTTACTGAAGTGACCTGTTATCAGGGCTGTTTGATATTGACCCTAATTGTAGAGTTTCCATTCAATCAACCGAGGATCACAATTGTGAACCCCTCATAAATGTTTCTCGGGATGATTACTAAGATTTGTGAAGGACTCCATAATGTATCACTTCAGGTCCTTATTGTTGAACGACAAGTGATGAAATGTTGAGTGTTCCTAAGAGATCTTTTGATGAATCTCGTGGCTCTAGACTCAATAGTGTGCTTTGGTTTTCCTGAGCGGAGACTAGGGAGATGGTCTCCTTCTTCAATACCAGCAATCTCTTAAGAGAAAGCTGATAGTTTATGTAGGGTTCCCTGTGAGAATGAAACAAGCTTTTGTTGAGAGAAACTTGAGTGGCTAAGAAGTTGTTTAGTGCATGCGCCACGGTCCATGACGACTTTTAATCTTCAATACCAGTTGTCATCAAGTGACAACCAAGAAAGTATATGAATTGAACCCGTGTTCTGCCCCAAAGTTGAATAATCTAGAGGGCTATTTCTTTTCACCCTTTTCTTTACATTTCTTTTTTAATTCTTCAACTCCTTCTTTCTCCGATTCTCATTTTCTCCTTTTTATAATCATACCTAAGGACTTCTAAGTACTAACTATTTATGGTGTCCTTGGGTAGATCCCTCCGGCTCTGGCGGATCATAGGACGGTTATTCCTAACCTTAGTCACCTTATAACTCCATGACTAACCTATGTTGCCACAAAACCATTTTCTTTAAAAATCTTTACAGTGTTTATGACTTAAAACATGTTTGTACCACTGAGAGAGTTTTATATTATTGCAGAAATACTCCCCCTCCACACGTGCTTAAGTGTTTAGACAAAAATGCACGTGAGAGAAGAGCGCGACTTTTGAATTGATCGACTCAAGATAGACAAATCCCCGCGAGATACGGTTACATCAAGGACTAGGTCATCTTGAAGTTGTAAACACTCCTTGGTGAGGAGGTTTGACCCGTCAAGGTTCATGTCTACCAAGATTTTCTCGATTGGTACATTCTACTAAGCAAGTCATTTGCTAGACACGCGTTTACATCACTAGCTTAACTAGCTTGAAATTATTACCGTCCCGGACAAGTCTTTTCGAAAGTTATGACATTTAAGAGCTCGTCAATTCATTGGTTAAGTCTTTTAGCATGAAGATTCAATAGCAATCCACAACATATTACTTATCACATAATTTTTCTCCCCCTCAAAAATGGCATATAAATGTTATTTTTGACGAAATTTTGATATCGAACATGTCCATTTCGAGTTTTGTGGGAAGATTTCCATGAAGAACACTTTGTGAACAAAGATTTTAAGCAAGTACTCCCCCTCAACAAGTAATACTAACTTTTGAGGTTTTGAAAACATAAGGGGAAGTACTTGTTCTTTTGAGTAAAACTTTGAAAAATGAAAGTTTTGATAAGTTTTACTCAAAAGTAAGAAGCTTTCGCTTCTTTTATAAGGATTGTGGCACCCGGCGCGTACACACTGTGGTCCTTTCATTACAAGTACGGTTGTGCACCTATGTGTGCACAGGAGCCACAATCAAGTATAGAGCAACACATCCAAATAATAGTGAAAGAAACAAATCAAGGGAGTACCGGAAGTCCGGTCCAATAACACCGTGTGAGTTCTTCTAGACGTTGATAGCCTGTTGGAGATATGCTTTGACGCCCAACCCACCTAAACTCTCCAAAGTCCTTTTTTAGCTGATCGCGACTCTAAACAACCTTTCATCAATCCTTGTGATGATCTTCTCGATCCCCTCTTTTCCTCAATTCCACCTCTTCTCTATGCCTTCATGAATCTCCTTTAACCGATATGCTAACCTGTCCCGAACCTTCTTCAAAGTGTGATCACAAAACTTGTGAAGCTCCTTACACGCCATGAAGCAATTACGGTGAAGTTCATCAAGCGGTATGTAAACTACCCTAAACATTGGTTTCTTAAGGATGGTGTACTGAGCCAGGTGGTTGATATCGGGAATATATAGCATTGGTTGTGTGAGATTGACACGTTTTTTATATGATTCCACGGCAAGTTGAAGGTCTTCAACACGTCTCGATGACGATGCTTCGTGAAAATCGGCCAATGACTTGATGTACCGGAGTTTGGATGTTGGTGGAGAAATGTCGCATTTGACCTTGTACCTTAGCAAGATACATGTCCTCAATGTCATTGAGTGGCAATCTCGGAAAATCCGCTTCAGAAAAGTCATATTCCTGTTCTGTTGTCTTGGCGTTGACTACGACTTTCTTCGTGAATGAGTAGTCCCACTTAGTAGACAGTGACATGCATTATAGCAACGACCGCTTTTCACCGCATAATCTTTTCTTCGATTTGAGTACTGGCAGAAACCCCTTCGTAGTAGATTCTTCTTCGTTCAGGCCAATGATGAATTCCATATAGTGCATCGAGGTCATACTTAACCACATTATCAACGAAAATATGTGTGGCTTCTTCCTCGATGGCCACATTGTTGGAGAAGATTGCGGGAAAGTGGGAAAGTGAGTGATGTAGCGATTTTTGCTTATATCGCTACCGTGTTAAAGAAATTCCAGGTCATTGTTGAAGAAATATCGGTAGGGAATCTTTGGTTGATTAGGCTCTGCCAATGGTGGGTAGTGGCTTAGTCCACGGGTGTAGTATGGAGCCTTGTCAGGTCTGGTGAAGTCGATATTGGATTCAGGGTTGAGCCAATCAATGTTGTTGGACATGGCTCGTACAATGTTGTAGAGAATATATTAGACCTTAATGGCACTGTCAGAGTTGTCCTTAAGTAGTTGAAAAGCTTCGTTCTTGATTCGCTTTAACTATGATTTCGTCATCTTCTTTACTTTAAACTTTTCTTGGATGATCTTGACATGCTCCATTGTTCGACCATCTATGTTCTGGCCTTCTGAATTGAGGGGTTGCATCAACAAGCTTTGAAAACCATTCAAATTCTTCAGATTCGTCTTCATCTAGCCATGATACAACAGATGATGACTTCTTCTTCTGTGGCTTGGATGATGATGTGTGTTGCTTGGTTGATGTAGAAGAAGGGGGTTGTTGTTGGGGCTCAGAATCTTCCTCATCGCCACCACCGGTGTAAAATGATCACCGTTTTCCTTTGGTGGTGAAGACTCAAAGGCCCGAGGTTTGTCTGTAGCAGGAGGATGTTGTGGAGATCGTCTAGTGGTGGTGGTCCTTGGGGGTGGTGGGAGGCATAGATGATGATTGCCATTTCTTCTGCGTTTGATCGAATCCTTGTCCTGATCATCATCGTCTCTTGGTCGCTAGCCCTTTCAAATTGACTCTTTGCATGAAGTTTTGAGATGATATTCAAAGACAATGCCTCAAATAGTTTATCTTCGTCAGAAGTAAATGTTGTGGATCATTGAGACATTTGTAAAACAAGCTTGGAAATCAATTCCTGATCGAGACAAACCGGTAGGCAGGATGGATTGATTTGCATTGCAAACAGAGTAGATTCCATTGTTTGCTTGACTAACCGCATGAGATTAGATAGAGTTGTTCGCTAACATCTCTTGTCACACCAAAGTGGACGATGTCGAGAAGAAAACTTGTGAGTATATTCTCTGATCGTCTTGTCCATTTCTGATATCTCTATTTAGAAACTGTTGAATCTGTTCCTTTCTCCGGCTAAAACCTCGCTTATCACATCAAGTAGATTGATTCCGCATGCAAGCAGATTCAGTTTCTTGTTGACCACGTTCTTTTTCCTTACTTTCTAACTGCTTTCACAATTTTAGTCTTAGCCCGTGATGCCCAAGTATCGGTTGGTTTCTTAACCTATTTGGATGTGGATCCGGGTGGTAGCCATTGGATGGTGGTGATGAATGAGATGATGATTCAGATGAAGATGAGTCATGAGAAGGTCTGGGTCATTTTGGAGGCTCGAAGTTTGTTCCGGTTATGATCATGATTATTTAGAAGATAATCATCGCTTCTTTTCAGACTTTAGCCTGTTTCTTCAGCCTTTACCCTAGCTTCCTCTTCTTTTAGCTCGAGCTTCCTCTTCAGCTTTTTCTTTAGCAGCTTCCTCAATATCTTTTGTTAATACAAATAAGCCGTAAAAACGTTTATTTATATTTTACGATCTTCTAATGTTTTTTCGATAACAAAAGTAAAATCATTTTAACGAAACAAATAAAATATATAAATGGTTTGGACTAATAGTTTTCTAACACACTTACGCTTTCACATAAAACACTAAAACAAGTATAAGTGATTTTATGATTTAGATACATATGTACAACAACTAGTGTTTACATATTGGGTTAAACATATACTTAAACTAAGTATACTAAAATGGGTAAAAACTAAGTATATGCTAAAATGGGTAAATACAAGTATATACTAAATGAGTAAATACTAGCAAATGGTTTTGACCCACAACCCATGGTTTTATATATACCACTTAACCAAGTTCATTGTATCCTTAAGATACATTGTACCTAGAAAGAAAACCATGGATCAACCCATAACCCATGACCCATGACCCATAACCAAAAATATCCATGGTCAAAGAGGAGCGTACCACGGATCCCTTGCTTTGTGCTAGCCGGATCCCTTGTGGTAGGGATCCGTGGGATCCGGGGAACAAGAGGATTTTTCCTCTATAAATAGTGAGCCATTTCTTCATTATTTCTTACCCTTTGAATCCCATTCTAACACTTCTCCCCTGAGTTAAATCTCACTAACCTTAGATCCAAGAGATCTATGTTTGTAGTTTTGTTTTGTGTGATCTTTTAGGTTCCTCTTAAAGGCAAGATCACCACCTTTGAAGTCAAGCAAGCTCAAGTCCATGAGTTGCCATGCTTCCTCATCATCAAGGCTAATGAAGTCTTCTTGTTGATGATTCCTTTCTTTCTTCAAAGAAGTGTAGTGTTAAAGACATTAGTGAAAGATGTCTCAAGAGTCAAGACGAAGATATTAGTGAAGGGTATCTATCGTTTATAGAATAAAGCACTTGTGGTAGGTGCTTGAAAGTCAATACAAAGAAGCATTAGTGAAGGGTGCTTAGAAGTCAAGACAAAGAAGCATTAGTGAAAGGTGCTTAGAAGTGAAGACACAAGACATTAGTGAAAGGTGTCTTGTAGATCTAGTCAAAGGCATTAGTGAAAGGTGCCTTAGATGTACATTCGATATGGTGTGTTTCGATGTACTAGATAGACTAGTATTAGATCAAGGATATTGATATCCTTGATGATGTTGTAAAGGAGTAGATCTCCTTTGGGATTAGTCGTTGGTGTAGTGTGGTAGTAGTTCCTTCATTGCAATGGAACTAGGTGCTTAGCCTAGTACCTAATAAAGGGTAGGCGACGTTGTGAAGGTGTAGTTCACCTAAGGTGTGAAAGAACTAGGTACTTAGCCTAGTACCTTATAAAGGGTAGGCGACGTTGTGTAGGTGTGGTTCACCTTGGAGTGAAAAGAACCCGGTGGTTAGCCTAGTACCGGAAAAAGAGTGGGCGACGTTGTGAAGGCTTCTCCGCCATAAGGAGATTGGTGTAGTGATTACGAACTCTCGAGTAGGTGACTCGGGGAGTGGAGTAGGGCAAGGAAGGTGACCTTGTAGCCGAACCACTAAAATACTTGCGTTGTGGTTTTGTGCTTCTTACTCTTATCTTTCATTACTTTCCTTCATATGTTTTTTTATCAACATCCAACACACACATCCAAATAGATTGACATAAGTCAATCTAAATAGATTAAAATGAAGTTTTAATTGGTAAAACTATTCAACCCCCTTTCTAGTTTTCCACATTGGCATCAAGTTCGTTACCAAGTTTCTTGAAGTATATTGTACTTTAAAAACTTGATACGATCCATGGTTAATTGAAAACTACAAAGAAGGTTTTTCATAAAAGCAAACACCTTTTTTTTTAAAACTATATGTTTGGATGTTGACTTGATAACAACATTTTTCTTATTTTCTTTTTCATTTAATTGTACTAATCTTCCTTGTCATGTTGATTAGTCAAAGCTCATACCCACCAAGCTTTAGGAGTCGCTTGGTAACAAGAATACCTTCCTTAAGAAGGTATCTTAAACGCAAAGGAGCGGGAATCGTCTAAGTGACATTTGTTGTGTCATTTGTAAAGACATTCCTAAGTGCATTAGAGGTATGACTTTCCACTTATATCTAAATGATATTAGTTTAATAAATAAGTGCTATTTGTTAGGCATTTATTTGAGTAGATTTCGTGTTTACACATGTTTTACATGTAGCTTCATTAGGAAGTTGTTTAACACATATGTGTCACTCCGTCTAGAAATCATGGTTTATAATAATTGTGTTTTATCTCACTTAATCCAAAAATCATATCTTCTAATAAAACAAAACACAAATCTCAAAATTCCTCCTTCCCTATAAATACTCCCACCGTCGACCATCTTATCAAACCCTCATTGTTTTTAATCTTCCAATTTCAAAAAATTTCCTCTCATTCAAAAACTTCATCTTCCTCCTCATTCCATCTCAATCGAAACCAAGAAGATCCATCATCAACATGGTTTACATCGCACTCGTGCTCATCGCCTAACACTCATCGCACTTGTGTTCCCTATGATGAAGTTCACATATGGAGACATTTACTTTGTGTTGTTAATCTACATTGGGATCATATACCCAATCCTTGTATCATCCTTAGTATTGAAATGCAATATTACTAATGATCTAGTTTATCTAGGTTATTATTATCATAATGTGTTTGACATTTTTTGATTTATATGTTTTATTTTCTTTCGTGATACATTAGAAGTCATGTATGCATGCTAAAAGAAAATGTAGGATAAAACATATTTCGTGGTATAAAACTGTAAAACCTATCTCTTTATCAAACTGTCTCGTTACTGAGATCCACGGATCTCGGAAGATATACTAGCCGGATCCCTTTTGTAAAGGAACCGTGGGATCCGTATTACTGGAAAAACAGTTTTCATGCAAGATTAAAAACCACTATCTTTCTAAAAATAATAATCCACTAGAAAGTCAAAAACTTTAGTTAAGTGTCATTGTTGTTAAAAACCCATTGTTAATAAAAATCTAGTAAAAACATTAGATTATCATAAGTTGACCACAAACATCTCCTTTATTAACTTGTCATTCCTATAGGTTCAACTATGACGCATGAATATGAGTTTGATTTTTCACTCACTAGCGTCTACACTCCGAACATCTCTCTCGAACCCAACACACCTGGCAATCATGTTCGTGGGTTCAATAATCTCGAAAACCGTCACTTCCATGAAGGACGTACTGTAGACACCTCTCTACAATTTGAAGAAGGTATCAATACCTCCTTCCGAGCCATAGGACTAGAATGTCTTCTTTAAATCAACGAGAAGATATGTCCAAGGTTCATAATGGAATTCTTCCATCAAGTCGAACTCGTTCGTAACGAGGATCGCTCTCTATCTCTTTGGTTTTATATCAAAAACAAAAAGTTCACTCTAACCCTTGGGCATTTTGCTCACATCCTCCGGATTCCAAATCATGGACAATGTGCCTTCACCCAAGATTGGTCTCTTGATTCTCTCTTCAACTTTCGTGAAGAAAATAGTCCATATTGTTCACACATACCCTCTCCGAAGATTTAAATCGCATAATATGCAAACCTCGACCATATTACTCCGATCCAAACATTATCTCTACAAGGGATATCTGAGAAGAGTACAAGCCTCTTGCACTCATCCTACATGAAAATGTTTGGAGTCTTAGGGGAAATCGATAAATCCTTCCCGCTTGTTGTGCTCACATGTTGTACTGTTTGCTAACACAACAACCATACAATCTCGCCTACTTCTTCGCAAGGCGAATTGCAAATCTTCAAGGCTCCAAGAATAAACTCATCCTTTATGGAATGTTCTTGACACGCCTTTATCATAATGTTATGCACTTCCATCCTCAATTTCAAAGTCCGTTGTACATACATGTGAACAAGATGATGGAACCGCTAAACATATCTCTCATGAAGACTTTCTTCATTCTTGATTCCACCAACACTCATCAATCATATAATGATCCTCCTAGCGAAAACACTCAAGGAAACTAATAGTATTCCAAAATAGGATCAAATCTCTTGTACTCGTGCTTCATCAATGTAATCCAATTTCCTTCATGAAATAAAACATTTTACATTTGATATCTTGGTGTTAGAACTCTCTTTAGACTATCCTTGAGATATAATGCATTGTCAAGATCATTGCATACCTTTAGTAAAGGCCCTGCTAAGCAGATGGGCGGATCCCAAAGATTGTACTAGACGGATCCCTACTCTTAGAGAACCGTGGGATCCGGCAAACAGAAAATGCAATTGCAAGCATTATATTTCAAACATATCCTTAGAACACCTCACACGCTAAGCTAAGCATAGTGCCTTAAGGCAAAATTAAGTCCTTATCAAGATAGGTTGATCTTTCCTACTCATACATAACTCACCTAGATCACATTCTAAGTCAATTGTAAATCTACCGTTTGGTCCTTAATCCACTACTCTTCCGCTCTTAAACTCACACTTCATTTTCTACTTGATCCCTCACATCTAGTCTTAGAAATCTTTCGATTATGGCAAAATTGATCATAAATCATCCTCACCTCAAAATTGATCAAAGTTGATCAAAATCTAGTTTTCTCATGTCAAAGCTTCTAGGATATTTTCCAAAACACTATCCTAAAACACAACCTGATCTCTAGGATCATTTAGCTTCAATTGACACTCCAAATCTTTAGTGTCATCCTTGCTCATCCATTGGTACTCTTGAAAGTTCCAAATCCTTCCATAAATGGCAATCATTAGCTACATCATTCATTACCTTCAAGTACTCAAGCATCCCTTCATTTAAAACACTTAGGAGGACTGAAACACTCAAGATGATATAGGTCTTAGATCTTAGAAACATCATTTCCACTCTTTCATAGCTGCTGAGAGCCGGATCCCTAGGATTAGCCTAGACGGATCCCTCTGAGGAGAGAACCGTGGGATCCGGATGACAGTTTATGTCAAATCTTGCAAAAACAATCATTTCAACTTATCTTCCTAACTCAAACACTCCATCTCATCTTAAATGAGTTCCTAGATCAGTGCAACCTCTGAAGTTGACTCTTGTGCATGTCAATCATCACATTTTAATGAATTCTAGTGGCTTAAGGCTTAAATGCACTTGCCAAATCTCTTAGTTTATAAACCACCTTGTTAGGACCTCCATAGTCATCACTCTCATCCTAACTTTCAGCTCTTGCAAACTCTTGAAATCATCTCATCATGAGGAAAACCCCAAGTAGTAACTTATCCACCAAAGAACCACCCATGAAAAGAGCTCGTGTTATACACGAAATTTCTTCAACCGAATCATCTCCGGTCAAGCCAACAAATGATAGAATCCTTCATCATCCAATCAAACCAATTCCTAAAAGGATAGTACCCACAAAACTACCTTTACCAAACACCACCATACCTCCTAGGCCAAACAATATCATCTCCACCAAACCATCACCATTGGTTCCTAGAGCTATTTCATTTACATCCCCACTATCATCACCACACCTCTACAATTTAGAGGACTTGCCTCCTAGGCCGTCTCATCCGCTTCCACCGACAACATTCTCCTCATTAGGAGGAATAATGGTTCAAAATCAAGGTGTTGAGTCAACACTTGCTCCGGCTTCCTTCTCGGCGTTTTCATCATATAATCCCATTTGGATTATGACAAATCATCAAAGTCAACCACCTGACCATATGGAAGTTGACACTTCTCTACCACCACCATCATTCTTGGTTGAGTCATTCTTAAATGCACCTCCACCAATCCCTCCATCGTTTGAAGCTCCACAAGCCGCTTCACTTGATCCTTCGAATCAAGCCATTACATTTCATCCACCACCACTACCTAGCCATGACAAAGATTGCTATCATTGTCAACATGTTGAAAGTTTGATACATGAAGTATGAGAAGACCAACGTTTCATGTTCTATCATCCCCTCGAACGTTTCGACGAGATTAAACCTAAACAAAACTTGAGCTAGAAGATTATAGTGGTGTCTTAGCTTCAAGCGTTAGGTGATCTAGAAATTCCTAGTCATGTATTGTCTATTTTCTTGTTTTTTAAGTCATGTATATCATAACTCTTGTTTATAAAATGGAATTACATGCTACTTGCTATATTTCTGAGTATATGAGTATACTATATAATCCATATCTCTTTTCGGTATTAACATTTCTTGTTATACCAATCTTTGTTAACTTTATTCATCAGCCAGACGGATCCCTCAGATTTTCCTAGACGGATCCCTACTAGGAGGGAACCGTGGGATCCGTGAGACAGAAATATTTCTTTCTACTAACTTGAATCACATTTGCAGGAAATTGTGAATTATACTTGATTTCTAACCTTTGTTTTGTAGTTATTCAATTTACATATGAAGACTTTGACATCCTAAAGCTAGGGGGAGCTTTATGTCAAAGCAATACATTGCAAATTACTTGCAATACTAGGTTTACATTTCGTGACATCCCTTTGCAATAATCAAGGGGGAGCACATTCGTCTCGTAGACGATATCTTTTACTTGACGCCCTTACATAGGGATGGACTCGTCAAGGGGGACTAAAAGACGAGATCCTTTCCCGTTATTTGCTCTCTATTTCTTTTTACTTTTTCTTTCACATGTTTTTCTTAAAAACAATGTGTTGCCTTCCTTCAAACACTTTTTGTTTCGATAAAAAGGGGGAGAAGAAAGTAAAAACTACAAATTCAAACATTTACGAATTTTAGTTTTTCCTTAAAATAATTTTATGTTTTGTCATCAACAAAAAGGGGGAGATTGTTAATACAAATAAGCCGTAAAAACGTTTATTTATATTTTACGATCTTCTAATGTTTTGTCGATAACAAAAGTAAAATCATTTTAACGAAACAAATAAAATATGTAATGGTTTGGACTAATAGTTTTCTAACACACTTACGCTTTCACATAAAATACTAAAACAAGTATAAGTGATTTTATGATTTAGATACATATGTACAACAACTAGTGTTTACATATTGGGTTAAACATATACTAAAACTAAGTTTACTAAAATGGGTAAAAACAAAGTATATGCTAAAATGGGTAAATACAAGTATATACTAAATGGGTAAATACTAGCAAATGGTTTTGACCCACAACCCATGGTTTTATATATACCACTTAACCAAGTTCATTGTATCCTTAAGATACATTGTACCTAGAAAGAAAACCATGGATCAACCCATAACCCATGACCCATGACCCATAACCAAAAATACCCATGGGCAAAGAGGAGCGTACCACGGATCCCTATCTTTGTGCTAGCCGGATCCCTTGTGGTAGGGATCCGTGGGATCCGGAGGAACGTAGGATTTTTCCTCTATAAATAGTGAGCCATTGTCTTCATTATTTCTTACCCTTTGAATCCCTTTCTAACACACTTTCCCCCCCGAGTTAAATCTCACTAACCTTAGATCCAAGAGATCTATGTTTGTAGTTTTGTTTTTGTGTGATCTTTTAGGTTCCTCTTAAAGGCAAGATCACCACCTTTGAAGTCAAGCAAGCTCAAGTCCATGAGTTGCCATGCTTCCTCATCATCAAGGCTATTGAAGTCTTCTTGTTGATGATTCCTTTCTTTCTTCAAAGAAGTGTAGTGTTAAAGACATTAGTGAAAGATGTCTCAAGAGTCAAGACGAGGATATTAGTGAAGGGTATCTATCGTATATAGGATAAAGCACTTGTGGTAGGTGCTTGAAAGTCAAGACAAAGAAGCATTAGTGAAAGGTGCTTAGAAGTCAAGACAAAGAAGCATTAGTGAAAGGTGCTTAGAAGTGAAGACACAAGACATTAGTGAAAGGTGTCTAGTAGATCTAGTCAAAGGCATTAGTGAAAGGTGGCTTAGATGTACATTCAATATGGTGTGTTTCGATGTACTAGATTTAGATCCAAGGATATTGATATCCTTGATGATGTTGTAAAGGAGTAGATCTCCTTTCGGATTAGTCTTTGGTGTAGTGTGGTAGTAGTTCCTCCATTGCAATGGAACTAGGTGCTTAGCCTAGTACCTAATAAAGGGTAGGAGACGTTGTGAAGATGTAGTTCACCTAAGGTGTGAAAGAACTAGGTACTTAGCCTAGTACCTTATAAAGGGTAGGCGACGTTGTGTAGGTGTGGTTCACCTTGGAGTGAAAGAACCCGGTGGTTAGCCTAGTACCGGAAAAAGAGTAGGCGACGTTGTGAAGGATTCTCCGCCATAAGGAGATTGGTGTAGTGATTACGAACTCTCGAGTAGGTGACTCGGGGAGTGGAGTAGGGCAAGGAAGATTACCTTGTAGCCGAACCATTATAAATACTTGCGTTGTGGTTTTGTGCTTCTTACTCTTATCTTTTTTTTTCTTACCTTCATATGTTTGTTTATCAACATACAACACGCACATCCAAATAGATTGACATAAGTCAATCTAAATAGATTAAAATGAAGTTTTAATTGGTAAAACTATTCAACCCCCCTTCTAGTTTTCCAAATCTTTGTCTGTAATCATCTCATTCTGTTCCTGTTCCTCTTCTTCCTCAAAGGTGAATGGAATCTCATAAGATTGCTGCTTCTGCTCTGTGGATTCCTTGGCGGTGGCACCAGTTCGCTTATCGGGTCGATTAACTGCATCACGAATTGGTATTGTAAGTGCACCGCCGCTGGAACCTCCGGGGCCATGGGTTTGTTGAAGGTTCAATTCCGTAGCAGCATGTTGTTGCCTGAGATGCTTCCGTGTTTTGCGGTAGTCTTTGTCCTCATCTTTTGGTTCTTCATCAGAACTCTCTTCTTCTTCCTGCTCTTCAACTGGAGTTTTACCCTTGTCTGTTTTGGGACTTTGTGGTTTTTCTACTGTTGTTGTATCATCTGTAACAGATTCTGAGTAGTGAACCTCCTCATCCGATTCAGTATCCTCGGAGTCTTCGTCCATTAATTTAGGTGCCGTTTGAGGATTAGGAATGGCAACCTTTGATGGAAATTTTCTTTTTAGTGAAGGATTCCTCTTTGGATACTTTAGGGCACTTCCAGTGCTTGCAATACTTCCAGTACTACCCAATCTACTGGTCTTCTTGACTGGGATTGCGGAAGACTTTTCATCAATGAAGCCAACTTTTCTTGATGCTACTGCTTCTTGATATCGTGAGTATGATTGAAGTTTCTTGATATCATCAGTGAGAAGGCAGTCTGTGAGTACAACACCTTGTTTCTTTGTTGTTGAGTCTTTGAATCTGACAACATTTAGTGTAGGCTCAAACAACGCGGAGTGATGGTTGGGGTCATCAAGTCTCAAGGGAATGTCCAGATTATTCCCGAGTATCCTTTGGATCAACAACTTAGTGTATCTGATGTAGGGGACCTTGATGCCAGGCTTCTTGAGGTAAGACATCATGTCTTCCCAAATCAGACTTGCGAAGTCAATATGCATCTTGTTGACCATGCCCCAGAATATTTGCAGTTCCACGAGTTTAGG
>OU343216.1:120461169-120476285 GCA_910596185.1 Chrysanthemum makinoi | reverse complement strand
CTTTGCGTTCAAATTCAAACACTAGTTGATCATCTAGACTCTAAGATTGCTATAATGAATACTAATACTCTAGATATGATATTAGATAGTGTTAAAAGCAGAAACAACCAAAAGGTTTAGGCTTTCGGCAACTTGATCGTCAACTAGTGAAAACAAAGAACACATTCATAAAGCAATAGAAAAAACGGACACATTTGTAGTCACGGATCCCACGGATCCCACAAAAAGGAAACCGCTAGTGTACGGCCGGGGATCCGTGGTCACTGAAAGAAAAATAGTAAATAATATAGCTTCCTCATCTATAACCGATTTTGTTATTGTTAATAAGAAGAAACCAACCCATGTTACTATTAGACAACTACCTCCAAGACAAAACCAAAGTTTTACAAGAAACAAAGTTCCATCATTTTCAAAACCGAACACATCTAGGAGACCTAATAATATTTATCCGAGAAGTAACCATCAAATGGGATGGAATCTAATATGCAAAAGCGGTTTTCCATTTCAAAAATTTGCACCGAACATATACTCACCTTTCCATATATGTCTAACATGAATAGAATGTTTAACACTAATGGACCCATGAATAAATGGGGACCAAACTTTTGAGTTAATTGTTTTCTTAGGTGTGCTTAAAGGTCAACCTAGATCGGATGAGGTGGATCAAGGATAAGCGGGTGCACGCAGGCACATGACCGGTAATAAAGATTTATTCTCCACATATGAATCCTTCAATGGAGGAAATGGTATTTGGAAATAGCAAAAGCAAAATCATCGGTAAAGGTACGATTTCTAACAAAACTCTAACCATTAACGTGTTCACGAGAAAACCTAAACTTTAACCTCTTAAGTATCGACAAATATGTGATAAGAAGTGCAACGTACTTTTAATGAAACCGGTAAAGATATTGAAAAGCGGTATTACTATAGGTAGAGGAATTAGGAAACATGGAGTCTATGTCATTAAAATCGGTAATGAACCTCAAGACAAACTTTGTCTTACTTCTATGGATGATACTTGACCTTATGGCATCGAAGATTGGGTCATGCCAATATGCGACTTCTCAATCGCTATCATCCAAAGATCTAGTAAGAGATCTACCAAAATTAAAATATGAACATCACTTTTGTGATGCTTGTAACGTAGGAAAACAAGTCTATGCTAGTCACAAAGCTAAAAACATGGTATCTACAACTAAGTGTCTAGAATTACTACATATGGATTTATTTGGTTCATCCGCTATCCAAAGTTATGGAGGCAACTACTACACTTTGGTTATAGTGGATGATTACTCTAGGTACACATGGGCTAAATTTTTAAAGAACAAAACTAAAACGTTCGATTACTTTGAAATAATAAGTAAGAAAATCCAAAGACAATTAGGAAGTCCTATAGTGTCTATTAGAACGGATCATGGTAGAATTGATAATGAAGTGCAATTTGGAGTCTTTGTGACGCTTAATGGTATTACTCACAACTTCTCGGCTCCTCGCACTCCATAATCGAATGGGGTAGTTGAAAGAAAGAATAGAACCCTACAAGAAATGAGTCCCACCATGTTAAATGAGCAATCCATTCCTCAAAATGTTTGGTGCAATGTCGTTGATACATCAACATACATACTTAACCGAGTCTTAATTAGACCATTTTTAGGTAAAACTCCATACGAGTTACTTCGAGGCAAAAAGCCTACGTTAGATCATTTTAGAGTCTTTGGTAGCAAATGTTTTCTACTTAACACTAAAGATTACCTTACAAAATTTGATCCTAAATCAACCGAAGGTATCTTTTTAGGTTACTCTCCTAATAGCAAAGCTTATGTCATATTAAATAAATAAACAATGAAGCTTGAAGAGTCATTAAACGTAAAGTTTGATGAGAGTCCACCCAAACCTACTCTACCTCTTGTCGATGATGAGATTGTCGAGACTGAATCTATAGAAATAAAGAAAAAGACAAACGAAGAAGACGAACCTTTAAATAATGAAATCATCAATATTAAAGAGTCTAAAGATCACCCCGTAAATAAGGTCATAGGAAACTAAACTAAAGCGAACCTTAAGGTCTCAAGTCTAAAAACAAAGTAGCTTATTTTGTTTGTCTCAACCATAGAACATAAGAACACACAAGAAGCCATAAAAGATGAAAGTTGGGTTATGGCTATGCAAGAAGAGTTAAATCAATTTATCTCTAACGATGTTTGGACACTCGTCCCTCTACCTAGTAATCAAACCATAATAGGAACCAAATGGGTATATAAAAACAAGTTAGATGCAAACGCGAGTGTCTTGTAGAAACAAAGCTAGACTCGTTGCCCAAGGGTATAATTAACAAGAAGGAATAGACTTTGATGAGACCTATGCCCCCGTGGCTAGATTAGAGTCTATAAGAATACTTCTTGCTTATCCTTGTGCTAATGATCTTAAGCTTTATCAAATGGATGTCAAAAGTGCTTTTCTAAATGGTTTTAATAATGAAGAAGTATATGTAGCTCAACCTCCGGGCTTTATCGATTTCAAAAACCTAAACATGTGTATAAGTTAAAGAAAGCTCTTTACGGTCTTAAACAAGCTCCAAAAAGCTTGGTATGATAGACTCAAGTCATTTTTAATCAAAAACAACTACACCATGGGGTTAGTTGATAATATACTTTTTACTAAGAAAAATGAATCACATATAATCATTGTTCAAATATACGTGGATGACATTATATTCGGATCTTCTTGTCAAGACATGTGTGATGATTTCTCTAAAATCATGCATAACGAGTTCGAGATGAGTATGATGGGAGAACTAAGTTTCTTTCTTGGTCTACAAATCAAACAAGTAGAAGATGGTATCTTCTTTAATCAATGTAAATACATAAAGGAGATGTTAAAGAAATTTGGTTTAGAAGAGTCAAAACCCATAAGAACACTAATGTCATCCGACACTAAACTAACAAAAGATGAAGAAGGCGAATCCGTTGATAACACTAAAAATCGTGGCATGATTGGTAGTCTTCTCTACCTTACGGCTAGTCGGCCGGATATCATGTTAGGATTTAGTAAATCCAGTTATTAAAGTGTCGGTCACCTCAAGTATATGTAATCGTTAGAAATCTCGTAGTTGTAGTTATTTACAGTTAAGTAGTTTTAGTTAAGTACCACCGGGAGGACGGACGGGTCTTTTCCCCATTTGTATGCCGATCCACGCCCGTAGGTGGCGTTCTATGTAAGACTATAAATGCCCTCTACCTCCCAAGGTAGAGGTTTGGAGCTCATAATAAGATTTTCACTTTCTCTCACTAAGTTCCAAAACCTCTAAATTCTTCTCTCTAAAACCTTAAGTTGTACGCCTATATTGATTATGGTTTGATGTGTTTGTGAAATCCAATATATAACAATTGGTATCAAGAGCCATGGTTTGATCATCTCTTTACATACTCTGGATTTCTAGTGGTTTTGCATGGTTTTGGGTTTGAAAAGTTGAGTGGTTTTGCATCATTTGGACTATTTCTTGTGTTAAAGTTTGGATTTTGATTGTATTTTTGTGTTTAGGATCATCATAAGTGTTTAGGTTTTGATTTGGAAGGCTTGAATCACTGTGGTTGGATTGTTAAGTGGCGTTTTATTAAGTTTGCATATTAGCGATTTGTGTCAATGTAACACATTCAGGTTAGCGATTTGTCCCTGTTTTGGAAGCGATTTGTGTCAGTTTTAAATCACTTATTTAAGCGATTTCTCCGGATAGTGGTTGTACTTGAAAACTTTTCAATCACTACGGGTTCTGAAAATTTCAAGGAAGGGTAATCCATGCAACGACCTCCAATACTTGAAACTAACGGTTTTATATATTGGAAAAATAGATTCGAAACGTATGTGAAGTCAAAAGATATTGATCTTTGGTACATCATTGTTGAAGGCGATTTTGAAGCCACTACAAAAGATGAAAATGGAAATTTAGTTAACACACCTCATGATAAACTCACCGTTGATATTAAGAAAAATCTTTCCAAAAATAGTGAAGCTAAAATGGTTTTATATAATGCTTTACCGAAAAAGGAATTCAAAAGAATTTCCATGCTTAAAACCTTTAAAGAAATTTGGAATTCTTCAGTTGTAACCCATCAAGGTAATCAACAAGTTAAAAACAATAAAATAGATTTATTTGTTCAACAATATGAACAATTTTTTTAACTAAGTTAGTCTTTAAGAAACTTAAAACCCTAAAATTCTCTCTCCCCTAGGGGAAATCCGGCCGCCACCCTACAAACCTTTTCCGGCCAATTTCTACACCAAATCGTCCTCTCTATCCTTGATTCAAGGGTATGCAATACGTTTTTTGGTTAGATCTTATTATTAGGGTGGTTGGCAACGCTGTTTTGTTTATATATTATCGGTTTAAGCCTCATTATTAAACCCCATCTATCGTTATGTTCAGTCGGTTAAAGATCGATCTATTAGGTTGGTTTCTTAGCCGACTCTTTCTTTGTTTTATTGATTCTTTATTAACCCTAACGACTCTGTCTCAAATATATTGTAGATCGTTAGTGGTTTATCTTACGATTTATTATTTACTATCGGTTTAGGGTTTTATGGTTCGATGATGGATTTAATGATTGATCATTACGTTTATCGTATGGGTGTTGCTACGCGTTCATGTTTATGAAACTGTTAAGGGTTTCACATTCTATGGTCTGACGTTATGCTTCATGGTAGCTTTTTGGGCTTGATTGTTGGTTGTGCGTTCGATGATGGTTGTAGTGGTAAGTGGGTAAAGGAGAGATCTTAAGTGATGGTATCAGTAGGTTAGGGTTGTGACCTATTTTCTCGTGCATCGTTATATGGTCCTTGCTATTCAGAACTATGTCTTGTCGACTTGGTGGTATGATGTTATTATAGTACGCCCGAAGCAGGTGATAACGCTATGGTACGAGCTTTGGGTGTTCAATGGTTTGTTTGCTATTCGTGTTTCTAGTGGATTGAGTTTTTGTTCATGGTAACTTCTTATTGAATCTGCTGCTGCTCGAATAAGTGATGTAAGTTAAGTTTAAGGGGCTTATTCAAAACCTTGTTTATCATCGTTTATGGACATGGCATTAACTATTTGATCATGTGTTCAATGGTGGTCTATTTGATGTAAGTTAGGGTCGTTGAGCCCTATGTTCACTACGATTGATCAAGATACATTTTCTTAGCTTGAGTTTCCTATTGAAACTTGAAGTAGTTGAGGTATTGGATCGAGTTGTAGTCACTCTTGACGTTTTTTGCTGCGTTGCAGCTGGAAGTTGGTGTCACTCGCGGGTCAAGCAATGAAGACATTGAAGACAGGGTGCTCACTATGGAAGTGGTTCTGTTGAACCGGATTCTCTTTACATTTAGATTGTAATGTTTATTGTAATTTAAATGTAATGTTTATTCTGCGTTTAGCAGATGTAGGTAGCTTTGTTATCTAGGTTGAGTCATATCGCCTATGTAACGGGCAAGAGGACATGGGGTGTACGCTCATGTTAATTGTACTTCATTGATTTTTGGATATATTTACCGGGATTTTATGGCCCTTTTACCCAAAAAAATATGAACAATTTTCAATATCGGATGAGGATACTATAGATCATTCTTTTGCTAACTTTAATACTATAATTACATCTTTACAAGCACTTGATGAGTCTTTCTCTAGTTGTAATCATGTTAGGAGATATCTAAGGGCACTTCCATCTAAGTGGAGATCTGAGGTGACGGCAATCGAAGAATCAAAAGACTTGTCAATCCTCACCCTCGATGAACTCATAGGCAATTTAAAAGTCTATGAGCTTGTCCTCGCTAAAGATTCAGAAGCCTCAAAAGTGAAAGAGAAGCACAAATCTCTTGCCCTTAAAGCCAAGAAGGTCTCAAGAGATGAAGAAAACTCTTCTTCGGATAGTGATGACGAGGAGTATGTCATGGCGGTAAGGGACTTCAAGAAGTTCTTTAGAAGAAAGGGAAGATACGTCAAGAAACCTTATGACGACAAGAAAGGGTACCGAAAAAGCAAAGATGACAAGAAGGCAAGGGATGAACGCGCTTGTTTTAAATGTGGGGATCCCAACCACTTTATTAGTAAGTGTCCCAAACGTGATGAGCAAAAAGTGTTCGTGAGCGGTTCGTGGGGAATGAGCGAGGAGGAGGACGAAGAAATTTGTCTCATGGCAAATGACGAGGTATGTCACGAATACTATAGTAGCTCATCATTAGATAATGACTCATTGGATAATGAATATGATAAACTTTCCAAAATTAGTTTAAAAGTAATTAACAAAAACAAGTTTTTGAAAAACCAAAATCAACGTTTAGAAAAGGAAGTCATTGTGTTAAAAGCAAAATTAAAATGTCTAGAAAAGGAGAAGATAGCAAGTGGGGAATGTGAACTTTGCGTTCAAATTCAAACACTAGTTGATCATCTAGACTCTAAGATTGCTAGAATGAATACTAATACTCTAGATATGATATTAGATAGTGTTAAAACAGGAAACAACCAAAAAGGTTTAGGCTTTCAGCAACTTGATGCGTCAACTAATGAAAACAAAGAAACACAATTCGTAAAAGCAATAGAAAAACAGACCACTGTAGTCACGGATCCCACGGATCCCACAAAAAGGAAACCGGCTAGTGTACAAACCAGATCCGGGTCTCAAGAAAAGTAGCAATAATATAGCTTCCTCATCTATAACCGATTTTGTTATTGTTAATAAGAAGAAACCAACCCATGTTACTATTAGACAACTACCTCCAAGACAAAACCAAAGTTTTACAAGAAACAAAGTTCCATCATTTTCAAAACCGAACACATCTAGGAGACCTAATAATGTTTATCCGAGAAGTAACCATCAAATGGGATGGAATCCTAATATGCAAAACGGTTTTCCATTTCAAAACTTTGCACCATGGAACGCATACTCACCTTTTCCATATATGTCTAACATGAATAGAATGTTTAACACTAATGGACCCATGAATAAATGGGGACCAAAATTTTGAGTTAATTGTTTTCTTAGGTGTGCATAAAGGTCGACCTAGATCCGGATGAATGGCTCAAGGATAGCGGGTAACGAGGCACATGACCAATAAAGATTTATTTTCCACATATGAATCCTTCAATGGAGGAAATGGTATTTTAAAATAAAGCAAAATCATCGGTAAAGGTACGATTTCTAACAAATCTCTAACCATTAACGATGTGTTCACGTAGAAAACCTAAACTTTAACCTCTTAAGTATACGACAAATATGTGATAAGAAGTGCAACGTACTTTTTAATGAAACCGGTAGTAAGATATTGAAAAACGGTATTACTATAGGTAGAGGTATTAGGAAACATGGAGTCTATGTCATTAAAATCGGTAATGAACCTAAAGACAAACTTTGTCTTACTTCTATGGATGATACATTGACCTTATGGCATCAAGATTGGTCATGCCATATGCGACTCATCATCCAAAGATCTAGTAAGAGATCTACCAAAATTAAAATATGAACATCACTTTTGTGATGCTTGTAACGTAGGAAAACAAGTCTATGCTAGTCACAAAGCTAAAAACATGGTATCTACAACTAAGTGTCTAGAATTACTACATATGGATTTATTTGGTCCATCCGCTATCCAAAGTTATGGAGGCAACTACTACACTTTGGTTATAGTGGATGATTACGCTAGGTACACATGGGCTAAATTTTTAAAGAACAAAACTAAAACGTTCGATTACTTTGAAATATTAAGTAAGAAAATCCAAAGACAATTAGGAAGTCCTATAGTGTCTATTAGAACGGATCATGGTAGGGAATTCGATAATGAAGTGCAATTTGGAGTCTTTTGTGAGGCTAATGGTATTACTCACAACTTCTCGGCTCCTCGCACTCCATAATCGAATGGGGTAGTTGAAAGAAAGAATAGAACCCTACAAGAAATGAGTCCCACCATGTTAAATGAGCAATCCTTTCCTCAAAATGTTTGGTGCAATGTCGTTGATACATCAACGTACATACTTAACCGAGTCTTAATTAGACCATTTTTAGGTAAAACTACATACGAGTTACTTCGAGGCAAAAAGCCTACGTTAGATCATTTTAGAGTCTTTGGTAGCAAATGTTTTCTACTTAACACTAAAGATTACCTTACAAAATTTGATCCTAAATCAACCGAAGGTATCTTTTTAGGTTACTCTCCTAATAGCAAAGCTTATGTCATATTAAATAAATAAACAATGAAGCTTGAAGAGTCATTAAACATAAAGTTTGATGAGAGTCCACCCAAACCTACTCTACCTCTTGTCGATGATTGAGATGTCGAAGATGAATCTATAGAAATAAAGAAAAAGACAAACGAAGAAGACGAACCTTTAAATAATGAAATCAATATTAGAGTCTAAAGATCCCCCGTAGATAAGGTCATAGGAAAACTAAACGAACGAACCTTAAGGTCTCAAGTCTAAAAACAAAGTAGCTTATTTTGTTTGTCTCAACCATAGAACATAAGAACACACAAGAAGCCATAAAAGATGAAAGTTGGTTATGGTTATGCAAGAAGAGTTAAAACAATTTATCTCTAATGATGTCTGGACACTCGTCCCTCCACCTAGTAATCAAACCATAATAGGAACCAAATGGGTATATAAAAACAAGTTAGATTCAAACGATGTAGTGTTTAGAAACAAAGCTAGACTCGTTGCCCAAGGGTATAATTAACAAGAAGGAATAGACTTTGATGAGACCTATACCCCCGTGGCTAGATTAGAGTCTATAAGAATACTTCTTGCTTATCCTTGTGCTAATGATCTTAAGCTTTATCAAATGGATGTCAAAAGTGCTTTTCTAAATGGTTTTAATAATGAAGAAGTATATGTAGCTCAACCTTCGGCTTTATCGACAAAAACCTAAACATGTGTATAAGTTAAAGAAAGCTCTTTACGGTCTTAAACAAGCTCCAAAAGCTTGGTATGATAGACTCAAGTCATTTTTAATCAAAAACAACTACACCATGGGGTTGGTTGATAATACACTTTTTACTAAGAAAAATGAATCACATATAATCATTGTTCAAATATAATGGATGATATTATATTCGATCTTCTTGTCAAGATGTGTGATGATTTCTCTAAAATCATGCATGACGAGTTCGAGATGAGTATGATGGGAGAACTAAGTTTTTTCTTGGTCTACAAATCAAACAAGTAGAAGATGATATCTTCTTTAATCAATGTAAATACATAAAGGAGATGTTAAAGAAATTTGGTTTAGAAGAGTCAAAACCCATAAGAACACTAATGTCATCCGACACTAAACTCACAAAAGATGAAGAAGGCGAATCCGTTGATAACACTAAAAATCGTGGCATGATTGGTAGTCTTCTCTACCTTACGGCTAGTCGGCCGGATATCATGTTAGGATTTAGTAAATCCGTTATTAAAGTCGATCACCTCAAGTATATGTAATCGTTAGAAATCCCGTAGTCATAATTATTTAATGTTAAGTAGTTTTTAGTTAAGTAACACGAGAGGACGGACGGGTCTTTTCCAATGTATGCCGATCCACGCCCGTAGGTGGCGTTCTATGTAAGACTATATTCCCTCTACCTCCCAAGGTAGAGGTTTAAGCTCATAATAAGATTTTCACTTTCTCTCACTAAGTTCCCAAACCTCTAACTCTTTCTCTCTCTAAAACCTTAAGTTGTACGCCTATATTGATTATGGTTTGATGTGTTTGTGAAATCCAATGTGTAACAATTGGTATCAAGAGCCATGGTTTGATCATCTCTCTTACATACTCTTGGATTTCTAGTGGTTTTGCATGGTTTTTGGGTTTGAAAAAGTTGAGTGGTTTTTGCATCATTTGGACTATTTCTTGTGTTAAAGTTTGGATTTTGATTGTATTTTTGTGTTTAGGATCATCATAAGTGTTTAGGTTTTGATTTGGAAGGCTTGAATCACTGTGGTTGGATTGTTAAGTGGCGTTTTATTAAGTTTGCATATTAGCGATTTGTGTCAATGTAACACATTCAGGTTAGCGATTTGTCCCTGTTTTGGAAGCGATTTGTGTCAGTTTTAAATCACTTATTTAAGCGATTTCTCCGGATAGTGGTTGTACTTGAAAACTTTTCAATCACTACGGGTTCTGAAAATTTCAAGGAAGGGTAATCCATGCAACGACCTCCAATACTTGAAACTAACGGTTTTATATATTGGAAAAATAGATTCGAAACGTATGTGAAGTCAAAAGATATTGATCTTTGGTACATCATTGTTGAAGGCGATTTTGAAGCCACTACAAAAGATGAAAATGGAAATTTAGTTAACACACCTCATGATAAACTCACCGTTGATATTAAGAAAAATCTTTCCAAAAATAGTGAAGCTAAAATGGTTTTATATAATGCTTTACCCAAAAAGGAATTCAAAAGAATTTCCATGCTTAAAACCTCTAAAGAAATTTGGAATTCTTCAGTTGTAACCCATCAAGGTAATCAACAAGTTAAAAACAATAAAATAGATTTATTTGTTCAACAATATGAACAATTTTCAATATCGGATGAGGATACTATAGATCATTCTTTTGCTAACTTTAATACTATAATTACATCTTTACAAGAACTTGATGAGTCTTTCTCTAGTTGTAATCATGTTAGGAGATATCTAAGGGCACTTCCATCCAAGTGGAGATCTGAGGTGACGGCAATCGAAGAATCAAAAGACTTGTCAATCCTCACCCTCGATGAACTCATAGGCAATTTAAAAGTCTATGAGCTTGTCCTCGCTAAAGATTCAGAAGCCTCAAAAGTGAAAGAGAAGCACAAATCTCTTGCCCTTAAAGCCAAGAAGGTCTCAAGCGATGAAGAAAACTCTTCTTCGGATAGTGATGACGAGGAGTATGTCATGGCGGTAAGGGACTTCAAGAAGTTCTTTAGAAGAAAGGGAAGATACGTCAAGAAACCTTATGACGACAAGAAAGGGTACCGAAAAAGCAAAGATGACGAGAAGGCAAGGGATGAACACGCTTGTTTTAAATGTGGGGATCCACACTTTATTAGTAAGTGTCCCAAACGTGATGAGCAAAAAGTGTTCGTGAGCGGTTCGTGGGGAATGAGCGAGGAGGAGGACGAAGAAATTTGTCTCATGGCAAATGACGAGGTATGTCACGAATACTATAGTAGCTCATCATTAGATAATGACTCATTGGATAATGAATATGATAAACTTTCCAAAATTAGTTTAAAAGTAATTAACAAAAACAAGGTTTTGAAAAACCAAAATCAACGTTTAGAAAGAAGTCATTGAGTAAAAGCAAAATTAAAATGTCTAGAAAAGGGGAAGATAGCAAGTGGGGAATGTGAACTTTGCGTTCAAATTCAAACACTAGTTGATCATCTAGACTCTAAGATTGCTAGAATGAATACTAATACTCTAGATATGATATTAGATAGTGTTAAAACAGGAAACAACCAAAAAGGTTTAGGCTTTCAGCAACTTGATGCGTCAACTAGTGAAAACAAAGAAACATAATTCATAAAAGCAATAGAAAAACAGACCACTGTAGTCACGGATCCCACGGATCCCACAAAAAGGAAACCGGCTAGTGTACAGCCAGGGATCCGTGGTTCTGCTGAAGAAAACAGTAGCAATAATATAGCTTCCTCATCTATAACCGATTTTGTTATTGTTAATAAGAAGAAACCAACCCATGTTACTATTAGACAACTACCTCCAAGACAAAACCAAAGTTTTACAAGAAACAAAGTTCCATCATTTTCAAAACCGAACACATCTAGGAGACCTAATAATATTTATCCGAGAAGTAACCATCAAATGGGATGGAATCCTAATATGCAAAACGGTTTTCCATTTCAAAACTTTGCACCATGGAACGCATACTCACCTTTTCCATATATGTCTAACATGAATAGAATGTTTAACACTAATGGACCCATGAATAAATGGGGACCAAACTTTTGAGTTAATTGTTTTCTTAGGTGTGCATAAAGGTCGACCTAGATCCGGATGAGTGGATCAAGGATAGCGGGTGCACGAGGCACATGACCGGTAATAAAGATTTATTTTCCACATATGAATCCTTCAATGGAGGAAATGTGGTATTTGGAAATAGCAAAAGCAAAATCATCGGTAAAGGTACGATTTCTAACAAATCTCTAACCATTAACGATGTGTTCAGGTAGAAAACCTAAACTTTAACCTCTTAAGTATACGACAAATATGTGATAAGAAGTGCAACGTACTTTTTAATGAAACCGGTAGTAAGATATTGAAAAACGGTATTACTATAGGTAGAGGTATTAGGAAACATGGAGTCTATGTCATTAAAATCGGTAATGAACCTAAAGACAAACTTTGTCTTACTTCTATGGATGATACTTCGACCTTATGGCATCGAAGATTGGGTCATGCCAATATGCGACTTCTCAATCGCTATCATCCAAAGATCTAGTAAGAGATCTACCAAAATTAAAATATGAACATCACTTTTGTGATGCTTGTAACGTAGGAAAACAAGTCTATGCTAGTCACAAAGCTAAAAACATGGTATCTACAACTAAGTGTCTAGAATTACTACATATGGATTTATTTGGTCCATCCGCTATCCAAAGTTATGGAGGCAACTACTACACTTTGGTTATAGTGGATGATTACTCTAGGTACACATGGGCTAAATTTTTAAAGAACAAAACTAAAACGTTCGATTACTTTGAAATATTAAGTAAGAAAATCCAAAGACAATTAGGAAGTCCTATAGTGTCTATTAGAACGGATCATGGTAGGGAATTCGATAATGAAGTGCAATTTGGAGTCTTTTGTGACGCTAATGGTATTACTCACAGCTTCTCGGCTCCTCGCACTCCATAATCGAATGGGGTAGTTGAAAGAAAGAATAGAACCCTACAAGAAATGAGTCCCACCATGTTAAATGAGCAATCCATTCCTCAAAATGTTTGGTGCAATGTCGTTGATACATCAACGTACATACTTAACCGAGTCTTAATTAGACCATTTTTAGGTAAAACTACATACGAGTTACTTCGAGGCAAAAAGCCTACGTTAGATCATTTTAGAGTCTTTGGTAACAAATGTTTTCTACTTAACACTAAAGATTACCTTACAAAATTTGATCCTAAATCAACCGAAGGTATCTTTTTAGGTTACTCTCCTAATAGCAAAGCTTATGTCATATTAAATAAATAAACAATGAAGCTTGAAGAGTCATTAAACGTAAAGTTTGATGAGAGTCCACCCAAACCTACTCTACCTCTTGTCGATGATGAGATTGTCGAGACTGAATCTATAGAAATAAAGAAAAAGCAAACGAAGAAGACGAACCTTTAAATAATGAAATCATCAATATTAAAGAGTCTAAAGATCACCCCGTAGATAAGGTCATAGGAAAACAAAGTAGCTTATTTTGTTTGTCTCAACCATAGAACATAAGAACACACAAGAAGCCATAAAAGATGAAAGTTGGGTTATGGCTATGCAAGAAGAGTTAAATCAATTTATCTCTAACGATGTTTGGACACTCGTCCCTCCACCTAGTAATCAAACCATAATAGGAACCAAATGGGTATATAAAAACAAGTTAGATGCAAACGGTGTAGTGTCTAGAAACAAAGCTAGACTCGTTGCCCAAGGGTATAATTAACAAGAAGGAATAGACTTTGATGAGACCTATGCCCCCGTGGCTAGATTAGAGTCTATAAGAATACTTCTTGCTTATCCTTGTACTAATGATCTTAAGCTTTATCAAATGGATGTCAAAAGTGCTTTTCTAAATGGTTTTAATAATGAAGAAGTATATGTAGCTCAACCTTCGGGCTTTATCGATTTCGAAAAACCTAAACATGTGTATAAGTTAAAGAAAGCTCTTTACGGTCTTAAACAAGCTCCAAAAGCTTGGTATGATAGACTCAAGTCATTTTTAATCAAAAACAACTACACCATGGGGTTAGTTGATAATACACTTTTTACTAAGAAAAATGAATCACATATAATCATTGTTCAAATATACGTGGATGATATTATATTCGGATCTTCTTGTCAAGACATGTGTGATGATTTCTCTAAAATCATGCATGACGAGTTCGAGATGAGTATGATGGGAGAACTAAGTTTCTTTCTTGGTCTACAAATCAAACAAGTAGAAGATGGTATCTTCTTTAATCAATGTAAATACATAAAGGAGATGTTAAAGAAATTTGGTTTAGAAGAGTCAAAACCCATAAGAACACTAATGTCATCCGACACTAAACTAACAAAAGATGAAGAAGGCGAATCCGTTGATAACACTAAAAATCGTGGCATGATTGGTAGTCTTCTCTACCTTACGGCTAGTCGGCTGGATATCATGTTAGGATTTAGTAAATCCAGTTATTAAAGTGTCGATCACCTCAAGTATATGTAATCGTTAGAAATCCCGTAGTCATAGTTATTTAATGTTAAGTAGTTTTTAGTTAAGTAACACCGTGGAGGACGGACGGGTCTTTTCCCACTGTATGCCTGATCCACAGCCCGTAGGTGGCGTTCAATGTAAGACTATAAATACCCTCTACCTCCCAAGGTAGAGGGTTGGAGCTCATAATAAGATTTTCACTTTCTCTCACTAAGTTCCAAAACCTCTAACTCTTTCTCTCTCTAAAACCTTAAGTTGTACGCCTATATTGATTATGGTTTGATGTGTTTGTGAAACCCAATGTGTAACAATTGGTATCAAGAGCCATGGTTTGATCATCTCTCTTACATACTCTTGGATTTCTAGTGGTTTTGCATGGTTTTTGGGTTTGAAAAAGTTGAGTGGTTTTTGCATCATTTGGACTATTTCTTGTGTTAAAGTTTGGATTTTGATTGTATTTTTGTGTTTAGGATCATCATAAGTGTTTAGGTTTTGATTTGGAAGGCTAGAATCACTGTGGTTGGATTGTTAAGTGGCGTTTTATTAAGTTTGCATATTAGCGATTTGTGTCACTGTAACACATTCAGGTTAGCGATTTGTCCCTGTTTTGGAAGCGATTTGTGTCAGTTTCAAATCACTTATTTAAGCGATTTGTCCGGATAGTGGTTGTACTTGAGCGATTTGTTCGGAGAAGCGATTTGTCACTTTTTC
>OU343216.1:120424586-120461069 GCA_910596185.1 Chrysanthemum makinoi | reverse complement strand
CATTAAAATGCAACGTAAGAAGTCTCACCGTGATCGCAGACGGTTTTCTTCCTCCTCTACAAAGAACAAATGTAAGCTTCAACCACCTAACGATCTTAGTGCATGATAACATTTTTAAAACAATTTTGAAAAAATTGATTAAATTGTTTTGAAAATGGAAAATATTGTTTTGAAAATTAATTGGACTTAAATTTGAAAATCACCGGACTTCATTTTTATCAAAATCTAAGTCACTCAATCACCGACTAATGGTCTTCGATTGAGGGGAGAGTATTGTATAAAATTCATACAATATTTCTTCATAAAAGTCCGTTTGTACGTATTAAAAGTGGTGATCTAAAGATTTAA
The DNA here is from genome assembly GCA_910596185.1 of Chrysanthemum makinoi. Taxonomy (NCBI): domain Eukaryota; kingdom Viridiplantae; phylum Streptophyta; class Magnoliopsida; order Asterales; family Asteraceae; genus Chrysanthemum; species Chrysanthemum makinoi. The sequence continues at coordinate 120,460,721 of OU343216.1, read as the reverse complement.
TGTTATGTCATGGTATGATTTTCTTTAAAAATCAAGATCTTACAAAATGAAATTTTTTCTGTTTTGTTTGATTGTGAAATTGTTTTATTTTACTTAAAGATCTCTTAAAACAATCATATTCGACACTAACAATCTTTAATGTCTTAAAATGGTCCTAATCTGTCATTTTTCAAAAAATTGAATCTTGCCACGTGTTTCCCCAAAATCTTTTAAATGATTTAAATCAGTTGGGATCACAAATCTCAAATGGTTTGATATTTTTGATCGAGGGAGAGATCGTGATTTAAATCTCTTATCTGTTTAAATGGAATTGGTTTTAGTCCTTTAAAGGCACTCCCGCCTCCATGTGCCAAACGATTTCAAATATACAATGCACATGTTGAGGAGGAGGATTTATCCAAGATGAGTATTTAAACAAGGCACATATTCTCCCATGTTTTCTAAACCTTATTAAATCACTTGGGATCCAAAATCTCAAAGGGTTTGATATTTTTGATCGGGGGAGAATTTGTGATTTAATAATGAAATTTGATAAAAGGTGATCGTTTTGATTCAAATGTGCAGGTTGCTATCTCATATGTGCTAAACGCTAATCTCGGCAATATATTGGTGGGGGAGCAAATGGTTTTTAATGCTTTTGTGATCGTGAATGCTTCAAAGAACTCTTGCCTCATGTGATTAAATGATTTCAAATATTCTATGCACATATTGAGGGGAGAATTTACCAAAGAAAATCAAATGGCTTTTTCCATGGAAATTGTGATCAAAGAAAATATTTCAAAGTCCTCTTGCCTCCATGTGCTAAAAAATTTCTAAGTCATATGCACGTGTTGAGGGGGAGGTTTTCTAAATTATCAAAACTATTAAGGTACAAAATGCTTTGATCTCGTATCACAAGTACCTTGATTGTTTTTCCAAATGATTTTTCAATTGGTTTCATGGAAGAATGAACTGTACCAAAAGACCGACCATTTTACTTTATGTATGGAGTTATAAGGATGGTTAGGTTAGGTATTAGTTCCCATGATCCGCCAGAACCGGAGGGATCTACCCAGTGACAATCCACTAGATAGTGTAGAGTCCTTAGGTATGATGAAAAGTGAGATATGGGAAGAGTGCGGACTGAGACAGAGCTAGTAATGGAATAAACCCAACAAAGTTCTAGTAATGAAGTTTCGTATAATCAAGGGGTTGAAGATTGAAAAATAAATGAAATGAGAAAAGGGTGAAAAGAAATAGCCCTCCAATAATTCAACCTTAGGGAAGTAACCGGGTTCAATACATATGCTACCGTGGTTGGTTACTAACAACTGGTATTGAAGACAAGAGTCATGGACCAAGTGACGACCGCAAACTAACCTTCCCAAGCTACTCAAGTTCCTCTTAAAAGGCTTGTTTCATTCTCACGGGGAACCGACATTATCTATCGACTTTCTCTTAGAGATTGTTGATATTGAAGAAGAGACCCTCTCCCTAGTCTCCGCATAGGAACCAAATGTGCACTATTGAGTCTAGAGCCAAGAGATCATCCACAATATCTCATTAGGACACTATTCTTGAAGACTTGCTGTTTCACACAATGTAGAAAGTAAGAATATATTAAGAGTCCTAACGCATCCTTGTGGTATTGCAGAACATCCGAGTGATATGTAAAATGTTCACGATGAAGATGGAAATCCTTCTAGAGCCAACATCAAACAAGCTCTTGGTGGTGACATGTGAGATCTTGCAAAAGATCAAGCTTGTGACAACTGGATAGAATGATGGGGCTTTCACTGTGAATCAACCTTGGTACAGATTGAATTGACGAATACTTTGGAAAACCGTTCGATGTGCAAACCTTCTTTTCTCTAGCACGTCGAATGTGTACTCTTTTCAAATAAAAAAAGTATTTTGATTGAAAATTGATCTTTCTCATAAAACCTTCGTCGTATTGCAAAACTATTTCTTCAAGCAATACGCGATTGTTTTCAAATCAATTTTTCATCAATCAAGAAATCTCAATTTGTTGGTTCACTCACTCCGTTGTCTTTGAGACATTCCGGTTTGAGAACAGCTAGAGCAGCTGCGAAACCCTGTCAAGGAGATTCTTAGGAATCCTACCTGATCACAGGCAGTACTTGTACTGATCAACGGGGAACTGTGGGCCGTGTACCTCAATTCAATGAAAATGATCAAAGATACTTTCGTGTGTTTTATTGCTAACTGTTGTTGTACATTTGGACGGTTGCAGCTGATCAGAATTGAGGAGTCAATCCAAAGCCGCATGCTCACAGCATCCGCACTTAATTGAAGACATCATGACAAGTGCCTATCTACATAACCTGGCTTAGATATTTTTATACTATGCTTCTGCTACGCTGCTAAAAATATCTTGAATCAGTATAGCTTCCGCTACTCTGATAAAAAGATGTCATGGTCCAAAAGGTGTGAGCATATCGGTCCGAAAGTCACAACTTCACATGATGGCAACACAATAAAGGGTGATCCAGAGATTTACTGTGGCTGATGATCTCAATTAAACCTCGAAGATCATCAAAGATGTGGATCAGTATAAAGGCCTCCACTTAAAGTACAAAGTTATCGGACTTTAAAGAATCACTGCTAAAGCACAAAGATGCAAATGTTGAAGAATTAATGTCTACGAGCTCAAGACTGAAGATTAAATAGAATGCTAGGATTCTAAATGTAAAACATGGGGTGACCTCCCTTAGGGGGAGATTTTTAGGAATTAGAAATTCCATAGTGAAGAGTCGGTCACCCCAAATATAATCTAGCATAAGTTAGCTCGTAGGCATATCGTTATTTACTGTTTTACTAGTTAGTTATTTAGTTTAGAGCAACACCGTGGAGGAAGGACGGGTCTTTACCCACTTTATGCCTGATCCACAGTCCGAAGGAGGACGTTTAGTTTGTAACTATAAATACCCTCTACCTCCCAAGGTAGAGGGTTGGACCTTTCTCATTCTTAATCTAACCTTCTATGTTTTCTTTCACTTTCTCTCTCTAGAAAGGATCCCACTTTCTCTCTCTAAACTCTATACTATTCGATCCATTGTTGAGCTTATTTGTGTGTTTATGAAATCCAATATGTTACACGTCTTCTGATTTCTCATCCTCTCTTAGGTAGTTAATCCCGGAAAGATCATTAGTGATAGAGGATGTGCACTGCTCTTTCTTTGCTTTATCTTGCGCAAATATGGCCTTGCAGGCTATGGCTTTAGCATTATTGTTTGTTCCGTGTTTTAGCCAATTGCCCAATTTGTGTTTCGAGGTTTTTAATCGCAGCATCTTGGTTACGTAGGTTCATATTGGTGTCCTCCTTCACCTTGACCATCCATTCCTTGAGTTTATCTCCCTTTCTCGTAGATTCTTCGATGTGCCTCTGCATTATTTCTTCAAGGCTAGGTTTAGGAGGATTGTTGTTGATTCTTGTGTAGAACCTGTGGGATTTTTCTTGACATCTGGCCCAAGTATTATTGTAGTTGTTGAAAGGGGATTCTCTTCCATATTTAACTTCTCCAATCCTTTTAACTTCTTCATTGGAGGAACATTCTTTAGAAGGTGGAGTCCCGTTTCGCTCTACTTGAATGGAATGCACATTTTCCTTGAGCTTCTTCATTTCTCTTCCAAGGCTTTCTAATTTGTTGTATATTGCTGCAAGGCCTTCCATATCTCCATTCTTAATTCGGTTCTCTCCATTGTGCCATTTGTGAGTGGTTCCGCCATTTTGAATAGTTTCTAAAGCCAGAGTGGGTGTCATACTAGGAATCGGCCCTTGAGAATCAATCATTTGTCTTGAGGAGATGTTCGTAACTCTTGTAGAAGACGCTCACCTTCGCTGGCTATTGAGATCATGAGTAGGGCATTTGTATAACAATTCGTTATATCTTTCCCAAGCTCGGTATAACGTTTCATCAAATTTCTGAAGTTATGGATTTCCTCCAATTGCTTAGCCATCTTTGATGGAGGACAATATCTCTGAATGAAACACTTTTTTAAGATAGGCCAAGTGTTGATGTCCCCAGTGTAATCGATCAGCCCATCTTTTGCAGCTCCCGTAGATAGAATAGGAATACTGTAATATTATAGCATCGTGTGAGACTCTGGGAATCTTGAATAGGCTGACAATGTACTCGACGTTGTCTACATGTTCATGGGCATCATCGATGATGCTTCCCAGAAGCGGGATTTGCACGAATTCCCTCATGAATTGAGGTTTGATTTCGAATTGAGCATCTTCTGCTATAGCTGGTCTAACAATCCCTGGTCCTTGTTCTTCTCTAGTTAATGCCAAATATTCCTCAAGAGTGAGGTCATCGATGTTAACAACTTCCATCGTACTTGAAAACTTGAAATATGATCGTGAGAAAAGTTTATAATGAAATGAAAGACTTAGTATCAATCCTAAAATAACTCCAAGAAATACCAAAAACTTGATGCAGGTTTTAATGACTGTGTTTTAATATTTATAAATTCTCATTATACCTATGGTCTACCCTAGTGCACTAACGGGAAGTGTACCCGGTCGCGTGTAGTGTAGTAATCGGTAAAGCCGAGGTCGCCCTAAGAGCTATGTGTGTTGGATTATTACTAAGTCTAGGTGTCACAGATTAATAATGGTTTTGACAGGGATTTAATTAATTAAACTACTAATGCAGAATAAAGCAAATAAATGATAAAGGGAAATCAATAGAGGAGAGTGGTGCTAACCTAGTTAATCCTTCTAGCTAGTTATGTCTACGTCTACGTACTTCCAATTACTTCTGTGGGTCAAAGTCGAGGACAACATTTGGTCAATTCGCCCTAACCTATCAGAAAGATGCCACCACAGGAGAAGTCGTGTCCCCTTATAAGTCCCGTTGTCCTGGTCCCCTAAGCCAAGTCATTAAGTACCGCTACATGCTAGATTTATAATAGTGAATGCCCGTCATAGAACTTAGACACGCACCCCCTAATTCTTAAGTTTATCCAAACGATAGGTGATTAGTTGGTCAAATCGCACAAGTAGAAAGGGTCATCAGTTGGTCATATCTTACCCTTCCCATCTCAGTCCGCTCACCTAGGGTCAGTTGGTCATATCTCCTAGGCAATTGGCCTCTACCGCCATTCAAAACTACCGAACCAAGGGTGGCTACCAATAAACTATGAATGCATACACTTACAAATAATTGTACGAAAGTAAAGTAAACGCAAACAAAACAATTAAGGAACCATAACTAGGCCAGCACCAAGAGGTGCTTAGCAGCTCATATTAATCATGCAAACCAATTCAATATTCAAAGGTACGAAATACATGAATTGAAAGTAAAAGAAATATAAAAAGCTAATGCTTATCGTAGGGGAGTGATTTTTCCCTTGGAGACAGCTCCATATGCTCCTCTAGACCTGCCTTGAGCTTTTTCCCACGTTCTCAGAGTGTTGTCTGTGGAATGATTAGAAATGCTGGAATTCGTGGGGTATTTATAGGCCAGATCTGGGTTACGGCGTAACTAATAGAAGAGTTACGCCGTAACCTTCTATTTCCTCGTATAATGCACTAGATCTACTGGTTACGGCATAACCTAATGAGTGGTTACGCCGTAGTCTTCAATAAGCTCGGTTACGTTGTAGTTGATGCAGCAGTTATGGCGTAAGTATCAGCGGCGTGGAACCTCATTTGACCTAATATAGTTACGTCGTAACCTTTGAGAATACTGTGATAAATCTTTACGCCGTAACTTCTTCAAAGTAGTTACGGCGTAATGTGAGAGACGAGTTACGCCGTAACTTCTTCAAAGTAGCATACTGTGATAAATCTTTAGATATTTCTCCAGTTCCGCGTCTTTTTAGCTCCAATGCTCGTAATTTATCTGAAAGTGGAAAACAATGGAAAACAAGCGTAAATCCATATAAATGATATAAATTACAAGCATTATCGGGGGAAATTGACACTTAATATTCAGGACTATTTGATGTTATCAGTGACGACGTCACCTTTTGCTAGTGACGCCGTCAGGTCGCCGTCATTAGGGTTTTGTTTGGGTCAAGTATTCGTTGGGATGACGTTAGCTGAGGAGTGTGACGTCGTCAGTCTTCATGAAGGACGTCGTCTTAGCTTGGTTCTTGGGCGTCTGGTGTGGAATTTGTGAGTGACGCCTTCTAGAGTTTAGGCGTGACGCCGTCATGCTTTAGAACCAGAATTTCACCTAATTCATCGCTTGTATTTTGATCAAAACTTCTATATAGGACGGCGTCGCCCTTTGGTTGGGACGCCGTCAGGTGCTGCTGGGGTGCCTTTGATCTTGACTTTGCCATTTTCTTCATCTTTCGCTCCTTTTCGTCCGAATATGTTTCATTCCAGCATTTTGCTTCCAAAATACCTAAAATTTGAAAAGGATAGATTTTAAGTAGTAACAATTATAAAATGTGTCGATTTAGGGCTTAAATGACCCCCCTAAAAGCGTATGTTTTAAATCCTTATCACATAGATTGTATTTTCCCATTCATTGCAGCTTGCCATTTGTCCTTTTTAAGATCATCCATGACAGCCTTATAGTTAGCGGGTTCACCAAGATCCCCTAACATATTTTCCTCAACTTCTACTTTAAGACATAGACGTTCAGGTGCACGTATAGTCCTTTCAGACCTACGAATGGGAATAATTTCAGGTGGAGGACCCAGACTTTCAGGCTTCGCTTGAAGTTGGCTAGTGTTTTCAAAAGATGATGTATCTTCATGTTCATACCTAGCCCCAATGACTTTTAAGGAAATATCCATACCTAGCCACAATGACTTTGTTTTCAGGTGGGAAGTAAAACTAGTAACCCATCATTTCCTTTGGGTATCCTACGAAGATACACTTAACAGATCTTTGTTGAAGTTTATCAGGTGAGTAAAATTTAACAAACACCTCACAACCCCAAAACTTTAAGTAAGAAAAGTTGGGAGCTTTTCCATTCCATAATTCATATGGAGTCTTATCAACCTTCTTTGTTGGAACCATATTTAAAATGCGAACAGCAGTTTCAAGAGCATAATCCCAAAAGGATAAATGAAGAGTTGTAAGATTAAACATTGATCGCACCATATCTAGCAATATACGATTTCTCCTTTCAGATACACCATTTTGTTGTAGAGTATATGGAGATGTGAGTTTCTAGACAATACCACACTCAACAAGATAATCTTTAAACTCTTGGCTAATATATTCACCACCTCTATCGGATCGAAGAGCCTTAATCTTTTTTATGAGTTGTAATTCAACTTCATTCTTGAAAAACTTGAATGTTTCAAAGAATTCATGTTTATGTTTAAGTAAATGAACATAACCATAACGACTGAAATCATCCGTAAAGGTTAAAAAGTAGCTAGCACCTTGTTTTGACACATGTCTAAGTGGACCACACATATTAGTATGAATTAATCCAAGTAGATCTCAGAGCCCTTTCTAGTTGATGTGAAAAAGTTTTCATTTTCCCAGATATGCAAGATTCGCACTTATCAAATGATTCCTCATTGATATTTTGCAAAAGCCCATCATGTTGCAGTTTTTCCATGCGTTTCTTGCCAATGTGGGCAAGGCGACAGTGCCAAAGATAAGTAGAATCCAAGTTAGACTTTATTCTCTTATTGCTAATGTTGTATACAGAATTATTTCTATTGAACACATGATTATCCATGTCAATTTCAAATACACCATTCATAGGAATTGCATTAAAGTAAAAAAACATTATTTAAAGAAATAGAAATTTCATTACTAGTAAATGTGTGAACACAACCAATATCCAATAACAAAGAAACTGAAATGACCTCTAATTATAGAAGGTGCATAATGACAATTATTCAATACTAGTACTAAAATCGAAGGTAAAACTAAATTAAATGTCCCTATGGCTTCAACAACTGCACATATGCAAATTTCCTACGTACAAGTATCTTTCTCCATAGGACAGCTTCCTTGCTCCTCTAAGCCCCTGTGATGTGTTACACATATGAGTACCACATCCCGTGTCATATACCAGGAATTATGCTTACGAGGAAAAGAAAATAATTCAATCATAAAAATACTTGAAGTGCTCGCGACAGCTTTTTTATTTTTATTCAGACGCAACTCATTAAGGTACAGTGGACAGTTCCACTTCCAAAGGTCCTGGTGTGTTGCAGTGGTGACAAGCAGCCAAATCCTTTTTGGGATTTTCCTTCTTCTTAGGAGGGTTCTTCTTCGGCATTGGTTGATAGGTTATAACTTGTTTACCCTTTCATTTGCCTTTACCCTTCTTGTTCGCTTGTTGCGGTTTGTTAGGCTTAGTTATCCTACCACCTTGTATTGCTAGTACCTGGGGTGTTTGAGCCTTTTTTGGTAATCCTTTCTCAAAATCAATGAGCATTGCATGTAACTCAGTGACTGTCTTCCCCGTGCAATGCATGTTATAGTTGCGCACAAAGCTACCAAACAAATCCTAGTTAAGGGATCGGTTGATGAGCACCAACACATACATCCTGGGAATAACCGTAGCCGAGTCGCTCTAGTTGGTCCAAGTAACTTTTAATTTCAAGAACATGAGCACTCACGGATTTACCGGCTTCCTGCTTACAGCTATGTAGAGAATCAAGCAGATCATATAACTCCACAGTAGCTGGTTTCTCAAACATACGTCTGAGTTCATTGAGCATGTCCATGGGACCAAAATTCTTAAATTGCTTTTGCAATAGAGCGTTCATTCCAACAAGCATCAGACACGCAACTTCATTGTGTTTATCATACTCAATGATATAAGCTTCATGCTTTGCATTAGGTGCAGTACCAACAGGAGCAACAGGAAGAGGCTTACTAATATATTCAAGTTTTTGGCCATTCGTAGGAAAATCCTCAGTGAACGACATAAATCATTGAAATTTTTGCCAGTCAACTTCTCTCTATCAAGCATTTGCTTGAAAGCAGAACTCATGTTATTCATATTAGTGTTTTCGGGATGAGCCATTCTACAAAAAAAAAGTTTAAAAGTTAGTACTTTCGATAATTCAACCTTTCAAGAAAATTAAATACCCATGGTAAATAAACATATAACCATTTAATTTTCCTGAAAACTAGGATCCAAATTGACATAATTTCATCACATCAATTGATCTGCTAGTAATGAAAGTATTCAACAAGGTACGAGTCGAACCTCAATTGCCAATCTAAAGATTGCAACTCCTAGAACATTATGGGATTTACATATTTTCCAACTCCAGTTGCAATGTAAGCATGTTCTATTCCCATCTTATGCATTGAGTTACTAGTTCTCATTATCAACTCAATTAAGTTGTCCAACTTAAGAAACTGAAAATACATCCACGCCCATTCTCACGACAAGTGGATATTTACCCATTGATTACAATCCAGCTACGTCTCACATAACTTAAATGGCAACCTTAGGTGTTCTTGTTTCATTGGATGACATATAACTTAAATTTTAAAGGGTAGTAATTTTGAATTTGGTGTCAAATCAAATATGTACAAAGATGTCATGCATTCATCTTTGTATCATAGGTTTCAATAAAAAAAAACTTTTACTCATTAGTTTCTTTACTAAGATTAAATCAACAAAGTTTCAATCGAGGTATTGGGTAAACCAATCAAAAAATTACTTTTAATTATCGTTCACTATATCGTACTACTGCATGAGTCATAAGACCCAAGTTATTCGGATAATTACCACAAAAGTGGCGCATGTAATTAAGGTCAATTCACCCTTGAGGTGATTTTGTACGTAAAATAGTCGTAGTAGCTCCATTTTGACGCACAAAGAAGCGGAAAAGCGGTCAGCACGAAGCGTATTAAAAATAGGTCACAATTTAATGCGTACCATCCTTATACCTCTTTTATAGTTTGTCAAAATGTGCGAGCCTTTCTAAATATTGGTACAAGAAACATCAATCGACTAAAAGTTTAAGATTTAATTCTTAAAAGCAAATTATATTTCACCATTATTTAGTCCGATTTATTTTTCTATTCAAAAGTTACCCTTTTCTTACAACTTGTCACACAAAAATAAACAAACAAGTAAAATAAAAAAATAAATATCTAAACAATGCGCACATAACTTAACAATTAATATGTGTAAACAAATAGTCACATGCAAACTTATTTTAATGATGCATATATTTAACTAAGACTTTCACTTGTTTTCATCTATGTACAAAGTGAGCCACATACATTGACGAACCAATTGCGTAAGTCAGAGCTAAATATATAGCACATTGCACATAATTGATTCATTAATGTATAATTGAGGTTTTCCCCAATTCAAAATTTATCAATAATAACATGTGTACACGCTTAACAATTAATGCATAATAAATAATAATCCATGACAAAACATGCATTTTTTCATCATGGATATCACATAACAATTATTGTGTAGTCGCAAGAACGCATACAATTAATGACATAACACATATTCATTAATTAACACATAAACATAGCATGCAATCCTGAGGTTTCTAATCCAATTACATATCAAAACCTAATATCTATATCTTCTATATCTATAAGAGGAGGCATGTCACATATAATGCCACTTGACATCCCATAATGCCACATCATCGAAATTAAAGCCACGTCAAGCCATGTTACCTAAGCAACTATTAATCTTATTAAAATTTCGGAATCCATAATGCCACGTCATCGAAATTAAAGCCACGTCAAGCCATGTCACCTAAGCAACTATTAATCTTAATAAAATTTCGGAATAATTTTTTAAAAAATGATACTAACATGGTTCGAACTTGGGGTGTTTTAAAGGGTAACATCTATCTTAACTACTGAACCAACACATTATTTGTGATATATGTTGAAACTTAAAATCTATAAAGTCCTGCAATAGCACTAATTAAGGAAGAAAGACTTTCTATTGCAAAAATATTGATAGAGCCTTTCACCGGTTGTAACCCAAACCCAATATCATTCTAAAAAACCTAAGCCGCATCATCATCATCGGATAATCGCCATCAAACAAGTAAGTATTTTTTTCTAATCAGTTCTTAATCTTCTTAATTTATCCCGAGTTTTTTTTATTTGATTTTTGCTAGACAATTGATCAAATATGAGTTGTTTAATTTGTTCATGAATTGATTCAGGTAGATTGACATTTGTTCTTTAAAATAAGTGTTTTGCAATTTACCAAACCCTCTAAATATGGTATGTTCGTTTATACATGTCAAAAGCTATGCATATTTATCAATGGTTGTTGTTGCCCTTCTAAACATTACATTTTCCAAATCAGCTTTGATGTGAGTGATTTCTCAACTATAGAAAACATGAGGTAATGATTTATGCTATTTTACTAAATTCAGCTAATTTCTTTTGGATGATATGTTTAATAGGCAGTTGAGGATCTATACATACATTTTGTTGCTTTCGAGAAACAAAGACGGTGATCGAGAGGGCAATAAAGATGCAATTGTTGGGAAAAAAAGTTTCAATTGAGGAGGAAGTTAGAAGAATCTTGGAATTATGATTCATGGTTTGATTATATACTACTAGAGGAGTGTGGGGAACAAATAGAGGATCCGAGAGGTTTATGAGAGAGTAATTGTACCTCTAGCGGATGATTTTTTTTTCTTGGCAATGATACGTTTACTTATGGATTAATTACCATTTGACCTTTTGTAGATGTTTTGAAGGCTGATCACAGTGAGTTTTGCGTGCCATTGCTATTTAGGATGTTTTAACCATTTTTATACGGGTCGGCACCTTTAATTACATAGTAAGATTCCAATACTTAGATAATCGCAGGCTCTTTTTAAGAGCACCTCTAAAAGGCTGATTGCATTCAATTCATAGTATCTTATCCTTTAACTGGACTGGATTCAAGTCCCCTGAGTAGCTTTCATATATAAAGGGAGGCTTTCACTTCATCGACGGATTTAAGTCCTCGTCGCTTTCACATATCTAACACTAGGTAAGCATAAGCAATGGATATACGTCGTTCATGTTGTCATAATCGATCTTTATTATGTTTTGATGTCGACCGTTGCTAAACGTCACGTCTTTTTTGTAGGGTCAAACGATTCCATCGTATATCAAATTCATCTCAACAAAAACCAAAACAAAGATGTCAATGTCGACAATGTTAGATTACTTACGAGCAAGTACTGAAGATATTGAGCGATTGGAGGCTAATTCTAAGGATCTTCGCACAATGATCCACAAAAACTTTTTCATGTGCATTATATGATACATCAAATTATGTCTATTACTCATAAACTTGTAAGTTTTATTAATCCTTCTTTCTTTATATATCTTTCAGTTCATAGGTTGATAGATACCCTAATAGACGTTATTTTTCACATAGGTTATTCAATGTGCTATTTAGATCATTTTTGAGATAAATGTTAGAGTGATATGAATGTTGTTGATGTTGTTGTTAATTATATTATTCATTGGTCTGAATATCTTCTATAATGTTGATGGAAACAGATACCCAAAAGGCTTGATTGTTGCATTTAAGTTGAAGAGCACATCGCTTGAAAATGATTACCGTGTCAAGTCCGGTGATGCTAAACCGCACTCCATGGAATAGGATACCAAGACCATGAAAGAGAAAAAAGGCGATGTGAAAGGCCGCTCAGAGGCTAATGAAGTCAAGAGAGAATAAGAAGAATAATATAGAGACCAAAAACATTTTTGACATGTACAAAGACAATATGGATGTTGTTTACGTGAAGATCCAAATTGATTGCGTAAGATAAAGTACTTTCGTGTATAGATAAAAAGAATGTGGGTCTTAAAGCTCGTGGTTGAAGTTTATTTAGCAATCATTTCCAAGACCTTAGGTTGAATCTACGTAATATTGATGATGATCGTGACTCGTTGTCAAGAGGTTGGTAAGTTGGGAAAACCAATAACCTCGCCCGTAAAACTTAAGCCTCACGAGTAGTTAAAAGATATTTGCGGACCGGGTTGAAGATGATTGAAACCGGGAGATCGGCGGTTGGTGAAGCACTTGCTTTTGCAACGTCTTTGCTGGAAGGCAATCACGTAAGGTTGAGTGGCTAAGATGTCGAAAGAGGTACTTTCAGTCATACTCATTCTGTACCTCATGACCATGAAACGACTGAGTATTATTGCCCTTTGTACCAATGGCGGAGCTAGAAAAATTTCCATGGGAGAGCCGAAACAAATTTTTTTCGGGAAATACATTAAAAGGGAGGGCCGAAATAAATATTTTTTCCGGAAATACACTTGAAATCGCGGAAAAATACACTAACGGCCTTAGGCTTAGGGGGCGGGACCCTTCCGATTTTAATAGCTCCGCCCTTGATTTGTACCACATTATTATGAATCAACATGAAGAAAAGTGAGCAACAGGTTAGTTTGTATGAATTATAGTCTTTATAATTCCACCGTAGATACCTGTGTCGTATGTTCAAGTAATGCAAGTATCCGGATAACAATAAGTTTGTGGTCACTATAACTTAAATGCATCATGATTGGTTAAATTTACTCTATAGTGGTCACATGACAATAATTAATTTTGTACAGTTTCATATTACATGCTAGCATGCATTTAAGTAAGTTGGATTTTAAATAAGTGAGAAAGGTTCAAAAACTTACAACATCAAATATCACAAAATAAAATTATTGTTGTCTGTTGTAATTGGACAGGGGATGGAGATTGTGAAAATTTTGACAATATGATCTATATAGAAAGTATGTAATAGATGTCAAGTTTAAAATATATCAAGTGAGCTTTAATAGTACTAAATAGTGCTTGTGGAGGACTGTGTCCAAGTCCAACTATCCATGGCCATATGCAGCTTGTGAGATTATATACTTAATGATATAGTATAAATTTGCTAACAAGACGTCACATGACGTCATTTTTTGGCGCAACCCAAAAAGTTGTCAACCCAGAAAAATGCGTCTTTTATACAGAGATTCAACAGGCGGTTTTAGTTATTTCCCTAATGCTTCTTTAGTCATTTTAGTCGCCTGAAGCTTTTTAACGTTTTGGATGTCTTCATCCCTTATTCTTATTATTTGAACTCACAAAACCTATAAAATAAATGGGTAAATATAATTTCGACAAGAGTTGAAGCATAAATTTAGTAGAAGAAAAGAAGCTTGAAGTTGTTATGTAATCATGATTCACGGTTGGTGATGGCGAAGATGAGGTTCACAATTTTTTTTACAGCTTGATTTAATTAGTTTTTCAGTTTTTGTGGTAGATTTGGGCTTTTTTTGTTTTTTAATTTTTTGTGAGTTTCTTCCTTATTCCTTTTCTATGATATTTAGTTTTTCGCTTTGATTATATAGTCAGCCTATTTTTTTGGTTTTGATTCTTTTTAGATTTTTGTTGTGTTTGTGTTTTGGTTCTTTTAACGCTTGGGCTTATGTTCTTTCGGAGATGCATTAGTTATTGTGGTTAAATTGAGGATCCCGAAAAAGGTTACATTAGACTCACTAAGTTGTTTATGCTTTGTTGCACGCGTACCATATAAAAATCAAAACATCATGGTTGTCAAGTGTTTATTTTGTAGAGTCGCTACTCACGCAACAAAGTGCTTTTGTTGTTTTATGTGGTCTTTATGTTGGTTGCAAAGGATACAATTCTTATAGGTGTCATTGTGTTTGGCGGGATCATCTCGCCGTGCAAGGGTGACGCTATTATTTATAGGCATTATTGGTTGACACGCTCTCCACTATAGTAAATTGTGGACAATAAAATAAAAGGTGGTTATCGAAGCTTACTAAGCGGTTTGTTCAAGAAAGGTGAGATGACCCATATCTTGGCCGCATACCTATTACGGTCATGACCATGACAAGTATATCCTCTTTGCTATTGATGGTCGTAATTTTTTTGCTCATTATGGATAGGTCTGTCATGCAAAAAATGATGATGTTGGTCATCGAGGAGAGTTTCACTACATTATCTATGCCAATAATAGTTCTTTATGTGGCATGTCACCAATGGCTTAGTGGTTGTTCAAGCGTTTGCTTGAGGTTTATGTGGAATTTCAGCCAAATACCATTGTATTGAATGTTTCTTTTGATTATTATTTTTACCGGGGTTAAACCCCTTTACCCAAGAAAATAATAGATTGGTATTCTATTAGGTAAATTAGCTAATATTTTTGTCTTTTTGATCAATTGAAAGAAGGATTCTATGATCCATTATAAGTAAACGTAAAGATAGAATGCAAATGCAGAATATATTTGATGTTGATTTTTTTTTTTACTTTGAGCCAAGTACTCTTTTTTAAGATATGATTATAAGTATTGCTGTTCGAACTACCGTTTCTCTGAGTAGTAACCCTGGACCATTTGACTCCAAATTTTTACTTTTACTCCTTTAGTAGTACTCTTTTTTCTTGTAGCTGATTCGTATATCATCTTTTAAATGGTAATATTCAAAAGACATTTGGAAGAGAGAATTAATGGCATATTCGACAACAATGAAACTTGGGATGTTATCGAGGGGAAGGTTAAATAAGATGAAGTATGTTCTTGCCATATTGTTTTTGAAATATTTTGCTTGCTTTTCGCTTTGTATCATTTTATACATAGCTTTCCTTCATTAGTTACCTAAAGTGGTTTATGCATGTACATCACATGCCCCGCAGCCCACCACTTGCTATTTTATCTACGATTACTATGGCTATTGTTTGCCAAGATACGCTTCTTGAAAGAACATCTTGTCAGCAATGACCACTAAAGGTTACTTGATTTTAATTTTCAACCCTAAAAGTCATAAAGTTAGTTGGTTTATATGTAACTAATGTTGGTTTTAATTAAACGTAACATAGCAAGAACAAGCCACTGGAAATTAATGAAATCAAGAGGATTCTTACGACAACAACCAAGTTGAAGAGGTGGCATTGCTTGAAAGGCATGCCCGAGGGGAAATGACTTTCTTAGGCCTTCACTTAGATCATACAATACGTATCCAACGAGTTGGTCAAGGTATTTTATTTTCTTATGTTTTTAATGTTTATGTATTGTTTTAGAGGTTATTAATCTAAATAATCAAACTGTTATGTAGCTTATTTGATATCATTTTTGATACAAAGTTTTGGGTTTTGCCAAGTTATGGGGATTCATTTGAAACACTGCTTAGATGCTTAGTCATAGTTAAAATAGAACAAACCATAATGATAGAGAGATCTACTTGAGTGTCTAACAATCATGATTATTGTCAATTTATGATATTAATTAATTTGTGGTCCATTTCATTATTAATCGCTTACAGACCTTTTTTTTCCTATTTTCATATTATATTTTGCATTAATGATCCCAACTCGCCAAGCTTGTAGGGATACATTGGAGTCAAGTCCAATAAAGCAATATATGTTTCCCAACAAGTCTCGCGTCTCCCTCTTTTGCGACATTGCTCACTGAGTCTAACTCATAATGTTTCTCTCTCTTTTTGTACGCTACGCGCCACATGCATGTTATAGTCCAAGTTACTTATCTCACATCCAATAACCTAATTAATCTAACATAAATGTGTGTGTGAATATATATATATATATATATATATATATATATATATATATATATATATATATATATATATATATATGTATGTATATATAATATGATAAAGATCAAATAAAAAGACAAATATCCGTAAAAATATAAAAAGATTTTTTAAAATCACTTAAAAATTCTCAAAAAATTCCACAAGATCGGCATGATGGTGCATGAAAAAGTTGTGAAAAACTAAAAGTGGATATTTTTTCCCAAAAAAATTATGAAAAAATACGTTTGTGCATTAAATCGTTTTTTTGTGCATCAAAAATTGGTTTTTGCACCCAACTTCTTTTGATTTTTTCATCAAAATAACATTGCGCATCTAACTAAAACAAGTTGAAAATATTGTGCATCAAAATTTTTACATCAAACGCCGCTTTTTGCATTAAAAAAAATCAAAATTATAAAAAATGTTTTCACAAAAGTTTTATGCACCAACATACCCGATCTTGTGGAATTTTTTTGGAATTTTTGAAGAATTTAAAAAAAAAAATCTTTTTATTCTTTTTACTGATATTTGTCTTTTTATTTTAACTTTACCATATATATATATATATATATATATATATATATATATATATATATATATATATATATATTATGGGTAACTTCAATTATAGTTGTAAATTATTTAATTTAACTTTTAATTACTTTTGGGTTATTAACACGAAAATGTATCATACTAGCCACTTTTTGTCATTGTGTGTATCGTCCTTTATTTTTTTCAATTATGACACAACCTTTTCAATTCGTGCTATTGTGTGTATTTGTGACCATTTTACCATTACTTTTTTCAAATTTTGAAGGGTAAAATGGTCATTGTACATGGCCAAATAGTCACAAAAATACACACAATGATCGAAATTTGAAAGTTCAGTACACACAATAGCACGAATTCAAAATGTTGGTGTTAAAATTGAAAATAATAAAGGACGACACACACAATGACAAAAACCGGCAGGTATGATACATTTTCGTGCTAATAACCCATTACTTTTTAATATATATTTGTTCTACTAAAACCTAAAAATAAAAACCACAAGTCATACCCGTCCATCGGACGGGTTTTGACACTAGTATATGTATATATATATATAAAATAAAATAAAATAATTAAAATTAGGGTAATCGCCCTACAAAAATTAGGGTTTTCAATTTTATAAACCCTAGAAATCGATTACATGTATAACACAATACAATATTCGCTTTTTCGTGTTTAGGTAATTAATTACACAATATAAATGTACGTGATGCCATCGTGGAATTTAAATAGAATGACATTCATATAAAACCAAGTATACATCAAAGCACGCAACGAAAGACTTAGACATATATTTGTAATTAACTAACCGAATATTAAATGTATGCGCATCTTTTAGCAACTCCAAGCTAGCACTAATCAAAGAAATTAAAACCCTAATTAGGGTTTTATATGGTTCCGTTTTTCGATTCAAACCAAAATGCAAACAATAGTGTGTTTGCACCACGTTCATGTACACACGTACTAATAACAACTTGATGTGAATGCTAGTTCTTGTAAACACAATAACAAAACCAAACACTTGATATGTGAATGATCAAAACCGAATTCCTAAGGTGTTTTATGGTGTTCAACCGATTACCACACAAGAGGGAGAGAAGGAGAAGTTTAGGGTTTGGTATGTGTACAAGATTATCAAAGAATGAATTCTAGGCCTTGTATTTATAGCATGGAAACTTAGAGTCCAAGTTAGGTTAGGATTGGCTCTCCCCAATAACCGACGCCTAAACACAAGGGGGAACCTTCTTGACCTCTATTTTCATCTCTAGTCCTTCTCTTTAATACTTAAGACTGTTAGTCAATTTTCTTTAATTACTTAACGCTCGTTAGTCGTTATTGTGCATTTAATAATTAAACATAACATTTTTCTATTAATTATTTGAACATCAAGTCTCATACGTAAAGTGTGCATTCCCGTGGTGTTGAGTTCGTATCCAGTCGTACACGTATTAAATTTGTCCATAAACCTAACATGACCCCACCATAACCTTTATTTTGCATCACCTTTGCACATAGTGGTGGTCTACACCACCCTATTTTTTTTGCGGTTTACGAGTGTGTGGGGTATGTTTGTATAAAGTGGTTATTTTCTATATTTTTTATTTTTTGACCATAAAAGGTAAAAAGTGGTGATAGTTGTGTGTTGAATAGTGATCATGGATGGATTTAGAAGGTTAATATGGGGGGCATGTACCCCCCCCCCCCATGGCTCCTCGAAAAAATTGAGATTTTAGTGTAATATTTTTTAGTTTTGATCGTTGATAAGAATTTAAAACATACATTTTTAGGAGGTCATTTAAGCCCCAAATCGTTACATTTTATATCCTTTACTGTTTAAAATCATTCTTTTCACATTTTAGGTCATTTGGAAGCAAAATGCTGGAATGAAGCATATTTGGATGAAAAGGAGCAAAAATATGAAGAAAACGGCGAAGTCAAGAAAACAAGGTTGAAACAAAGGGTCCGGATGGCGTCCCAAATTCAAGGGTGACGCCGTCGCCTACAACGTGGTCCAAACTCTCACAAGCGACGGCTCATATCACTTTTTGATCCTATTAGGTGACGACGTCACTTGTATCTCAACATGCCCGTCAACATTTTCTACACCAGACGACCAAAGCTTTCTCAAGACGGCGTCCACTATCTATCCGGACGGCTTCACTATCTTCTACCCGATGCCGACCGCTGATGACTTGGCAAAGACGAAACCTTAATGGCGGCGATCATACGGCGTCACCAGTAAAAGGAGACGCCGTCGTAGCTGTAAATTCTATATATAGACCTCGAATTTTCTGAATTTAGTGTGTTATTTTGGAGAGCAAACCCTAGTTCATATTTAGTCCGACTTGGACAGTTCTTAGGGGTTCTAACATTATTAATTGAGGATAAGTTTGTTTATCCATTATATCATCATGTATTGCTTGCTTGTGTTCTTGCTTCTCTATCATGTGTAACTAAATTAATTATGTTTGCTTAGATCCAATGAAACCTAGTTATTAATTATGTTTAGGTTGTCTCTTGTTTTAATTGGTTGTTACGCTAGATTAAGGAAAACTGGCTTCTTCTTTCATTATTGCGAGCTTGAACGTCCTAAATAGCAATTATTAGCCATAGAGTGCACTAGTAGGCTCCAGTTGTATTTATTGCGTGAGTTGCGGCTTGTAGATACTAGGATATTCGGGGGAGATACCTCGATACTTGGCGATCTCGGGTGTTCTAGAGGAGTGATACGCGTACAACGCGCGTTCAAAGGAAACTTCCTTTTCTTCGAGCAAGTTTTTCAACCACCTAGGCAGTGAACCTAATCATTGTAGTGTAGTATTAGGGTAAGCCTCGGGATTGATATCATTCTCTAGGGGAATAGGAATGCTAGTGAGAAATTAATACGCTAAGGTTGGGGTTGAGGAAGATTATTTTTTATCTATTTTATATTTTTTAGAAAATTAATGGTAAATGATCTGGTATTGATTTCGGGGTGGTACTTCTACCGATTACTCTACTATTATCTTGTCTAATTAACTAAGCTAAGGGGTAGTTTATGTCTAATTGATGTGTGCTCGTATGATGATTAAAAATGTGTCTACCTAGATACTATTACTCCCAAGTTATCTTTTATTGATGGTTGAATTGTCACGTCCTTATTCTTAACGCGTTGTGTCTTCTAAGGTCGTAGGGTATGCTTTTCTCCCTAACTCTTTGAGAATACCTTAAGGGTGTGTTTGGTAGGGAGAGTTCAAAACAGAGAAAAGGAAATAGACTCATTTCTCATTTTTATTTTATATTTTTATTTTTTTACCAAACATTCTCGATTTAATTCTTTGTGGTTACCAAACAAAGGAGTTTATCACATTTCTCCACCAATTACATTTCTCTACATTTTATTTCTCCCACTCGTTTCATTTAACTGAATTTCTCTCTACCAAACGTGCCCTAAGGTTATTGCCTACAAAATCTCTTGGATTCATAAACTAACTCTAAGGTTATCTTTGGATTTTTAGCCTACAATAACTCTAGACGATTATAAACTAATGTTCACAAAGATTACTCAAGCATTAAAAACACAACGATGGCCTATTGCAATCCTAAGTCAATTACAATTAAGATAAGAGACAACCAATCAATAATTAAAAACTATGTTTCATGGATCTAGGCAAACACACAAGTAAATTAGCCGGACATGGTAAACATGCAAGCATACACACATACAATCGAAGACATAATGAAATCAATGAAGTTAATTACTTATCTTGTTGTAAAATAGGGTATGAGAACCCTAAGATACTAAGACAACAAACCAAAATCGTTTTTTTACTACAAAAAGTAGAAAATCAAATTCTATATATAGAGTTATAATCGCGGCTGCGCCACTCTTTAATTGTGACGCGTCGGATCGCTTCCATTAGGGTTTCCTCTTGACCAAGTCAACTTTGTAACGGTGTCACGCGTTGGTTGTGACGCCGTCAGCTTCAACTTCGCCGCCCGACCGAGATCTAGGCCGCCCGAATCGTGATGCTTACTTGCTAAAGCGGCAATGCCGTACAAAGCAATTTCACTCTTGAGCAGCCAATGCATGAGTAGGCGGCGCCGCCTTTACGGCGCCGTCGGTGCTCTCCGCTATGAAGGCATCGGACCATGATTGCTCATGGGTGCCATTTTCTAGCATCCGTTAGGACACATCTTTGGAGAGTCCTAACATTGAAAATCTTCGTTGTTCTGAATTTACCGATGTTTTTCATGAAGTCCCCGGTCTTCCCCGCCTAGAGAGTTGAGTTTAGCATTGAGTTAATTCCCGGTGCCAACCGATTTCAAGGCTCCGTGACGCATGACACCGTAGAACTCAAGGAGTTGAAGGCATACGCAGAGATGATAGAAAATGGATTTATTCGCCTGTTTCTCATGGGTGCACCTCGCTTTGTTTGTGAAGAAGAAGGATGGAAGCACGCGCCTATGTATCGACTACGCGAACTTAATCATACCATTCGTAATCGTATCCTTTGCCGCTGTATTGATGATTTGTTTGATCAACCGCAGGAGCTAAGTTCTTTCAAGATTGACCCGGTCCGGTTATCATCGCTACGCGTGAAGGAGCAAGATGTTCCTAAGACCGCTGCACGCATATGGTCATTACGTAATTCGCTATGCCTGGTTTGACCAATGCACCCGCTGTGTTTATGGACCTGATGAATCGTGTTTTCCATGAGTTTCTCGACAAGTTCGTTATTGTTTTCATCGACGACATTTTAGTTTACTCCAAGTCCGAAGAAGAGCATGAAGAACATCTCCTGATAGTTTTAGAGATTTTGAGGAAGAAGAAGTTGTACGCCAAATTTTCGAAGTAATTTGGTTAAGACAAGTCGCTTTCCTTGGTCATATTGTATCACCGATGGTATCACCATGGATCCGTCTAAAGTTGAGGCTATCACTAAATGGCCAAGACCTACAGCAAATGTGAGGTCGAGTTTTCTTGGACTTGCTGGTTACTACAGACGTTTTGTTGAAGGTTTCTCTCGCTTAGCTCTACCTCTAACCCAACTGATGAGGAAAGGTGAAAAGTTTGTATGGACGGATGAACGAGAGAAGGGTTTTGAAGAGTTGAAACGGAGATTGGTGTCGCTCTATTTTGACTCTTCCAACTGGTTATGGAGGATTTCAAATTCACGCTGATGCATCTAAGAAAGGATTAGGCTGTATTTTGATGCAACATGGAAAGGTAATAGCTTATGCTTCGAGGCAGCTAAAACCTTATGAGGAGAATTACCCAACTCATGATCTTGAATTAGCTGCAGTGGTGTTCGCTGAAAATCGGAGACATTACTTGTATGGAGAGGCGTGTATATTCATCGATCATAAGAGTCTCAAGTATATTTTCACCGTAAGGAACTTAACATGAGACAAAGAATATGGTTAGAACTTCTTAAGGATTATGACACCAACATTCAACTATCCGTAAGGCTAACGTGTTGCCGACGAGCTTAGCCGGAAATCGTGCATTCTTGCGGTATCAAGATTGAGCCTAGGATTTTAGACTTAGAGAGTTTGGATGTTGAGTGGTGTGTACGGTTTTGATGGATACCGGGCTGGTGAAGGTGGAGTTGAACCTTATAATGCAAATTAAAGAAGCTCGTAAAGATGACGGCCGTGGCCGTGGGCGCTAAAATGCTGAAGAAGGTAAGCCAAGTTTAAGGTTGATAATAACGGTATTGTATGGTATGGAGATAGGCTTTTGTTCCCAATGATCGTACTTCGTGAGAAAGTTATGACCGAAGCTCATAGTTCTCCTTTCACTATTCATCCTGGTTCTACCAAGATGTTTAGGGATTTGAAGCAAAGACTTTGGTGGAATGGCATGAAGCAAGATGTATGACGCTTGTGTCAAGTGTATGATTTGTCAAATAGGTTAAGATCGAACATCAAAGGGCTAGTGGATTGTTACGACCATTGATATTCCAACATGGAAGCTGGATAAGATATCTATGGATTTTGTATCGGACTACCTCTTACTGAAGAAGCATGATGCGAATTTGGGTAGTTGTTGATCGACTAACCAAATCGCCATTTCTTGCCAATCGAAAGGATTTTGGTATTGGTAAATGGCGGAGATTTTTAAACCAAGAGATCGTTAGACTTCATGGTAATCGGCATCTATTGTGTGACAGAGGCTGTTTTACTTCTCGAAGGGTTTGCAAAAAGCTTGGGGTACTCGACTTAATTTCAGTATAGCATTTCATCCTCAAACAGATGGTCGCACGTGAGAGACTATACGTATCCTTAGAGGATATGCTCGTGGTTGTGCTTTAGAATGGACCGCGCAGTTGGGATGAATATTTATGTTTAGTAGAGTTTTCATACAACAACAGTTGGCATGCTAGCATTAAGGCGGCACCATTTGAACTTCTTTATGGAAGGAAATGTAGATCACCTATTTGCCGATGGGAAGTAGGTGAACGCTTAATTGAAGGTCCTGAAATGATTGAGATCAAGAATGAGAAAGTAGTGGCTAGAAAGCGGAGGCTAGGTCTCGCCGTAAAGTTATGCCGACAAAGCATCGCCGCGGATTTAGAATTTCGGGTTGGAGATCGTGTATTTTGAAAGTTCGCCGTTAGAAGTGTGAAACGCTTTGGAATCAAGGGCAAGCTCACTCATTTGTCGGACCGCTTGAAATTCTAGAACGTATAGGAGAAGTTTCGATCGATTAGCACTTCCAGCTTCCGGTTATGCATGGCGCTTTCCATGTATCACCCTAAGGGATACAACTATCATCCGTTACCGCTGCTTCTTATCCGCTTGATCAAATTCAATCCGATATGTCTTTATCTGAAGAACCGGAAGCTATTTTAGAAAGACAAGAAAGAGTTATGAAAAATAAAGTCATTCCGCTCGCTAAGATTCTTTGAAAAAATCATCCTAACGCGAGGCTACTTGGGAAACCGAGAGTCGATGCTTGAGCTAGTTATCCTCATTTCTTTGAATAGTTTGGTATGTTCTCATTTCGTTTTCATTTTCGTTTTGTTTCATTTCAATTTCGAGGATCGAAAATTTTTCTTTAGAGGGAAAGAATTGTAAAACCCGAAAATCTAAAACGATTAAAGACTAAAATACCCTTGGAATCGAAATTTATAAAATATGTAAAATACATTTATATCATTTAACGAAATTTAAAACTTAACTTGCGAATAAATAAAACTTAACTAAAATATATTACGTAATCGATTTTGGTGACGCAAAGATTTAACGTTTCGTAAATAACTTGGATATGTTTGTTTGTTTCGATGGACCATTTCTTTTGTGCCAAGGCCGAATTCAAAGCCCATAAGGTGTAAGCTTTTTTGGGTTGTGTTCGGTTCAAAGAGCCGAAAGCCCAGTAATGGGTGGTTTTGTGTGTCGGTTGGACTAAGCCTAAATCAAATACAACTACTATATATACAACACATAATCACAAAAGTGAAACCCTAGTTTTGTTGTTGCCTCCTTTTCTTTTTCTCTCTTGCTCGGCCGAATATCAAACACCCTAGGTGTCGAGATTTTTTGCTCAACCAAGTCAAGGTATAACCTATTCTCGCCTTCCTTGATGTACCTTACGATATTTATACGTGTAATATGTTGAATTGTTTTAGTTCGAGTTTGTTGTTTGTTTTGTGACCGAGCCGAATTGAATCAAAACAAGGAAAACCCTAATGATTAAACCTTACAAGTATTTAAGAGCTATGCATAAGTAATATGTATTATTGAATCGGGTTATGTTATATATGTCGAAGTTAATAAGGACCGAACCATATGTATTAAACTAATTATGTGTTATAACCGAACCATGCATATCATTCGACTAAGGTATAAAACATGATAACTTGAATGAGTAAAGTACGTAGATGAGTTAAGACTTGCGATAAATAACCTATTAATTGAAACCCTAAGTTGAACCGAACCACATATGAGTTTTAAAAGTATATTAATCGAGTAAAGGTCATGTAAACGTAAACCCTAGTTTGATATGTGAATCGAATAAGGTATGCCAAACCCTAATGGTTTGTGAATTGTGTCTCATATGTGTGCGTAATTATAAGTCAAGTGAACTTGTAAATGTGTAAACGTGTAATTAATCCGAGTAATAAGTAACTTGTATGTCACATAAAATCATAAACGTGTATGGTGAAACATAAAAGGAAAGATTGTTTTATGACGTGTTAGGTTAAGTAATGAGTCATTAAAAGACGTAACATGTAAGTAAATGCATATTAATGAGATATTAAAGAATGAGAAAACCCTAGAACATAAATGAGAGTCGATTAGGGTTTGAAGCTAAGTATATTAATTAGTTATTTTATGTGTGTGGTTATGACTTTAAACTATTTTCACGTTTAACCCTAAACTTTAATTAATGACATGATGAACCATAATCTACGATATTAATTATAAAACACTTAAGTCTCATTTGATTATAAAACCCTAAAGTATTAAGATCATTAAATATACTAAGTATGAAAGCCAAATATTAAAAGATCATTTCGACGATTATGGAATCATAAATAACATGTAATGCCATGTGTATAGGTTCCGTGAAGAAGGAGTAATCCTTTGCTTTCCTCGCTTTCTTCGATCATTTGCTTTGGAATAAGGTATAGATATTCGACCTTTTCGAAGGTTTCTTATGATGTTTTCGTTAGCTTTTACATTAGGATTTCCTAAGCCTTTGCTATGAACCCAAATGTGTCTATTTGAGTCTTGCTTATCCGAACTTTGATTTTGAATCATAAAACATTGATTTTGAACTATATGATATGAAGACTTTGATTTTGAAAACATGATTAAACATTTGATAAAATATGATCTATGTCAGCTATGACATTCTATTTGACCTAAGATAGTTTGACACCCGAGCCAATTATTAACTAGTCATGGGGTTTCCATGTCCGTGTCGAATGCACTGACATGACTCTAGGGCAAGAGTGAAGTTCTCCACGCCCCTTATCCGTTATTTGTTATGAGCTCAAGTTATATTATATTATCAATGTATGTTTGTGGGCGTTATGTGCATCCTAGATCTGTTATATGTTATATACTATATGTTATATGCTATATGTCATCTGATGATTGATGCCGCTGCATGCACGCCCTTCATAACTCCGTAGGTCTCCCTACAAATGTTGCCTTATGTGAATATGATTATGTTTATGATATGGCATATGTATTTGGGCTCGAGGTAGTTAGCTATAAAACTTATTCGATTATCCCGATTTATCTTTTGAAATGATTATGATTTTGCTATCTTTCTTTCACTTTATTTCGTATTCGCTCTCGTTTCGATTCTTTTTTGCTTGTATATCTGTTCATCGGCTTTTGAAGCTCACCGCATTTTTCTTCCTTCAGCGTGTATCTAAGCATTGGAGCTGGGTATTGCTTTGGGATGAGTGCTGTGTGGACTTACCTTAGAGATTTTAGCTTTGATCTTATGATGCCATTTAGACTTTATTTTAGACATTTATTTGAATTTTCATTGGACCTATGTATTGAAGTCATTTTGACTTGGATTATTTCAATATTTATGTTGAGATTTCTTTTGGATATTTATGTTTGCTTTGATATGACACCATTACTTGTGATTACTTTACCCTTGTCGGCCTGGGCATTACAATTTATGGCATAGAGCCTGTGTTTATTTAATTTGTAGTCGACTGTGACATATGGAGCCTAGGTTTTGAGACCTTAGAGCTTAGGATTTGACCTGTGAGGATTTGGGTTGACTTTAGGATTCCTCTCGAATTCCATTTCAGATCTCACCATTGTTCATTTTGCTAATCGCTTGAATATCGCTCGATGGTTCAAACTCGCCGCACCCAGAAGGATGGAGACGATGATGCTACTAACATGGATAATGCGATTGCTAATGCTCTCAACTCTCTTTTCCCTCGGTCTTACTACACCGAGATGATGGAACAGTGATCACAACATTCGTAATCGGAATGGTGCTTCGGGTAGTGGTGGAGGAAATCAACCCGCGGATTCACACTTGGCTCGAGCGCTTCTAAGCTCAAGCCTCTTCGCTTAGCACCGCCGCTACCCTAATGAGGCCAGGACCGATCACCATATTGAGAAGCCGTTGAAGTACTGGGTTGTGGAGACGAGTTTAAGACTCGTTTGGCTGCATTCAAATTGGAAGGTGATGCTTTAAATTGGTGGAAGGCACTCAAACAAGCAAGAGGAGGAGATGCTTTTGTCGTGACTTGTACCTGACCGAAGTTTCGACTATCTTCTATAACCGCTACTTCCCTCGATGCCGAGCAACAAAGGTATGAGAGGATTATCGTGCAATCTACCGCTTGATTATGAGAATTCCAATGAGTACATGAGTAGGTTTATGAGGCTGGTGAGTTTTGTGGGAGCTATTGTTGGAGATGGTAGGCGCTAGCTAATCAAGTGGGGACCGAAGTGGGTGTTGGACCACCGCTAATATTGAGTATGAGAATGTGTCGGCCTGCAATGACGCAGCTCGTAACATTGAGATCTTTCATGAGGTTTCAGGTTCCAACAAGCGTAATCGCGATGGTGATCGGATTCAAGGTAGGACTCAAGGCAATGACTATAAGGGAAACTCGGGTAGGAGTTATGATTCGAGGAGTCAAGTGGATAGGAGTTATGATCACGGTCAGCCAGAAGGAATGTTGACACCGGACGCCCGAGACGAGGGTCAAGATAATAGAAATGCCGGTAAGAATGGAAGTGATCGTCGTAACCAAGGTAACAATAACCGCTACAACAAGGATCACCGAGGATCAAATCGGTCGTGCTCGTGATCTTCTAGTCAACAGAGGACAACCGAGGTTTTGCCTCCCCACCTATTTGTACTACTTGTGGAAAGGCTCATCCGGGCAAGGTTTCAAGGCCATCGGTGGTTGTTTTGCTTGTGGCTCCACCGCCACAAGATTAAAGATTGTCCTAAGAAGAACCCGTGATTCCCGAAACTACATCATCGCCGCTACTACCGGACGGTTCATGCTACTACCGAACGTGCGAGCGCTTTCGTGTACCATTACGGGCACTCTTTTCATTGATGATTATGTCGCTTCGCTTATTTGATAACGGCCACACACTCCATTATATCTATTGCATTTGCTAAGAAACTTAATATGAAGCCCAAACCGTTAACAAATCACTTATCGATTTCTACGCCTATGAAGAACCACGTGATAATTGATCATAAATACGCAGTGTCCTCTTCGCTTTGATGATCGATTCGCTTTGCAAATCAGATCCCTCGATATGGTCGACTTTGATATCATTCTAGGCATGGATTGGTTGGCTTATCATAGAGCTTCAATTGATTGCTATGCTAGAACGGTGATCTTTGGAGACGTAAAACATCCCGAATTGCTTATCATGGTTCTCAACCTCTCAAATCCGTTAAACTCATTTCCGCTATGAAGGCACGGACCATGATTGCTCATGGGTGCCAAGGTTTTCTGGCATCTGTTAAGGACATATCTTTGGAGAGTCCTAACATTGAAAATCTTTCAGTTGTTTGCGAATTTACCGATGTTTTTCCCGATGAACTCCCGGCCCCCGCCAGAGAAGTTGAGTTTAGCATTGAGTTAATTCCTGGTGCCGAACCGATTTCGGAAGGCCCGATCGCATGGCACCCGTGAGAACTGAAGGAGTTGAAGGAACAACTGCAAGAGATGATAGAAAATGGATTTATTCGAGCCAGTGTTTCTCCATGGGGTGCACCTGTTTTGTTTGTGAAGAAGAAGGATGGAAGCATGCGCCTATGTATCGACTACCGTGAACTTAATCGTATTACCATTCGTAACCGTTATCCTTTGCCGCGTATTGATGATTTGTTTGATCAACTGCAAAGAGCTAAGTTCTTTTCAAGATTGACCGAGGTCTGTTATCATCGCTACGCGTGAAGGAGCAAGATGTTCCTAAGACCGCGTTGCACTGCATATGGTCATTACGAATTCTCGTTATGCCTTTTGGTTTGACCATGCGCCACTGTGTTTATGGACCCGATGAATCGTGTTTTCCATGAGTTTCTCGACAAGTTCGTTATTGTTTTCATCGACGACATTTTAGTTTACTCCAAGTCTGAAGAAGAGCATGAAGAACATCTCCTGATAGTTTTAGAGATTTTGAGGAAGAAGAAGTTGTACCAAATTTTTGAAGGCGAATTTTGGTTAAGACAAGTCGCTTTCCTTGGTCATATTGTATCAGCTGATGGTATCACCATGGACCCGTCTAAAGTTGAGGCTATCACCAAATGGCCAAGACCTACGACAGGATCGAGGTCGAGTTTTCTTGACTTTGGTTACTACAGACGTTTTGTTGAAGGTTTCTCTCGCTTAGCTCTACCTCTAACCCAACTGATGAGGAAAGGTGAAAAGTTTGTATGGACGGATGAACGAGAAAAGAGTTTTGAAGAGTTGAAACGGAGATTGGTGTCAGCCCCTATTTTGACTCTTCCAACTGGTTCTGGAGGATTTCAAATTTACAGTGATGCATATAAGAAAGGATTAGGTCTGGTTTTGATGCAACATGGAAAGGTAATAGCTTATGCTTCGAGGGCCTAAAACCTTATGAGGAGAATTACCCAACTCATGAACTTGAGTTAGTTGCAGTGGTGTTCGCGTTGAAGATCTGGAGACATTACTTGTATGGAGAGGCGGTGATATATTCATCGATCATAAGAGTCTCAAGTATATTTTCACCGTAGGAACTTAACATGAGACAAAGAAGATGGTTAGAACTGCTTAAGGATTATGACACCAACATTCAGACCATCCGTAAGGCTAACGTAGTTGCCGACGTGACTTACCGAAATCGTGCATTCTTGCGAGTATCAAGATTGAGCCTAGGATTTTGCGTGACTTAGAGAGTTTGGATGTTGAGTGGTGTGACGAGGTTTTGATGGATACTGGGCTAGTATGAAGGTGGAGTCGAACCTTATACTACAAATTAAAGAAGCTCGAAAGATGACGGCGAGCAGTGGGCCGTGGTGCAAAATGTTGAAGAAGGTAAGGGACGGAGTTTAAGGTTGATAATGACGGTATTGTATGGTATGGAGATAGGCTTTGTGTTCCAATGATCGTACTTCGTGAGAAAGTTATGACTAAGCTCATAGTTCTCTCTTTCACTATCCATCCCGGTTCTACCAAGATGTATAGGGATTTGAAGCATACTTTGGTGGAATGGCATGAAGCAAGATGTGGCGACGTTGTCAAGTGTATGATTTGTCGCAGGTTAAGATCGAACATCAAAGGGCTAGTGGATTGTTACGACCATTGATATTCCAACATGGAAGTGGGATAAGATATCTATGGATTTTGTGATCGACTACCTCTTACTTGAAGAAGCATGATGATTTGGGTAGTTGTTGATCGACTAACCAAATCGCTTATTTTGCCAATCGAAAGGATTTTGGTATTGGTAAATTGGCGGAGATTTTTTAGCAAGAGATCGTTAGACTTCATGGTACTCCCAAGCATCTATTGTGTCCGAATGAGATCCGCGCTTTACTTCTCATTTCGGAAGGGTTTGCAAAAGCTTGGGGTACTCGACTTAATTTTAGTACGGATTTCATCCTCAAATGATGGTCGTCCGAGGACTATACTGCACCTAGAGGATATGCTCGTGGCTTGTGCTTTAGAATGGACCGCAATTGGGATGAATATTTATGTTTTGTAGAGTTTGCATATAACAATAGTTGGCATGCTAGCATTAAGGCGGACCGCTTGAACTTCTTTATGGAAGGAAATGTAGAGCACCTATTTGCCGGGATGAAGTAGGTGAACGTTTGATTGAAGGTCCGGAAATGATCGAGATCACTAATGAGAAGGTAGTCATGCTAGAGAAAAGTTGAAGGAAGCTAGGTCTCACAAAAGTTATGCCGACAAGCATCGCCGTAATTTAGAATTTCGGGTTGGAGATCGTGTATTTTTGAAAGTTTCGCCGTTTAGAGGTGTGAAACGCTTTGGAATCAGGGCAAGCTCAGCCCCTCGATTTATCGGACCGTTTGAAATTCTAGAACGTATAGGAGAAGTTTCGTACCGATTAGCACTTCCGCTCCGCTATCGCATGTTCATGACGCTTCCATGTATCACTCCTGGGGATACAACTATCATCCGCTTACACGCTGTTTCATCCGCTTGATCAAATTCAATCCGATATGTCTTTATCTAAGAACCGAAGCTATTTTAGAAAGACAAGAAAGAGTTATGAGAAATAAAGTCATTCCGCTCGTAAGATTCTTTGGAAAATCATCCGAACGCGGAGGCTACTTGGGAAACCGAGGAGTCGAGCAGCTAGTTATCCTCATTTCTTTGAATAGTTTGGTATGTTCTCATTTCGTTTTCATTTTCGTTTCGTTCATTTCAATTTTCGAGACGAAAATTTTTCGAGGGAAGAATTGTAAAACCCGAAAATCTAAAACTCTGATTAAAGACTAAAATACCCTTGGAATCGAAATTTATAAAATATGTAAAATACATTTATATCATTTAACGAAATTTAAATACTTAACTTATGAATAAATAAAACTTAACTAATATATTACGTAATCAATTTTGGTATTAATTTAAGATTTAACGCTTCGTAAATAACTTGATCGTGTTTGTTTGTTTCGATGGACCATAGGCCGAAGCCCATATAGCGTGTGCTTGGTTTGTGTTCGGTTGGGCCAAACCAAACCCAATCCCTCCTAAGCCTAAATCAAATACAACTATTATATATACAACACATAATCACAAAAGTGAAACCCTAGTTTGTTGTTTTTCTTTTTCTCTCTTGCTCGGCCGAATATCAAACACCCTAGGTGTCGAGATTTTTGCTCAACCAAGTCAAGGTATAACCTATTCTCGTCTTCCTTTGATGTACCTTACGTATATTTATTGTAATATGTTTTGTTTTAGTCGAGTTTGTTGTTTCGTTTTGTGACCGAGCCAATGGAACCAAACGGAAAACCTAATGATTAAACCTTACAAGTATTTAAGAGCTATGTAATGCATATGTATTATTGAATCGGGTTATGTATATGTCGAAGTTAATAAGGACCAACCCTATGTATTAGAACCGAACCATGCATATCATTCGACTAAGGTATAAAACATGATAACTTGAATGAGTTAAGTACGTAGATGAGTTAAGACTTGCGTAATAACCTATTAATTGAAACCCTAAGTTGAACCGAACCACATATGAGTTTTAAAAGTATATTAAACGAGTAAAGGTCATGTAAACGTAAACCCTAGTTTGATATGTGAATCGAATAAGGTATGCCAAACCCTAATGGTTTGTGAATCGTGTTTCATATGTGTGCGTAATTATAAGTCAAGTGAACTTGTAAATGTGTAAACGCGGTAATTTATACGAGTAATAAGTAACTTGTATGTCACATAAAATCATAAACGTGCATGGTGAAACATAAAAGGAAAGATTGTTTTATGACGTGTTAGGTTAAGTAACGAGTCATTAAAAGACGTAACATGTAAGTAAATGCATATTAATGAGATATTAAAGAATGAGAAAACCCTAGAACATAAATGAGAGTCGATTAGGGTTGAAGCTAAGTATATTAATTCGTTATTTTATGTGTGAGTTATGACTTTTAAACTATTTTCACATTTAACCCTAAACTTTAATTAATGACATAATGAACCCTAATCTACGATATTAATTATAAAACACTTAAGTCTCATTTAATTATAAAACCCTAAAGTATTAAGATCATTAAATATACTAAGTATGAAAGCCAAATATTAAAAGATCATTTCGACGATTATGGAATCATAAATAACATGTACTAATCAAGCATGTGTATAGGTTCTGAAGAAGGAGTAATCCTTTGCTTTCCCTCGCTTCTTCTTTTCGATCATTTGCTTTGGAATAAGGTACGATATTCCGACCTTTTCAAGTAAAGGTTTCTATGATGTTTTTAGCTTTTTACATTAGGATTTCCTGCCTTTGCTATGAACCCTAATGTGTCTATTTGAGCTGTTGCTTATCTGAACTTTGATTTTGAATCATAAAACATTGATTTTGAACTATATGATATGAAGACTTTGATTTTGAAAACATGATTAAACATTTGATAAAATATGATCTATGTCAGCTATGACATTCTATTTGACCTAAGATAGTTTGACATCCGAGCCAATTATTAACTAGTCATGGGGATTCCATGTCCGTGTCAGTAATGCACTTCTGACATGACTCTAGGCGTAGAGTGAAGTTCGCCACGTCCCCATCCGTTATTTGTTATGAGCTCTGTTATATTATATTATCAATGTATGTTTGTGGGGCATATGGGTGCATCCTAGATCCTGTATATGTTATATATTATATGTTATATGCTATATGTTATCTCGATGATTGATGTGCCGCGGCATGCACGCCCTTCATAACTCGTAGGTCTCCCTACAAATGTTGCCTTATGTGAATATGATTATGTTTATGATATGGCATATGTATTTGGGCTCGAGGTAGTTAGCTATAAAACTTATTCTATTATCCTGATTTATCTTTTGAAATGATTATGATTTTGCTATTTTTCTTTCACTTTATTTTCAGATTCGCTCTCGCCAGATTTCGCTTTGCTTGTATATCCTGCTCACCTGGCTTTTGAAGCTCACCGCATTTCTTTCTTCCCGGCAGTATCTAAGCATTGAGCGGGTATTGCTTTGGGATGAGTGCTGTGTGGACTTACCTTAGAGATTTTAGCTTTGATCTTATGATGCCATTTAGACTTTATTTTAGACGTTTCATTTGGAGTTTATTTTCCATTGACCTATGTATTGAAGTCATTTTGACTTGGATTATTTCAATATTTATGTTGAGATTTCTTTTGGATATTTATGTTTGCTTTGATATGACACCATTACTTGTGATTACTTTACCCTTGTCGGTCCATGCTATTAATCTAACTAGCTATTCTATTCACCGCAAATACTAAAACTTGATAATGCTTTTACACAGCCGCTGCTCGGGGTCAGAACTTTCCTTTCGTCGGTAACAAGTTTTTCAACACCCTGTAAAGGAACCCAATCGTCAGAGTGTAGTATTAGGGTAAGCCACATGTATTGATATCGCTCTGGGGAATAGGAATGCTAGTAAGAAGTTACGCTAAGGTTAGGTCAGAGGAAGATTATTTTTATCTTTTTATATTTTTTTGGAAATGGAAAGGTACCTAATCTCTGTGGTTTGGATTGGGGTTTGGTATTTCTCACCGACACTCTTCTTATCTAATTCTAATTAACTAAGCTGCGGGTAGTCTATGTCTTTTGTTTTGTGCTCGTATGATGTTTCAAAATGTTTTTACTTAGATTTTATTACTCCCCACTATTCCTATTGATGGTTGAATTGGCACGCTCTTATTCTTAACGTTGTGCTTTACAGGTCATGTGGTATGCGCTATCCCTAACTCATTGAAGTCAGCCAAAGGTTAATGACTACAAAATCTCTAGGATTCATAAACTTAACACTAAGGTATTCTTTGGATGTTTATCCTACAATTCCACTAGTAACTATGCCAAGGTTTTCAACAAAGATTAATCAAGACATTAACACAAATCTAATGACCTATCGCAATACTAGGTCAATCACAATTAAGATAAGAGACAACAAATCAATATTCAATAACTAGGTTTCATATTACCTAAGCAAACACACAAGTAAATTAGTCTGACATGGAGAACATGTACATACACAATCAATTGAAGAATTGAAGACATAATTGAATCAATGAAGTAAAACACTTATCTTTGATGTAAAAATGTGGTATGGAGCTCCTAAAATACTGCATAAGACAAAATTTTGGTTCTGCTTTTAGGTTTTACCCAAAGAACTACTTCTAAAACCCAAAAATTCGGATTCTATATAAGGGTGTTACAAACTCACTCAAGCCACTTAAATGTGACCGCCGGTCGCCGCCATTAAGTTTTTGTCTTGGCCACGTTTATCGGGGAAGGCGACGGCATCACCTTATGCCTGGATGCCGCCGCCGGGCCTCGACCGCCCCCTGATCAAATCTAGGCCGCCCGAAGCCGCTGACGCTCTACTCTTTAAACCCTCGAGCGCCGCCACTTGTAAATAAGCAATTTGGCTATCGAAGTCGTCATTAAAACATTTTGCGACGGCGTCATAGCTTAAATGACCGGCCCCTTTCACCCGCTAGCCTTGAGTGTCTCGACATTCTTTGACTTGGCCAGATATTCGCCACTAGTCCTAATAAGTGTCATTCTAGCAATTTGCCTTCAAGAGACCTAAAAAGTGAAAATGAACGAAATTAAGTAGTAACGGATACAAAAGTGATCAATTAAAAGCTTAAATGACCCCTCAAAAAGGTACCTTTTAAATCCTTATATATATATATATATATATATATATTGCGATGTGATTTTAATAAAAAAAAACATCTATACAATAACTAATATTTTAATGCATATTTCATATATAAAAAGCCTACAAGTTAACACACTTTCATCTCAGCTTCTAAACACACACATGCTGTTATCACCATTACCGGCTATACAATTGCCGCCACCAGATCTTCGAGCATGGTGGTTAGAATGGTTCGTTTCAACCTTTATTCTTGTTTCGTTGATTTTCTAACAACGTATCTTCTTCACCATGGTGGTTTCGCTTAAAGTTCCATCCTGCCAAAACCCTCGTCGTCCCGGCTGTTAATAATCGCTGACAAAAAGGCGGTGATGGTTGAAAGTTATTTTAATCTAAATCATTATTCATTTGTACAATTATTGTTAAAGAAAACGTGTAACCGAATAACATTTATTCACCGCAAGATATAATCACATAGTACCAGCCGTCGCATTATGTGGATACCCTTCTATTACTCTCAGAAGATGAAGAATAACGTCTAACAATCTTAAACTCCCCAACCAATAAAAAAAGGATGCTTTAAATGTGATTAAAAAAAGTCACCAACGTAACTAGACATAAAGTGTTCATAATTGTAAATATTAAAAAAATGCACTAAAAATGTCGTCACTTTAACATTTTTCTCCAATAACTTAACACAAAAACACATTTCTTTCATAATTCAAGTTATAAGACACCTCATATCCCACAATTAACACAATAAAATACAACT
>OU343216.1:120342031-120424486 GCA_910596185.1 Chrysanthemum makinoi | reverse complement strand
GTGGATGACGGAATCATTCACTGCGGTTGATTTCACAAATGCCTAATAATTGTTGCGATGATCTTTGTTTGAGCTAACGACCATGAGTGGCGAGATGGCGATACAAGCTCTTGAAGAGAATGGCGAACATTGCCAGTAAGTTTGACTCATCGACAATTTTCATTATGGAGTTTGTTCTCTTAAAGGTAGCCTAATGGTGGGGGTACATGTAGCCTAACATGGAGGTCACGGACCAAAGTCCCGTCCCCATGTCCCTTTAATCACGGTGTTACGCAATTTACCTATCATATCTTGGCCATGGGACTGCCGGACTGGTCGGTTTGGGGCGTTAGTGGGCTGTTTGAGTTTGCTTGTTAAAACTGCTTATCTGATTAATTGAGTGTGACATAAGCAGCTCTGAGTGATCAGTTTGTGAGTTCACACAACAAGTAAACAGTTTTGAGGTGTTTGGATTGCTTAATTAAACTATGTCTATTTTTGCAGATCTAAAGGAGCTCGATTTAACTGGAAATCTGCTTTCTGAGTGGCAGGTATGCTTCTTTTGCTTACACATCTACAATGCCATAGTTGTTGGGATTGCTTCATGTCGATTGCCCTGTTATTTTGTTATGAGTTGATTACCACTGCTACGTTTAAGGTCTATACCTTTGCTAGCTGCGTTTCCCTTTATGCGTTACTAAACCACTGCTAGTGGTAGTGATTACCATTGCTAGTACTTGGTAACCACTGCTAACACTTTTTACCTCGTGTCTAATGTTTATAAAAGCCCTCGGTGGCAATGGGGGCACTGGCATTTTCTGAAGGCTTAAAAGTATACAGGTAATTTTTTACAACTTAGATGTATACTTTTGTTTTTAATACCATCTCTAGACATCAATATATTTCTACCTATTAACTCATGGCTATGTAATATTAGATCAAAACAAGCCGTTTTGAATCGAAGGTCATGCGACCAAAGCAAAGCATCTCCGGGTAATACTTCCTTCATTCAGTTTATATAACTATGCTCTTCTTTGTACTCTCGTATTCATTTTAAATATTAGGTGTTGCAGCTTGCATGTCTTGATAAGGGTCAAACACTCGTTTTTACCGTTTATTCACTTTGTGTTTGATACATACTATTTTCGAGGCCTTCAGCCAATGGGTGGATGTAATGAAGAGGAAAGAGCTATTCATAGAAAATCATTAATAAAGTTAACCAGCGGCATTCGGCAATCTTGCAAGTGCAAAGGTGAAGTCATGAATGTTTGGAATTCTTCATCGAAACATTTTTGGCGAGTTTGAATGATAAATTGCGTGTGCCTAATTCCTTATTTCTACTTGTTTCTTTCAGTGAACATTGATATGTTCTTGCATTTTCACTATTGAGATGTGCATCTCTTCATTTTTATTTTTTAGGGCTAGTTCTCCATATGTAGAGACATTAAGATCATAACTTGATGCTGGATCTTGAATTTAGAATGACATGGCTTATCTCCAACAGTATCGGACTCCCATCTATAATCTATACTACATATAATGCACGAATGCACCTCACTCTTAATTTTAAGACGTACAAGACAATAAGCATGGTTTACAACACTTTAATGCACTCAATTTTCAGAATTACGACAAAGTAAGCATATTGTACAACAAAATAAAGCGTGGTGTCATTTTAAGAACAAAATTCTATCAAACAACATTAATGCTATTAAAAACACCCCTTCACAAAAAATTACAACCATTTAAGCACAATGTACAATAGCTGCAACTAATTTTTCAGATTTACAACTAAATAAGCATAGTGTACAACAAAATAAGCATCATGTAATTTTCAGACTTACAACATTAATGCTATTAAAGTGATCAATGTTATTAATGACTATAATGACTACTACCTACAAGAAAAGAAACATAGTATACAACACTTTAATCCACATAATTTTCGAGGCGTCAGAGTGAAGATAGTGTACAACAAAATATCGCATTAATGCTATTTAATGTAGTCAATTATTTAGCGGTTAATAAATACAATTATACGATTATTAAAACACCCCTTACATTAGAAATAAAAATTATCAAGCATATTGTACAACCAAATTAAACATAATTCATGCATTAAATTTCACTACTACAAATAATAAAGCACACTATACAAATATTCAAGCCAGAACGGACAAAGGGCCAAATGGGCTTGAGCAGAAGAACGGAACCAAACGATTCGGCCGGAGCAAACACGGGCCAACGGTTCGAACGCGCGAGCATGGGCTATAAATTCTTGATATCCTTAAATTTATTGTTAAAAAAATAAACCACATTATTCATAATTTTTATTTCGGTGCAGCCCATTTTAGCGCTGGTACCCCTAAACTACTATAATGCATTTAGGTCATTCCCTAAATAGCAAGGCTTAAATTTCAGATTTTTAAACTTACTTATAATGGAAAGATTTGTGTTAATTTTGCTATAAACTCAATACATACACATATTAAAAGCCACAACTGAAAATTTAAGTGTATTCATGTATAGTCCATTTCGTAAGCCCATTTTGTAACAGTCCAATAAACACAAATTAAAAAAACGCACACACATCATAAAACCCATTTTGTAGATCCAATAAACACAAATAAAAAAGGCACTGCCCACACATCATAACACACCCACACATTTCTTATTTAATGTCCTCTCTTTGTCTCTATAATCTAAAACACACACACACACATTCCTTATTTGTGATTTCTCTATAAACAACTCTAGAACACACTCAACCATCTCTTCAAAAATGTCGCCGCCATAACCACGTTAATACGCTGCCATCTCTATCATTTGAATAAGCTATCTCCTACACTATCGAGATTGGATTTGTGCATCTGGTGATTTGTGTTTGTGTTTCTTTGTTGTTAAACCGAGATCTTATCATCCCGGTTAGGGGAATTTGTATTTTTGGTTTGAGGATTTTGTTGGGAAAAGCGAGATCTAATGCCAATGATGCATGTTTATGGTAGAACCAGATTTGTGGTTTTGGTAAAAGATTAGGTTATTTTTGCTTGTGTTGTTGTTCATGTTACCACCGGTTTGTGGTTTTTGTTACCATAGGTTTGTGGTTCTTGTGGTAGAACGCAGGTTTATATACTTAGGGATGAGCTCGGTACCATCCCGTCCGGAACCCGTACCGAATTGATGCTCCCGTTTTTCGGGGCTTAAAGGTGTTACCCAGATCGTCATCGAGCGAATTTACGACGCGGTACCGGTACCTGCAGAAATCGGTATTTATCGGGTTATTCCCGTTTTTGGTTAAACAATTTGTATCTTATAAAATAGCAATACATTTGATGAGGGCACGACCACTGTTACCTTGTAAAATAGCAATACATTTGAGTGGCATTGGGACAAAAGGTGCTCAGTACAATGGTTCGTTTTGCATAATATGTCTAAGAGTTTGGTGTTCCATTTTCGTGTAACCAAATGAGTGCACTGTACAGAATTGTATCCTTTTTGTAAGCTTTATTTCTAATTTTATTTAACCAACCTTATGTAGCAAAATATAAATATAAAAATAGCAAAATAAACAAACTTCCAACAGGTATGAAATAGTTTAAAAACATGTTCAACAAACATTAGAAACTTAATCTTGTGCAACAGGTTCCAAAACATTCAAAATCTACCATAATAGACTAGCAACAGGTTCCAAAACATGAAACAGGTTCCAAAACATACAAACTAAATCATGTTCAACAAAACTTGACCTTTGGTTTGCCGTATATATTGATTAGTGTTGTTTGCATGGAACAAATGGGTGTTTGGTAAAGCAAATTCTTTAAAAAACATAGACTATTCAAATTCCGGTACCAAATCGGGATTTCCCGAATAAGTCCCGTACCGATTTTGAAAGGTCCTGAATTTTTTTTTGCCTTATCTAGTAGTCCCAGTCCCGTACCAAATACCGAGACTCGGTACGGTTCCGGTTCGGTTCCGGGATTCGGTTGGAAATGCTCATCCCTATATATACTTGTGATTATGTTGTTCATGTTTGTGGTAGAACCAAATCTTGGGGTTGCCAGATTTTGGAGTTTAAAATCTTGTAAGTTCGGAAAACTCTTATATTTTTAAATTTAAAACCTTTTGTGATATTACCTGCTGATAGATTTCTAGCTTCGAAACATATGGATTATTTTTATTATCGAGATTGACATAACACATTGGGAAATGATGAGTTGATTTGACGAGTTGGAATTTCCAAGGGCAATGTGTGTTTGTTCATTATGTTTGACCAACTTTTGGGATTGTCTAAGACTTTGACTAATAGCTAAATATTTAATGGGAAATTAAATTTTAAAACGTTTTTGAATTTAAGTTTTTGAAAAGGATGTAATAAAAGTAAAATTAATACTCCGTATCACGGTTAAGACAATTAGAAAGACTATTATTTTGAAATATTTCAAAATGAAAATGAGTGGACCAATACACTCTTTAAATATCAAATATTATTCTTATTCACTAAAACTCGTTTGCTTAGTTGAGACCGTTTGAATTAGGAATTGGCAGGCAATTAACCAATTAGATCTGTCGGCTTTTAATTGATCAGGGTTAACCCGGTTCTCGAAACCCGATCAAGTTTGTTTTTTTTGTTTTAATTTTTTTTATAGAAAACCGGGTTTACATTGTGGTCAAACCGGTTGAATCGGGTTGACCCGGTGGTTGAACCGATTGACCCTGTTGAAAAATATATAATTTTGAGACCTGGAGAGTATAAGGTTAGTGAATCTAACGGTATTTTAGATATATTTTTGTCACATGATAAATGTTCATATTATATTCTAGATCCCAAAATAAGTGTCTACAATATATTCAAAGTAACCACTTATTTTGGCCATATGAGAATACAACACTTGAATATGTCGTCATTCCCGATCTTTTAATCGATTATTACAGCTTAAAAAAATGCTATTGAAAAACACATCTCACACATATCGACGCTATCGGAAAAACAATGCAACAATATTATCAGGAGTTCATCGAAAAAGGATTCCCTGACATTACAAATGCAATTTTTCAGAAAAAAAAAATTAATTATGGCATCGAAATTTTATCGAAGGCATAAAAAATTAAGACAACACACTTGATTAATATGAAAATGTGTTACTTTTTCTATGAAATAAAACCACAAAAACTAATAAATACAATATATTGAGTAAATAACTGGATCAATGAATATTGAATATTGAATATATACCCTAGTCAAAACTAATAAATACACCGGTCAAAACTAACTAATGTGGAAATGTGTTACATGCCGTCGCTAAAACGCTGATTAGTCAATATTAAGTAGTATATACTAATACAATACTATGTGATTTAATATACAAGAAAATAAACGTCTATAACGAAGATTCTGTTCATGTTTATAAACAAAAATTCAATGTGATTTAATATACAAAAAGTCTGTTACTAAATGCTCTATAAAAACATTTGTCTCACAAAAAAGTAAGCAATTCAATAACATGCGTCATTCATTAACTACTGTAATTGAATATTTATTTATTGACCATGACCGTCTGTGAACAATAAACGTATTCTTGGGATAAAAAAAAACGCATTATACTAATTAACACGGTCAAGAGAAACGTTTGGGCTTTACCCAGTGTGGAGAAAGAAGCTAAGTGTTTTGAAGTAATAATTTTTTTTATGTTAATTTGCATATAGTGGTTTTTTTTTCTTTTTTTTAACTTACTATCCGTTCACATAATAAAAGAACCAATTATTTGGTTTTAAAGTGATGTCATAACAATGCTTCTCCCAAGTTGATGAAAAATCAAAACACTGATGATTCATTTGCTTTGTGAAAAAAATTGTTGTCTCAAATTAATTAATATATCACCGTGAAAGTATCGACTGTTCAATTGGTTATCAAACCAAGTATCTAACAATTGTAATATTGCAAGTTCCATGGAAGGCAAGATGTTGCATTCTGACAACATTGAAAACGCATACCTACGCAAATTGTTGGGTTAGTCCTTAGAAAGATACTTGGCTATAATTTTAATCGTAAATAGCTGTGATATT
This sequence comes from Chrysanthemum makinoi, assembly GCA_910596185.1. NCBI lineage: Eukaryota > Viridiplantae > Streptophyta > Magnoliopsida > Asterales > Asteraceae > Chrysanthemum > Chrysanthemum makinoi. The sequence goes on along the minus strand of OU343216.1, from coordinate 120,418,444 downwards.
TAAATTAAAACTGTGATATTTAAAATTTAAATTAAAACATGCCAAATGAGAACTTAGAACAGGAAAATGGATGGTCTTTGATTAGACAGAACCTTAAAATGGATGTAAAAATGTAAAATGAGACTAAAATCGCCCTGTATATCGGAAACGTTTGCATGCCAAAAATGAAAAAGTTTGATATTGCTTTAAGTTATTCCAACTTAAAACTATCATCATCCGTAAAGTTACTGTCACGAAATATATATAATCATAAAAATTCCACGCCGGAGTTTGAATTTCAGGGTACCCGCCGCCGCAGCGCGGGTACCCTGCTAGTAACTTCTAATAGATTTAATTAAGACACCAATCTTTAGTTTGATAGCGAATTTTAGGTGGAGCCTTTTTTAGTGCTGAACTTTTGGTGGACCCAATGCACATTTTGCCTATTCTTTTTTTACTTAAATTACCAAGAAAGTGTAGTTTCTCTTTGAAAAAAAGTAAAGTTCATTATCTCGGCTCTTCGTAATAAGGTAGTTTTACAGCGGTGTCTCGGCCTCTCGGGCACAATTATAGCTTGGCATCCTATTTTGATATGTGTCATAGGGAAGCAACAACCTTCTCTCTCTAGTGAATAATACGTTATGTTAGTTGTCGGGGAAAGTCACTTAACCTCGAGGAAAAATGAACCAACTAGGTGGTATTGAATCGAGATGCATCTAGAATAAAGATTCAATCATCTACCCTAAATCCTACCCATTGACCTAAAGTTCAAGGGTTTTCTAAACTGGATTAAGTGTGTGCCTACCGGGTCTTCTTTGTAATAATAAGGCTGATAGCAATGCATATCTATAGCATTCTAGTTTTGATTTTTCTACGACACTTTGCAATGGTCTTATGCTTTGTGGAAGTTGAATCTATAGACAATACATCAAAAGGCACGGGAAAGAAAGGTTTGTGATTCAGCTAAAGCCCAAGTCAATATGCTACTTTAGTATGATGCATCCTGTAGTATCAGATAGCTATGCTTAGTATTCATGTTACATTCATTTTTCAACTTTTAGTGCTTAACAAGAGTTAATCGGAATTCACTTTGACTTTCATAATATTGAATAAAAATATGGATCATTATTCTTAAGCTTAAAGGTAGTTTTTAATATTTTTAAAGTAACCATCCTAGGTTGTGTAACACCCCAACCTTTCAAGTAATGATTTATATACTATTATACTCTAGTTAGGACCTCTTCTCAAATAAATTTAAAGCATAAGGACTGTCTTTGTACTAGTCTTACCATTAAGGACTAAAGTTGTCATAATGTAAAACCTATATTTATATCATTACCTGCTATGAATTCAGTATCCAGAAACATCGATAATATTCTTCCTCTTCTCCAAACTCACGACAACACTCTCATCATCCTCTTAGAAACGCGTTTTCCTAGGGCTTCCATCAATCAATTCGAGGTTATACGGGTTAGTTGGTGACATCTTATAAGGAGCTCGTGATTCTACTCAAGCGACTTTGAGGTGAGTAACATATTGAAGTGTAGAAACGGGTCCTAAATAACTCGTTAATGTGCCAATTTATTTGTGGAGCTCCCGTTCATGTTTACGTAATATACTTGTGTTACGAGTATATAGTGTTGTAATTATATATTGTGTGCTTAAATAACTTACATATGAAAGGTTTATATGTGATATATGTTAGACGGGTCAAAACAGCCCCAAATGACCCGTTTGGATTTAGTTAAGTATTTTCATTCTAAATATTACAATATTATTGGTATAGCGTCCTAAGTGGGCTTACAGTAAATTAGCAGTCCTAAGTGGACAATTTGCATAAATATATGCTTTACGACCAAAGAAGGGTGTAGACGTCCTAGTGGGCGACATGTATTATTATGTCATGACATGCTCTAAAAGAGAGCCTAGACGTCCTAAGTGGACGACCGAGCCTTTATTAGCATCTCATTTTGTAAAATGAGACTTAGACATCCTAAGTGGATGACCAGTGTTTATAGCGGCTCAAAGTCATTGAGTATATGACTTAGACGTCCTAAGTGGATAACTAGAACATTTTCAGTTATATTGAACCAATATGGGTTCACGTCCTTAGTGGGCGACTAGTATATAATAGCAAACAAGTACTCATTGTCTACGAATATAACAACCCGTAAAATTTTGGATTATTATAATAATATTTATCACGTCAGAAAATCCCAATCGGTTATTTTCTGACAAATGTCAATATCTAAAATTTAAAAACGAGAGGTCATTTCGTTTCTTTAGAAATAAGACACCGCACATACAATATTTGCCCACAAAGTATCTGTGAAATTTACTATTGTCCAAATTAATATGTAAACATACATAAGCTTAATCCATTGTTCCAAAAGTTATTCGTATCTTTGCGGTCGCGAGCATACAAGACTAAAAGAAATACGAGATAAGAGAAAATATACACTTTTATCAATCACTAATAATTTACGGAAGAACACGAGAAGTTATCTCGTGAATTTGAAAGAGAATCGCGGACGAAGCTAGCGGCGTCGACACCAATTAAATAACGACAGCAGTTATCAAATTACAACATAATAAAAATGTCATATTATTAAGTTTAAGAAAACGTCTCCGAAAATATAAATTTTTATATTTTTCGGTTACCGGGAAGGTACGTTTACTCGAGGATTCGACAAAACACGAAGTACCGATTATACTGTTTTGGTTAATAAAACAAAAGAAATAAACTTATATCCCTCCTTCTCTCTCCCACGTTTTCAACTAAATGCGTTCCTCTCCTCTTCTCGACACCAACAGAAAGACAAACATCAAAATAGATGATTCCTTCTCCAACCAAAAGAACCTGCCTTTTTCATTTTCCCCTTCTATGATTGTCTCCTTCCAAAACAACATCCGCGTGACTAAAGACCATGAAAGAAAATGCGATTAGTCAAATGGAGGCCTCTTCTCGAGACAATACAAAGAAAGATGGTCAAAGTTTCCTCTTTGTTTTCTTTCATATGGACGCATATCCACAGGAGGGTTCACACAAGCTTCTCACAATCTCACTCACACAAGTTAGGGTTTGTAAGAATTAGGGTTTCTCAAATCAAGGGGCTTTTGAAAATTGATAGAGGGGTTTTGTTACTTGGATGCATAAAGAAGCTATTCCACTCGTCAATTGCTCTCATTCGTCCTAAGTCTCCTCCAACGAAGTTCGTGAGTTTTCGGTGTTCATAACTACTCAACCACCAATTGAGTTCATAGTAAGAACACATTCCTTATTATTGTTTTTGGGTTGTAAGTACATTAAAATTTTGTAATTTGAATTTTACAATTTGCTGTTGTTGTCGATTATTATAAATTTTTGGAAATGAGATTTGCAATGTTCGTAGTAAATTGGTTAAGTTAAAACTAGTGTTGTTGTTGTTAGTGTGGTAAAAACATAAGTTAAAACTTGTTAATTGACTTATCAGTTTCGGCTCATTCACTTGTTTACTTGTTTTCGTCATTTTGGTTACACTCTTCATAGCTAAATTTTTGTTTTAGTTAGGCTAAGAAAACCCACATCGAGGTTTCCTACTCTTCCCATACGAGTTATACCATCCCCGTAATGGTGTGATTCGAGTCACTTAAGTCGGGTTGTACCTGAATGACGAGGGTCATAATATAGTCATCACCATCATGTCTCACGTATGGCGGCTTAATAAGTTGTCGGATCTAAAACTTTGCTTATCGATTCGGCTTATTGATTTTCAGCTTAATGACAAGCTTATTCATTACTTTTTGTTATTCGTGGTATAGTGCCCTGGTTTTACTTTGGCCTATTTGCGATTACTTTGTATGTGGGTCGATGGACTTTGAGCCAACTTCAATTAAAGTGGAGTCGCTGTTCGGTCGAACCAGTACCGCTGCTGAGGGTTAATAAAGTAGAGTGTACGGTGAATTGGTACCGGTAAGAACACTAGTCTTTGTTAATTCCAAAGTGTGTTTTCGTTGTATTTTACTTTGAGTCGGGGAAAGACACCCGGCGGTTGCTCTTCAAGACCATCTCGGACCACGAAGTGGACTTATGAGTCTAGGTGTCTTTGCACCGCTTGTGTCCGATTTTGGTCTCATGTTTGCTTTTAGCTATAGTGCCGGGCCGCGTAAAATTTGCACTCTCCAACATTTTTCCTAAGCAGCTTTTATTAATAAATCCTAGATGGGCTCATGTCCCATAACCTAAAAAGTGTGAGTATTAATTTAAATGGGCGTGAAGCCCAACCATATCCGATAGATGAAATTGATCTTGTGTTATCATCGAGCCCACTCAACTCATATAATAATGCACTGGGCCGAAGCCCAGTAATAAATAGAGTCCGTTTGGTTGTAATCAAGTAGCCGCCCGGGAAATTGCCGCATCTCACCTCTATATTTTTATCTTGACCCATTATCATAATAAACACAAATCTTGAAATGAGACAATAAATTGAAAACATATTAATGAAGTCAAGTCATTCGTAATTATCGTAACCTAATATAAAAGGATTGTCGTACACTTAAACTATACTAAATATAAACTCGAAAATATAAATCTCTCAATTGGTAAAACTGGACATTAAAACTTGATGGAGCTCGTCATCAACTTGAGACAACTAGTCAACTTGGATAAAAGAAATACACTCTCAGCTCGTGCCGAATTTTTCATAAATCCATATTTTTGATATAATAAATTATACATATATTTTTTATATACTTTCAAATTGTTGAAAATATAAACATTTAAGATATATAATTGCAATACTATTTTGAGTATTTAAACTTCATAAAACTTATTATGAAACTGGATGTTAGTCACCTTGGACAAATATAAACTTATACACGGTTATGCCCAATTTTAAACAAAAATATATATTCTTTTTACTTGGTATATTTTTATAATAACTGACAAGAAAAAACTTTATTTCATGACTTTCACACATCGAATTATCAAGATACAAATGTATTTAAATTAAGCTAACACTTAAACTCTTTGAATACCTTTATTTCAACTGATAACGGTGATATATAAATATGTATATAAATACATACACTTAGTTAAATATATATCCTTGTCAATAATGTTGCATAACCCGCTAACGTCTAATATGGTACGTAGATATACCTTTCGTACATCGTCATTCGGTTATCATCAAACCGAAGTCATGTTCATCCTTAATATCTTTTTCTGTGTGTACCCTTCCAAGTATTATCATTTGATCGTCATTAAACCAAAGTCGTAATTCTTTCCTCAAGACTTCCTTCCATGTCATACCCCATAAGCCGAGATCCACCCAATTCTTTGTAAATTGTTTTAAGATAAATGATGCCACATAAGCAACAACAACAACAACAACAACAACAACAAAAACATTTAAAATTTATAAAGTTAAACTTTATCGAGTCTTAAACATGGAAAATAAATATGCCGTACTTAATTAGGTTGCGTGTCGGAGCCGTGCACTATCACTCATTGATTTAAATTCCCTGTAGACTTCATATTGCACATTGCCAAGGTGAGTTTCATAGCCCTACTTTTACTTGTTTTATAACTGTTTTGGGGAAGATACATGCTCATTTTTACTTAAATGATTTAATTACTAAAATTCTGAAATCTATGCATACTATGCCCTTTGATTGATATGTTTTAAGATACATCATACCTAGATGCTTTAAGGACCACACCAAAACCTTTGACCTAGAATATTACGCCTTAGCTAAGACTTTAGATCCCAAATTGCCCTTTTCATGAACCGTCAATTCTGCCGGGAAGCGAATATTATAAATAGATCTATTGGGGTGACTCCTGTTGGCCCCAGCATGGGTCAAGGCATAACATATAGGGACCGGGTGTATTGGGATAAACACTCTACCGGGCTCCTTATTTGTATGACTTCCTTGCATACATGAACGTCGTAGCTTCGGTTGCATGAACTTAGTGCTAGCGTAATAGACTTAAAAATATATGGCATTATATTCATTATAGTGTACATATACCCTTTTCATGGTCCACTAATGAAAACCTTTTATGAATTGAAATCATAAACTTTATGACATTATGCAAGACGTAATGATCATCAAAAACTAAATTTGAAATAGTGTACGAAATCCCTTTAAATAAATCTATGAATTCACGTAAAGTGACCCTTTGCATGTATCTTGAGGTTTCGAGTGATAGCTTATCTTTGGAGGCACAAGGCAAATGCATGGCATGGTCATAGGCGACCACGATTTATGTATTGGGACCACTTGTTTATAATGGGCCATTTTCTTGTAATCAATAATGTAAACATTGTTTTTAGGAATGAATAAAAGTTTATTTATCAAAAACCAATTGTTCTATGCTTATGTTGTGATTCCAATTTAGTAGCACCCCAATACTTGTATGCTTCACGAGTCATTTTGGGGTGTTACATTGGTATCGAGCTGTTATAGAAACGGGTATTTTTAAAACCTAGACTATAACTACTTTACAAAAACTTAACCCTATGACCGACCGTGCACTGAAGCCGATGCCTTACTTATGATCCTGATGAGATCATAATTGATAAGATACATGTTTTATCACTGCTCACCAAATTTCATTGTAGGCTAAAAATTATTTTCCCTATCATATACTACGTATCACAACACTACACATTTCACTCACATAAATATAATAATTGTTCTAATCCTACAAGACAACCTTTACAAGTATTGTGACACATTACTAGCGTAACTAAGCTAAGTATTTCAAAATTCATTGAACCTCGGTGAATATAGATAATCACCTATATTCAATCAGGGACATGGGACATAGCCTGATCACCTATGTCCGACTTCGAGGTGAATTTTGCGTGACGGGATAGTTATAATAGCTTTATGTCCAGCGAGAAAATGATAATATTTTGATAAACGTGTAACATTTCAATAAACCACACATTGAAGGTTACACTAAAGCCCCACATTTGCGTCACACTATTCCTTAATCACAAGTCACTCACTGACATCCCTTAATCACAAGTCACTACCCCTGATCACAAGCCACTCACTGGCATACCCTAATCACAAGCCACTCACTGGCATCACCCTATTCCTTAGTGATAAGCCACTCACTGGCGCCACAATATTCCTTAATCATACGCCACTCACTGCGTCATACTACTTCTTAATCATAAACTTTATAATTCCATATCACAACCGGGTTATGTTATAGTCACTCCTACCCCACACCTTACACCCCATGGACAAATCAAACCATTCTAGGAGCAACCTTTCAATAGCACCTATGAGAAAATACAATAAACCTTTGGCAAAATCTAGAAGGGCATGATAAAGGACCTATAATCCCACGTAAACTTGAAAACTTCGCTACCTTGAGAATTAAAACCTAGAAGTTCCACATACCTTTTAAATAACAATTACTGCACTTTGTCACTCTACAAATAAAAGAGTTGCCATACAAACTATTTCCGATTATCCCTCAAACCATTATAATTAAAATACTTCATGAATCACTTCATGAATTATTCTATAAACCAAATTACCACCTTACCATCTCACCATAAAGTAAACTACAATTCTACCCATACCTTACCAAAATAAAGTGTTCCTTAATACTTTGAAAAGTATTCTAGAACCACTCTATTGGTTACTTATTTCCTCGAAATTTATTTTAAGTGAATACCCCATAAACAAAAATGATCAATGTCCTCCTTGGTAGCTAAGCCTGACCTTAGGATGTATCCTACACCTTTGCCTAAAACCATAGATAACAATGAGGTTCACCAACCATTAAACCTCCATCCTTACCCAACTTAGACAACTAAACCCTACTCGTAGCTATGGGTAAATGTTATATCCTGCTACACATCCTTACTAGAAAAAAAAAAAAAAATAAAAAAAATAAAATAAAATAAAAAATCCAACAATAATATTTTCCAAATCCCTCATTAAAATGAGACAAAATGCTGAAACACTAAGAGTTTTGCAAAACTTCCTTATACATCTCATAATTTAGAACCGATTTTACAATATTTTAAAAATGTGTCATTTTTACATCTTATCAATTTTGAAATCTGGTCAAACTTGTACAAACATTTAGAGAAATTCGAAAACGAATGTTTCTTCACCCTTTAAAGAAGAAAACACACAAACCCATAACGAACCTTAAGAATCAACCTATATACTTTAGAACCATCAAACACCAGAAATGGGTACGTTTTGATAAAACCATGAGAAATTAGAGGTGCCCACATTAACAAAATAGTGAAACCTCATAACATCAAAAATTAAAACTTTCACCCAATAAACCTACCCCAGAAAATCATGGCTCCTCAGATAGAGGATGTACTACTGACATAACACCTAGGTATCCATACCCAAACGGAAACCCTAGAACAACCTAGGGAAACTCAAAACTTGCTCCAAATACTATCACCTCATTCCCGACACCCTATCGGTGCGTAAACTTAGATCCGGGACGGATCTCCAGTAAGGTGGGTAGACTATAACAACCCGTAAAATTTTGGATTATTATAATAATATTTATCACGTCAGAAAATCCCAATCGGTTATTTTCTGACAAATGTCAATATCTAAAATTTAAAAACGAGAGGTCATTTCGTTTCTTTAGAAATAAGACACCGCACATACAATATTTGCCCACAAAGTATCTGTGAAATTTACTATTGTCCAAATTAATATGTAAACATACATAAGCTTAATCCATTGTTCCAAAAAGTTATTCCGTATATCTTAAAATCGATAGCATACTGACTAAAAAATACTGAGATAAGAGAAAAATACACTTTTATCAATCACTAATAATTTACGGGCGAGAAGTTATCTCATGAATTTAGAAAGTCACGGCCGCACGTCGCAGACACCAATTAAATAACGGCAAGCATTACAATCAAATTACAACATAATAAAATGTCATATTATTAAGTTTAAAAAAGCGTCTCGAAAATATAAATTTTATATTTTTCGGTCGGGAAGGTGCGTTCTGGACAAATAGCAAGACTGATTATATTGTTTTGGTTAATAAAACAAAAGAAATAAACTTATATCCCTCCTCTCTCCCACGTTTTCAACTCTGTTTGTTCCTCCCTCTCTCTTGTCGACACCAACAGAAAGACAAACATCAAAATAGATGATTCCTTCTCCAACCAAGAGAACCTGCCTTTTTCATTTTCCCCTTCTATGATTGTCTCCTTCCAAAACAACATCACGTGACCCTAAAGACCATGAAAGACAGCGAGATTAGTCAAATGGAGGCCTCTTCTCGAGACAATACAAGAAAGAGATGGTCAAAGTTTCCTCTTTGTTTACTTTCATATGGACGCATATCCACAGGAGGGTTCACACAAGCTTCTCACAATCTCACTCACACAAGTTAGGGTTTGTAAGAATTAGGGTTTCTCAAATCAAGGGGCTTTTGAAAATTGATAGAGGGGTTTTGTTACTGGATGCATAAGGAAGCTATTCCACTCGTCAATTGCTCTCATTCGTCCTAAGTCTCCTCCAACAGAGTTCGTGAGTTTTCGGTGTTCATAACTACTCAACCACCAATTGAGTTCATAGTAATAACACATTCCTTATTATTGTTTTTGGGTTGTAAGTACATTAAAATTTTGTAATTCGAATTTTACAATTTGTTGTTGTTGTCGATTATTATAAATTTTTGGAAATGAGATTTGCAATGTTGGTAGTAAATTGGTTAAGTTAAAACTAGTGTTGTTGTTGTTAGTGTGGTAAAAACATAAGTTAAAACTTGTTAAATGACTTATCAGCTTTGGCTCATTCACTTGTTTACTTGTTTTCGTCATTTTGGTTACACTCTTCAAGGCTAAATTTCTGTTTTAGTCGGCTAAGAAAGACAACCCACATCGAGGTTTCCTACTCTTCCCATACGAGTCATACCATCCCCGTAATGGTGTGATTCGAGTCACTTAAGTCGGGTTGTACCCGAATGACGAGGGTCATAATATAGTCATCACCATCATGTCTTACATGTACTGGCTTAATAAGTTGTCAGATCTAAAACTTTGCTTATCTGATTTCGGCTTATTTGATTTTCGGCTTAATGACAAGCTTATTCATTACTTTTTGTTATTCGTGGTATAGTGCCCTGGTTTTACTTTGGCCTATTTGCGATTACTTTGTATGTGGGTCGATGGACTGTTGGAGCCAACTTCAACAGTGGAGTCGTTGCTTGGTTCCAGTCGAACCCCGTACTCACGAGGGTGTCGAGTCGAGTGTACGAGTTGGGTAGTACCCGACTGTTAAGAACACTAGCCGCGTTAGTTGTTAATGTTTTTGTTGTTATGTTTGTAAACTCTCCAAAAGAGGTTTGTTCATTTCGTTTGTATTTTACTTTGAGTCGAGGGGAAAGACACCCCGACGGGTGCTCTTGTCAAGACCATCTCGGACCACGAAGTGGGCTTATGAGTCTAGGTGTCTTTGCACCGCTTGTGTCCGGTTTTGGTCTCATGTTTGAGTTTAGCTATGGCCGTGCCGCCCGTGCGTCAAAAATCTGCACTCTCCAACATTTTTCCTAAGCAGCTTTTATTAATAAATCCTAGATGGGCTCATGGCCCATAACCTAAAAAGTGTGAGTATTAATTTCTGAAATGGGCTGTGAAGCCCAACCATATCCGATAGATGAAATTGATCTTGTGTTATCATCAGGACCAGCTCAACTCATTAATAATAATGCACTGGGCCGAAGCCCAGTAATAAATAGAGTCCGTTTGGTTGTAATCAAGTAGCCGCCCGGCAAATTGCCGCATCTCACCTCTATATTTTTTTTTATCTTGACACGTTATCATAATAAACACAAATCATGAATGAGACAATAAATTGAAAACATATTAATCAAGTCAAGTCATTAAATTATAAACCTAATATAAAAGGATTGTCGTACTCTTAAACTATACTAAATATAAACTCGAAAATATAAAACTCTCAATTAGTAAAATCGGACATTAAAACTCGATGAAGCCCGTTATCAACTTGAGACAACTAGTCAAATAGGATAAAAGAAATACACTCTCGGCTCGTGCCGAATTTTTCATAAATCCATTGATATAATAAATTATACATATATATTTTTTATATACTTTCAAATTGTTGAAAATATAAACATTTAAGATATATAATTGCAATACTATTTTGAGTATTTAAACTTCATAAAACTTATTATGAAACTGGACGTTAGTCACCTTGGAAAAATATAAACTTATACACGGTTATGCCCGATTTTAAACAAAAATATATATTCTTTTTACTTGGTATATTTTTATAATAACTAACAAGAGAAGATTTATTTCATAACTTTCACACATCGGATTATCAAGATACAAATGTATTTAAATTAAACTAACACTTAAACTCTTTGAATACCTCTATTTTAACTAATAATGGTGATATATAAATATGTATATAAATACATACACTTAGTTAAATATATATCCTCGTCAATAATATTGCACAACCCGCTAATCTAATATGGTGCGTAGATATACCTTCCGTACATCGTTATCCGGTTATCATCAAACCGAAGTATTGTTCATCCTTGATATCTTTTTCGCGTGTACTTCTTCCAGTATTATCATTTGATCGTCATTAAACCAAAGTCGTAATTCCTTCTTCAAGACTTCCTTCCATGTCATCCCTCATGAGCCGAGATCCATCCAAATCTTTGTAAATTGTTTTAAGATAAGCGATGCCACATAAGCAACAACAACAACAACAACAAAACATTTAAAATCTATAAAGTTAGTTAAACTTTATCGAGTCTTAAACATGGAAACTAAATATGCGTATTAATTAGTTAGTGTCCGGACTGAGTCTTGTATCACTCCTTGATTTAACTTCCTGTAGACTTCATATTGCACAAAGGTGAGTTTCATGCCCCTACTTTTTTTTTTATAACTGTTTTGGGGAAGATACATGCTCATTTTTACTTAAATGATTTAATTACTAAAATTTTGCATTCTATGCATACTATGCCCTTTGATTGATATGTTTTAAGATACATCATACCTAGATGCTTTAAGGACCACACTAAAACCTTTGACCTAGAAATATGCAGCGGCAGCCTAAGACTTTAGATCCCAAATTGCCCTTTTCATGAACCGTCAATTCTGTTGCGGGAGCGCGGTGTTATAAATAGATCTATTGGGGTGACTCCCTGTTTGGTTGGACCCGCATGGTCAAGGCGAACATATATAGCATGTCGGGACAGAGTGTATTGGGATAAACACTCGCCATGGGCTCCTTATTTGTATGACTTCCTTGTGCATACATGAACTGTCGTAGCTTCGGTTGCATGAACTTAGTGCTAGCGTGGACTTAAAATATGTGGCATTATATTCATTATAGTGTACATATACCCTTTTCATGGTCCACTAATGAAAACCTTTTATGAATTGAAATCATAAACTTTATGACATTATGCAAGACGTAATGATCATCAAAAACCAAATTTTCAAACAGTGTACTGAAATCCCTTTTAAATAAATCTATGAACTCACCAGCGTAAGCGGACCCCTTTTAGCATGTTGGGTTTATTGATTCGATGATACAAAACAATAAAGAATGAAACATCAAGGGCTTAAAGTGACAAAAAGGAAATCTACAAAAAGGATGGAAGTACTTGCTTGCAATAGAAGATTTATTATTTAGTCATTCGTAGTATCTTGTAAACCCTAATCCTCTAGTATATAAAGAGGACATGGGGTGTAGGTTTTCATATATTCAAGTCTTCCATAATGTAGTCGACTAAAGGTGTGTGTGTAACCTAGGGCGTGTAGTTCTTTGTAAACGCCTAGGTTGGTGTTAGTTTAGTTAACCCCCAAGATCAAAGAAGTCTTTGATCCCTGTTACATTTAGGTAACACGTTATTAATATAATTAGAGGTGATGGTGAATGAAACCTTGTGTCAATAACATAGTTGTTTGTTTAATTCCGCTGTGCATGTTCTTTATCTATGTTATTGTTAAACCCTAAGGCTCAAAACGATCTAAAGGAGTCCTAACAAACTCCACAATTGGTATCAGAGCTTGGGGAGCTCGTTACCTAGGGATTCGTAAGGTTTTTCGATGAAGAAGATGGAAAAATTCGAAGCTGGTACAAAATTCGCAACTTTTCTGCAGCACTGTTTTAAAACGATGATAACTTTTTCGTTAACCGTTGGATCGTAACGAAATTTTCGGTGGACGTTCTCTATATATTCATCTAACTTTTCACCGGAGGGATTGTCAATCTGAGCTCTCAATTAAAAGTTATTCAGTGTCGAAGTTGGCTGCAGAAACAGGTTTAACAATTCGAATTTTTGGGTTTTCTTGGATATTCAACTTCCTAAATCCGTGTTTCTTTGACTTAATTCATTATGGAAGTTGGTTATATGTTGTGTGGTATCTTTACTTAATGGAAGAAAGCAGCTTTGATAAGTGTTTTTCGAAACCACTTCTAGTGTTTTCACGAAACCACTGATAGTGTTTTCTCGAAACCACTGATAGTGTATTCTCGAAACCACTGATAGTGTTTTCTCTAAACCACTGATAGTGTTTTCTCGAAACCACTGATAGTGTATTCTCGAAACCACGATAGTGTTTTCGAAACCACGATAGTGTATTCTCGAAACCATCGATAGTGTTTTCTCGAAACCACTCCTAGTGTTTTCTCGAAACCACTCCTAGTGTTTTCTCGAAACTACTGCTAGCCTATTTTGCTATCACTGCTATGCTAGTGTTTCTACTGATGTTATATGTTCCTACTGCTAGCGTTATTCATTTCTGCTGATGAGGTTTTGGAATTGAGGGGAAGCTGTACATGTTTTTGGTAGTGAGATTTTTGGCGACACACACATGATATTGGTTCACACACAAGGAGTTTGGTTTTTGGTTATTTGTTCTTAAAGGATTTAAAAAGCTCGTATTTGGTTTATTGGATTAGTTGATTACGAAGATGATTGATTATAACTTATTTGATATTGTAGTTGAGTTACACAGATTCGTGATTTTATCATATCTTAAAGTGGGTGTTACTCTTTGGAGATAACTTGTTCGTGCTTAAAGGATGTTGACGAAGACTTGCAAAATCTAGTTTTCATAGGTCAAGGGGTGGATGGATGAAGACCTAGTTAACTATCACTTAAAGGAGTTACATTGTAGTGCTCAGTGTCTCATTGAAGATAAGGATTTTGTCAAGAGATTGCGGTCTACTTATATGGTGTTAGTATAAGTTTGGAGTCACGTGGATAAACGAGACATAAGACACAAGTTTGGGTTATTCTACTTCTTTATCAAGTTTGTTATATTTGGTTTTCTTCACAAGTGATCATTACATAGAGCTTATTGATTTGAAGAATCATTTTCATGCACCACTCGAAGTTTCTACTGTTTACATTCTCTATTTGTTGATAACAAAAAGGGGAAGAGATATTGGAGTGCGATGGCATGGATTAAGGGGAAGACAAAGGAAGACAAGATTGTTTCATTCATGGTGAGATTTATTATCTCAACTTCTGCTACTTCGTCTAGGGAAGTTCGTACAAGAAGAGTGTTTGTTTTGTCATCATCAAATAGGGGAAGATTGTTGGGTTTATTGATTCGATGATACAAAACAATAAAGAATGAAACATCAAGGGCTTAAAGTGACAAGAAGGAAATCTACAAAAAGGATGGAAGGACTTGCTTGCAATAGAAGATTTATTATTTAGTCCTTCGTAGTATCTTGTAAACCTCAATCCTCTAGTATATAAAGAGGACATGGGGTGTAGGTTTTCATATATATAAGTCTTCCATAATGTAGTCGACTAAAGGTGTGTGTGTAACCTAGGGCGTGTAGTTCTTTGTAAACGCCTAGGTTGGTGTTAGTTTAGTTAACCTCCAAGATCAAAGAAGTCTTTGATCCCTGTTACATTTAGGTAACACGTTATTAATATAATTGGAGGTGATGGTGAATGAAACCTTGTGTCAATAACATAGTTGTTTGTTTAATTCCGTTGTGCATGTTCTTTATCTATGTTATTGTTAAACCCTAAGGCTCAAAACGATCTTAAGGAGTCCTAACAAACTCCACATAGCATGTATCTTCAGGTTTCGAGGTGATAGCTTATCTTTGGAGGCGCAAGGCAAAGGCATGGCATGGTCATAGACGACTCTGATTTATGTATTGGGACCACTTGTTTATAATGGGCCATTTTCCGCACTAATCAATAATGTAAGCATTGTTTTTAAGAATGAATAAAAGTTTATTTATGAAAAACCAATTGTTCTATGCTTATGTTGTGATACCAATTTAGTAGCACCCAATACTTGTATGCTTCCGCTGAGTCATTTTTGGGGGTGTTACAACGAAGCAACCATAATGTTATGCCATGTTATGATTAGTATCTTTTATATGTTATCTCACTAAGCGTTGTGCTTACGTTGCTTTGTTGTACTTGTTATAGGTGAAGCTAGTGGTAGTGCTACGAAGGGTACGAAGACCGAGAACTAGACCTCGGTGGGATACTTGTGTAATGATTTTTCCTACATGCTCTCTTACCAAAGAAACCCTAGGTTGTGCAGCTTTTGTGTATGAACATATAAACTTATGGTTATGTGATAATCAAGTAGATAAGTAGTTTCTTTATAGCTTTAAGGGTGTTTGGCATAGTGCCATTCTTGCCCATATTGACCCATTTTGATTATGTGCGGTCAAGATGAATTATATATGTTATGTATAGTTTTATGTGTTAATATAAGTGTTGGTGTTAATATTATATTAGTCCATGTAAAAAAAAATAGCCTGGGCGTTTCAAGTTGGTACCAGAGCAGTGGTTTAAGGGATTTAGGTATCCAAGATGGGTAGTTAGACTTAAACCTAGGCTCTGTGGGACCTATAGTATTAGACACGTTTCCGCATTATTATGTAGCATCAGTATTAGTATTAGTGCATCATACATTGTTTGTATGGTAAACATATTACTAGTATTCATGAATTTTGTGTAACATGGTCAAGGTGAGGACTTGATTATCTTATGGAATTATTACGACGCTTGGCCAATGTGGTAATAATCGCGTCACGTAACGAGAATTTACCGATATTATGTTACACCAAAGGAATGAACCCCGATAGTAATATTAAGCTCATGCATATAGAAACCTATACATTATGAATCTTGCAGTGAATCTTATTGTTCTCTTATCGTGCAATATGTTTAACTTTCAGCGTAGATATGGGTGAAATACCTCCTCTCACGAATGGCCGACTCATGTAGACATACCGAACAGGATGATCGGAGTCCTCCCGATCCAAAGAGAAGATGAGCATGATAATGCTCCTATTCTGATGCTATGGCTGAGACAGTCAGAGATATAATATCTCAAGAGATAGCCAAGGCACAGGAAGCAGCTATACCATATTATACATAACGTATAAGTGAGATCATAGCTCGGACTATCACAAAGAACTTGATCGAAACGGATGCACGAGTCGCGCCACCAAGGAAGTTACTTATCACGACTTCGCGTAGCTTGCAAGCCCCGATTTACGGAGAACAAGATCCTTTTAAATGCCACGATGGATCCAGGATGTTGAAGGGCGTTTGCACCCAAGTAAATTCCCCGAGGAACGTTGGTTAATTTTGCTATTAATCTCCCGTGATCGGGCTAAAACATGGTGGAATTGGACCCTGCATTAAAAAGACCAGAATTGCTAGGTATGACTTGGAAGGAGTTCAAGGAATTACTTTTCGAACTTTGCTCGAGGCGAACTTAATAAGATTCTCCGAGACTTCTTGGGTACCCACCGGACCACCGATTGAGTCAGTACATGAATTCTCCATGACCTTCCTTGACCGAGCACATTTTCTACCTGAATATGCTAATGACGAAAGGTTGCTTATGAAACATTATGTGGATATGCTTCGAAAAGATATCCGTCGGTTTATTTCACCGGGTTGGAAAAACATGGATCGACTCATGAATGCGACTTTAGAGCGAGAACAAGAAACAAAGAAAGAGGAAAAGATTCCTCTTAAAAGAAAGATGGAGCGAGCTAGTTCGTCTCGGAAGAAAGTTAAGCCGAACGAGGCTTATCTAGTACGGGGGAGTTTTCCACGGTGCGAATTGTAAAAGGTTTCACCAGGAGAATGTGTGCGGTAGCAAGATTCGCTACAGTTGTCGTGAGCCTGGTCACATCAATAAAGATTGTCCAAAACCAGTTCAGGTTTGCAGGAAATGCTATGATCCAAAGCACACGACTGAGTCTTGTCCTAATGTCAAACCCATTCCTCCTCCACGTCAGCAAGAGCCTAGGAGGAATACAGAGGCGGGGGCCATGCTTCTAGACCTTCAGAGCCCCTAGCCTTCCTAACGTCCAAAGACCACATAGACCACCAGCCCGTGTTCATCGAATGACTGTAGATGAAGCTAAGGAAGCATACGACGTTGTGACAGGTACCTTCTTTGTGAATCTATTACCTACTCGTGTGCTATTTAATTCTGGTGCAGATAGATCTTTTGTATCCGAAAGGTTTAGTAGGAGATTTTCTGTTCTGATTAGTCAGCTTAAGCCACCACTAGATTTGGAAGTAGCTAATAACAAAGTGATACGTGTAACCGATGTCTTCCAGAATTGCGAAATAGAAGTCGATAATGATAAGTATCGTATTGATCTAATTCCCATCCCTATGGGAGAGCTTGATGTAGTCATCGGTATGGACTGGCTCGGTATGAATGAAGCCATCATTGTATGCCGACATAAGCTAGTCCGACTCAGAACCCCAAATGGAGGAGAAACAATTATCTATGGCGAGCGTAAGAAGGCTAAACTTGCTATTTGTACTTATGCTAGAGCCAAGAGATACTTGGCACGTGGCTGTCAAGCCTATTTAGCTCATGTTGTCGATATTCATAAGTCTGTTCCAAATCTTGATAATATTCCAATTTTTCGGGAATTTCCTGATGTCTTTCCAGAGGAACTCCCGGGTATGCCACCTGATAGACAGGTAGAGTTCCACATTGATCTTATTCCAGGGAGTACTCCTATTGCCAAAACTCCCTACAGACTTGCCTCATCAGAAATGCAGGAACTCATGAAGCAGTTACAAGAACTGCTGGATAAGGGTTTTATTCGCCCGATGGTTCTCAGTGGGAGCACCGTCCTTTTGTGAAAAGAAGGATGGTAGTATGCGCATGTGCATCGACTACCGAGAGCTTAATAAAGTTACTATTAAAAATCGTTATCCTCTTCCTAGGATAGATGATTTATTTGATCACTACAGTATGCAAGTTTCTTTTCAAAAATATACCTCAGATCTGGATATCATCGGTTAAAGATTCGGAAGAAGATATCCAAGACAGCTTTCCGGACTAGATATAGGCATTATGAGTTTACAGTTATGCCATTTGGTTTGACGAATGCCCCAACAGCTTTTATGGACCTAATGAATCGGTCTGCCGTCCGATGTTAGATAAGTCAATTATTGTGTTTATTGACGATATCCTCATTTATTCCAAATCAGCTAGTGATCACGAAACCCACTTGCTCCAAGTCCTCAGCATGTTAAGGCGAAAAGCTTTATGCTAAGTTCTCGTGTGTGAATTCTGGCTCCGAGAAGTTCAATTTCTCGGGCATGTCATAAATAGTGAGGGCATTAAAGTAGATCCAGCTAAAATTAGTGCCATCATGAATTGGGAGTGACCCAAAACTCCCACAGAAATTAGATCATTTCTTGGACTTGCGGGTTACTACCGCCGTTTTATCCAAGATTTTGCAAAGATTGCTTCTTCACTTACTGAGCTCACCCGCAAGAATGTAAATTTTGAGTGGGACGAGGATCAGGAAGTCGCCTTCCAAACTCTTAAACAGAAGTTAAGTCAGGCTCCAGTCTTAGTATTGCCAGAAGGCAATGATGATTTCGAAGTTTATTATGATGCATCTTCTAATGGCCTCGGTTGTGTTCTTATGCAGAGAGGTCGAGTCATCGCCTATGCCTCTAGACAGCTTAAGAAACATGAGGAAGAATATCCTACTCATGATTTAGAGCTAGCGGCAGTAGTCTTTGCCTTAAAACTGTGGAGGCATTACCTTTACGGTGTAAAGATCAAGATCTTTACCGACCATAAAAGCCTCAAATACTTCTTTGATCAGCGTGACCTCAATATGAGGCAAATACGTTGGTTAGATCTAGTCAAGGACTATGATTGTGAAATCCTTTATCATCCAGGGAAAGCCAACGTTGTAGCAGATGCCTTGAGCCGTAAAACAAGGCATGACTCCTTATTGGTCAAATCACCGATGGTGATTACCCCTGACTTTTATGAGCATATTAAATCAGTTCAGCATGAAGCATGGGAAAATGGCGGTGTAAATTCAGAACGGCTCGTGGGTCAGGTGCACAACTTAGTTGTGGACTCACGAGGGCTCAGAACAAGCTTCGGTAGAATATGGATACCGAATGATAAAGAGCTCAAAAAGTTGTTGCTTGATGAGGCTCATAAGTCAAAATATTCCATTCACCCAGGTGCCACAAAGATGTATTATGATCTTAAACCAGATTATTGGTGGCCAGGTATGAAAAGAGATATTGTAAAATATGTCGGCGGTGTCTTACTTGTCTCCAAGTTAAGGTAAAACATCAACGACCTTATGGTAAGCTACAACCTCTTGAGATTCCTGTGTCGAAATGGGAAAGGATTACTATGGATCTTATCACAAAATTACCCAAGACACCGCGTCGGCATGATGCTATATGGGTGATTGTAGATCGTTTAACAAAGAGTGCGATTTTCCTTCCTATTAAGGAATCGATGTCCTTAGAAGCTCTCGCGGTTGTATCTTCATAAAGTAGTGGCCCGACATGGAGTACCGGTCTCTATAGTATCAGATAGAGATATCAGATTTACTTCTAGATTCGGAATTTCAAGAGAATCTAGGTACTGGTGTCCATTTTAGCGACTTATCATCCACGAGCAGATGATCAGAGTGAAAGGACCATTCAGACACTAGAAGATATGCTTCGAGCCTGTGCTATTGACTTCGGTGGTATTTGGGATAAGTACTTAGCGTAGCGAATTTTTGTACAATAACAGTTATCACTCCAGTATTAAGATGCCTCCATACGAGATGTTGTATGGAAGGAAATGTCAAACTCCTATATGTTGGGGTGAGATTGGGCAAAGAGAATTAGCCAGTTCTGATGTTGTACAATAGACGAATGAAAAGATTGATCAAATCAAAGAAAGGCTTAAGATGGCCCAGATCCAGAAGTCCTATGCGGACAAGAGGAGACGACCAATAGAATTTCAGGTCGGTGATCGTGTTATGCTGAAAGTTTCTCCATGGAAAGGTGTTATCCGTTTCAGAAAGCGTGGAAAGCTAGGACTACGTTACATTGGTCCATTCGAATAACTGCGAGTTGGAAAGGTAGCGTCTGAGACTTGAGTTACCAGAGGAGTTAAACAACATCCATAATACTTTCCACGTGTCTCAGCTTCGAAAATGTCGGCGAGATGAGGCAGAGTATGTCCCTCTAGCGGACGTAGTAGTTGATGAGAAACTTGGCTACGTTGAAGAGCCGGTAGAGATTGTTGACACCATGGTCAAGAAACACAAAAAAGAGGTCCTCTACTTAAAGTCGGATGGAAGCACAAAAGGGGTTAGAGTATACATGGGAATCCGAAGAGGAGCTCATTAAATACTACCCCGCTTTTTATCAGGAATGGTTTGTGAGGACACAAACCGAATAAGTGGGGGAGAGTTGTAACACCCCAACCTTTCAAGTAATGATTTATATACTATTATACTCTAGATAGGACCTCTTCTCAAATAAATTTAAAGCATAAGGACTGTCTTTGTACTAGTCTTACCATTAAGGACTAAAGTTGTCATAATGTAAAACCTATATTTATATCATTACCTGCTATGAATTCAGAATCCAGAAACATCGATAATATTCTTCCTCTTCTCCAAACTCACGACAACACTCTCATTATCCTCTTAATCTAGGGTTTTAAGTCCAAGTCAATTTGGTGCAAGCTTGGAACAAGATATTACTATAAACAAGCTCAGAAACGCGTTTTCCTAGGGCTTCCATCAATCAATTCGAGGTTATACGGGTTAGTTGGTGACATCTTATAAGGAGCTCGTGATTCTACTCAAGCGACTTTGAGGTGAGTAACATATTTAAGTGTAGAAACGGGTCCTTAATAACTCGTTAATGTGCCACTCTATTTATGGGGCTCCCATTCATGTTCACGTAATATACTTGTGTTACGAGTATATAGTGTTGTAATTATATATTGTGTGCTTAAATAACTTACATATGAAAGGTTTATATGTGATATATGTTAGACGGGTCAAAACAGCCCCAAATGACCCGTTTGGATTTAGTTAAGTATTTTCAGTCTAAATATTACAATATTATTTGTATAGCATCCTAAGTGGGCGACCTTTAAATTAGCCGTCCTAAGTGGGCGATTTGCATAAATATATGCTTTACGACCCGAAAGAAGGGTGTAGACGTCCTAAGTGGACGACATGTATTATTATGTCATGACATGCTCTAAAAGAGAGCCTAGGCGTCCTAAGTGGATGCCAGAGCCTTTATTAGCATCTCATTTTGTAAAATGAGACTTAGACATCTAAGTGGATGACCGTGTTTATAGCGGCTCAAAGTCATTGAGTATATGACTTAGACGTCCTAAGTGGATGACTAGAACATTTTCAGTTATATTGAACCAATATGGGTTCACGTCCTTAGTGGGTGACTAGTATATAATAGCAAACAAGTACTCATTGTCTACGAAGCAACCATAATGTTATGCCATGTTATGATTAGTATCTTTTATATGTTATCTCACTAAGCGTTGTGCTTACGTTGCTTTGTTGTACTTGTTATAGGTGAAGCTAGTGGTAGTGCTAGAAGGGGTACGAAGACGAGAACTAGACCTCGGTGGGATACTTGGGTAATGAGCCTTTTCCTACACGCTCTTATCAAGAAACGCCCTAGGTTGTACGCTTTTGTGTATGAACATATAAACTTATGGTTATGTGATAATCAAGTAGATAAGTAGTTTCTTTATAGCTTTAAGGGTGTTTGGCATAGTGCCATTCTTGCCCATATTGACCCATTTAGATTATGTACGGGTCAAGATGAATTATATATGTTATGTATAGTTTTATGTGTTAATATAAGTGTTGGTGTTAATATTATATTAGTCCATGTAAAAAAAAATTAGCCTGGGCGTTTCAGGTTGTCTCCTAAACAAATGTAGAATTTTGCTTTACTTTTTTTTGGAATGAAATGGAAATTCTCTTAAGGCTTAATGACGAGAGAGCTATCTTGTTCTTCACATCTCATTGTGTGTGTATAATTTTACTTGAGTTTACATATCTGGATTTGATCTTGAGGCTGAGGAGTATGTTCCTCTTCCTAAAGGAGAAGTTCACAAGAAGAAAGAGATTGTTCAGGTATGTTTTCAGAACCTTCAAGCCATTCTATGTGATTAAGCAAGAATGTTTGATTTACGGGTCTTTATAAAACAATTTTTATCAGGATGTTACTCTTCATGATCTTGATGCTGCAAATGCACGGCCTCAAGGTGGACAAGATATATTGTCTCTAATGGGTCAAATGATGAAGCCTAGAAAAACTGAAATCACTGATAAATTGCGACAAGAAATTAATAAGGTATTCATACTTGTTTACGAACTTTGCCATTTAGTTAATTAGTTTTGAATGGATGACTAATGTTTTTATGCTGATTTCAGGTCGTTAATCGTTATATTGAAGAAGGGGTAGCATAGCTTGTTCCTGGTGTCTTATTTATTGATGAGGTACTTCTAGCTTGGGCCTTCTTGTACCTTTCTCAAAAGAGTTTTTATCTGTGTATTAATAAGCTTAACTCATTTTGCAGGTACATATGCTCGATATGGAGTGTTTTTCATACTTGAATCGTGCTTTGGAAAGCTCATTATCTCCAATTGTTATCTTTGCCACCAATAGAGGAATATGCACTTTGAGGTATACTCTTCTATATCTATGCAACTTCTAATTGTTATCAGTGATGAGCATTTATAGTCTTTGACTACTAGAAAGATAATCAAACATTTCAATTAAACTGTGTGTCCAGCCAAACATTTGCATTTCCTTAAGACAGAAAGAGTTTTATTTGTAAAATGCAATCTTCACTACTGTGATTCGATTTAAAGTCTCAATTCTTTTATGTTTCAGTGATAAATAAATATAAAGATTTGAACTTTGTTATCTTTTTGTAGATATGCATATCTATAGTTAAAACTCTCTAACTTTGTACTAAAGATATCATTAATGGCTTGAACCTTCGTTTGCAGAGGAACTGATATGTCGAGTCCTCATGGCATACCTGTGGATCTTTTAGACAGGCTGGTGATTATACGAACAGAAACATATGGTCCTGCTGAGATGATTCAGGTATATAAACTAGTCGGTGTAATAAGATTTATTTACTAGTCATACATTTCACTTGCAAATTTGGCAATAAAGATAATCTGTCGGATTGTCTGTAAAGACTGTATTAAAGTTTTTGAGTTTGGATTAATACATCTGAATGTGTTGCTTGATGTGCTTGTCAGATATTGGCTATAAGGGCACAAGTGGAGGAACTATCTATAGATGAAGAAAGTTTGGCTTACCTTGGGGAGATTGGACAACAAGCATCCTTGAGGTTTGTCTTCTATCATGCTATGGGTTCTTGCTTTTTCTTACTTTTGTGAGATTCACAGTTCTAATTAACGTGTTTCTCTTTTCCTGCAGGCATGCAGTACAACTTCTAACGCCTGGAAGTATTGTGGCAAAGATGAATGGTCGTGAGACTATCTGCAAGGTACTATTTTTACTTTTATTTTTTATTTTTTCTCTTGGTGTATTATATCTCAAAATTGGCTCGTTAAGGGGTCCAACTAAAGCCTGTCTTTTCTAGCAAACAATATAACATCGTTCATTTATATTCATACAGGCGGATCTGGAGGAAGTGAGTAGTTTGTATCTGAATGCAAAGTCGTCTGCAAAACTCCTACAAGAGCAACAAGACAGATACATCTCTTGATGAGATCAGAGATCGTGAATCACCAAGAATTCTTAAAACGTGGTAACAGGTGTAAGCATTCGAGTGGGTCTTGTAGATTAATGGCCTAGAATTTTCTTAGATATCTGAAGGAAGTTGTAGGTTCGATTTAAGTAAACATTTTGTTAAATGAAATCGATTGACCCTGGTTTGAGTGTGTAGAAGGGGCATGGACAGTAATGTTTTAGACCATTTAGCAGAATGTTAGAAGGCTGGTTCCTTATTTTTTTCTCGTTCAAGATTAACAAGTGAATCAAACTAGTGAAACCCGAGTTTTAAGTGCATCTCTTCTGTTTTTCTCTAATGACAGTTGCATTCGTCTCATCTTTTTTGGCTTGGATATCTAAAAATGATTAATTATGCCATTATAAGTGGACAACTTTAGCAGGAACTAGTAAAAACAGAATTTGACTTGTACAGACACAATAATTGAAACATACAAATACACCATTTTGTATATCTTATGCATGTATAAAACCGCGTAACACATATAACGGTGTATGTATAAACTATGGTGTTTTGCGAGTCGCCTCTCACATATAACGGTGTATGTATAAACTATGGTGTTGTGCGAGTCACCCCCCTTCAAGCTCCAGAAACCTACGTACACTGATGCCAAAGAAAGCAGCAAAATTGACCAGAAA
This sequence comes from Chrysanthemum makinoi, assembly GCA_910596185.1. Classification (NCBI taxonomy): domain Eukaryota; kingdom Viridiplantae; phylum Streptophyta; class Magnoliopsida; order Asterales; family Asteraceae; genus Chrysanthemum; species Chrysanthemum makinoi. The sequence goes on along the minus strand of OU343216.1, from coordinate 120,393,720 downwards.
GACCAGAAAGATGAACTATAACTGTAATTTGTACCTGTTGTTTGAATGAAGAGTAGTTATTTAGACGTTTCATTACCATTTTTAATATATGGAATAGAAGTTGAAGATAGAATATGAGATATAACGTGATGGACCGAACTCAGGTGCATATACGTGTATACGGATGTTGTACTGCTAATGGATGAGTGTCAATAGCTTGTCACGTTGGTAGGTGGCGGCTGCAATAGAGTTATGGAGTCATGGCTGCTCTTATATGAGTAACTCATATGAATGTACTTTTGACTCGCCTGGCTCTATCGTATTTTGTTGCAGTCTTCGTGTCCAATAGAGTAGTGATATTGGTTTGTGACATCTTATCTTATTGGTTTGTTTAAATTGCTATCATGAGGATCATTGCTTGCTTTTATATGATTTTTCACCTCTCCAAAGATTAAATACTTGTAAGAATCTAATTATTGTTGAGACTAAGAGAGAACAATTTTGTTACTACAATATAAGAACTTATGCATGGGAACTATATAAATCTTATTTTGCCAAAATAAAAGGCTTTTTAGCCTCAAATTTGTAAAACCTGCATCTTCTCTTTAAGTGTTGTAAGAAAGATATACCTATGTGTATATTACGAGGAGTTAGAATTGTCGTTAACAAAGAAAAAAAAAATGAATATCAAAATGCTTAGGAACTTTGGGAGTAACCTGAATGACCCAATGTCACTAAAAATATCAGGACTAAAAGAACAGGCAACTGTGTTTCATGTTTCCAACCATGGGGAAAAGATTACATACCAACATTGATCAATAATTATGAGATCAATTGAATTTCACCTGAGTAAGTTCTGTGAATGATGCACGTAATTTAGTCAAGTTTTTACATGCTCAGTTTGATATCGAGAAAATCTGAAACCAAGTGTAAAACTACACCACACTATAGTGGGATTATCTCATCCCAACAACAAAGATGATAGTATTTCTCCCATAGTCTTATTATCTGATGATTCACCTTCGTTTTCAACTTCGACACCAGACTCAAGCATAGCAGCATCAAGTACCAATTTCCTTTTTGCTATCTCGTACACATTCTCATCAACAGTATCCTTTGTTACCAACCTTCAAAAATTCCATGACAAAAGAACTTTAGGAAATAACAACTTGCTTGTTGGCAGCAGATTGGATAACTGATCATAATGTGTTACATTTGGTACGTGTGGAGTCGAAGCTAAATACTTTGTCCACAATATGTAAACTACTTGGGTATAGAATTTGATAAAACAAAAACCTATATAATTACAATATTGGTCATAATTTAAAAAAAAACGGCTTAGAAGGTGGTATAGAGTAAAATACACTTTGGGTTACTTTCAAACCATCTGATCCATTTTCTTTTTAACTAAATGTTGTGATTTTACCCAAATATACCATAACTGACCTGTCCATAGTCAAATGGGTAAAAAACTGAACACCTCATTAACAGCTTAGGAAAAGAGCTAGAGATGAACCTGTAAACAGTGACAGGTTTAGTTTGGCCAATGCGATGACAACGATCTTCGGCTTGACGGTCGATCTGGGGGTTGAAATCCATGTCATGTATGATGACCGTATCAGCTCCAGTCAAATTCAGTCCCTGGCCTCCGGCCCTTGTGGACAGCAAGCATGCATTTATGGAAGTATCGTTATTAAATGTGTCCACAATTGTTTGCCTTTCTGTTACCTGAGTACTGGCAGTTAAGTATACATATTATCAGCAGAAACAAATTATTAGTACATTAGTAATCTAATTCACAAGTAAGTGGGTCCAAATTGACACATATGATAAGAAATTTTATAAGTGGCATGAATAGGATGTACCATGCCATGAGCAATGGAAATTGCAATACGGAATCGACTGCCTAATCTTTTCGAAAGTGCAACAACTGACAGACACATATATCCTCAAATAATCACGTTATAAGACAATTAAATGAATGGAATCAATATCATCAGTCTCAGAGAAGAAGAGGTTGCTAATTGCAAAACCAAGTCAAGCTAAAATTTACTAAATACATCTTTATATGTGTTTGGACATCAAAAGATTCAAAAATAGCTATTTGCTGGATAGACAAAAGTAAGACCACCTCTTGACATCTTGTAGCAATACAATATGAAATCATAAAGGTCAAATATCCATGGAAGCTTATGTGAAGTTGGAAAATTTTGTAAGCCCACCTTTTTCGGCTAATGAGCTTATCAAGTAGACCATATGACTTAATTAAAATCATAAGCCACAAACAGTGGGCTTATAAGCTTTTCCAGATTTTGTAGAAATTAATAGACAACACCACAATTGAATCCAACCAACCACCCCTTGATTCAAACCATAAGAGATTCAGATACAATACAACAGATTTCAGACTATGATCATACACAACTGTAAACAATCATACTACACATATGACACAACTGATCAAGTATACTTTTTCAGTCTAACGGTAACAAGTCTTGGATGGTGAGGAAGGTGAGAGATGATAAGAAGACAGCTTTTTTCTTCCCTTTTTTAACCCTTAGCAGCAAGAGACATAAAATAGGTAGGAAGAATGAGGAGGACCACCTTTAGCCCCTGCACATACAAAACATAGACAAAATAGAACCAAAGAAAGGTTATAGACTTAGATAAGATACTGCAAGGGCAGAAACAGCCCCTGAACTTAAGAGCAAAGGTTTGAACCTAAAATTCAACACCCTCCCTCAAAACTTTGACACTGAACATGTCAATCATACCAAGATTATCCCAAAGCAGCTTATGTTGCTTGCCATCCAAAGCTTTGGTAAGCACTTCAGCTATTTGCTGAGAAGTATCTATTTTCTCAGTTTTAATGACACCAGCTGACACCTTTTCTCTAACAAGGTGTACATCAATTTCAAAATGTTTGGTTTTTTCATGAAACACAGGATTTCCAGCTATTTGCAAGGCAGAACTATTGTCACAATATAACACAATAGGTAACAGGTCTTTAACACCCATGTCACCAAGCAAGTTAGATAACCAAATCACTTCACAAGTAGCAGAAGCCATGCTTCTGTACTCAGCCTCAGTAGATGACCTGGACAAAGTAGGTTGCTTTTTACTTTTCCAAGTCACTAAAGAGTCACCTAAGAAAACACAATATCCCGATACAGATTTTCTAGTAACTGGACATCTAGCCCAATCAGAGTCTGCATAAGCTTTAAGCTTAAGGTTTCCCTTGTTATTAATTTGAATTCCATTACCAGGAGAACCTTTTAAGTATCTTAGGACTCTTAAGGCAGCATCTAAATGAGATTCAAGAGGAGCATGCATATGTTGGCTTAAGCAGTGAACAGAATAAGCAATATCAGGTCTTGTATTAGTAAGATAAATGAGTTTACCAACTAGTTTTTGATAATTACCAATATTAGAGAGAGTTTTATCATCATCAGAAGCAATATGATTTAGAGTAGTATTCTCAGGCAAAGGAGAATCAACAGGTTTACAAGCAAGCAGACCATACTCATGTAATAGCTCAAGGCAATATTTCCTTTGACTTAGACAAACACCATTATCATTTTCCAAAACTTCAATACCAAGAAAGTATTTTAACCTTCCTAAATCTTTAATTTGAAATTTTGTTTTCAAAAACATTTTAAATTTTTCAATTTCATTAATATTGTTTCCAGTAATCACAATATCATCAACATATACAAGCAAAGCCATAAACACATTTCCGTACTTCTTAGTGAACAACGAATAATCATATTTAGACTGTATAAAACCATGTTCAGTAAGGGCCATGGTAAGTTTGGCATTCCATTGCCTAGGGGCTTGTTTAAGTCCATATAAGGACTTATTAAGTTTGACTACTTTGGATTCTTGATTATCAAAGCCAGGAGGTAAGGACATATAAACATCCTCAGTTAAGTCACCATACAAAAATGCGTTATTAATATCAAGTTGAAAAAGACTCCAATTATTGCACACAGCAACATTAATCATGCATCTAACTGTAGACATCTTAACCACAGGACTAAAAGTTTCAAGATAGTCAAATCCCTCCCGCTGGCTACAGCCTTTGGCTACAAGCCTGGCTTTGTATCTTTCAATATCACCTGTGGACTTATATTTAATTTTCCATAACCATTATTTCTTTTTAAAGCAGACACTTCATTATTCATAGCCTCAACCCAGTTGTTATCTTTAATAGCTTCAACATAACTAGAGGGTTCCACAGATTTATTTAAAGTGGTAGAAAAACAATAGTTAACAGGACTAAGATTAGAGTAGCTAACAAATTTTTCAAGCCCATATTTAACACTACTGCCTACCACATAATCATTAAACTTAGGAGGCATTTTAGAATTTCTAGCAGAATTTCTAAGAGTAGGCTGCTCTTGACTTGTGTTCTGAGTAGGAATGTGATCAATATATGAGCTAGAACTGGAAGGGACATTTCCCTCAGAAAGAGTATTGTCACCCATTGACGTTGTAGTGCCATTAATCCCGCCATCATCAGAAGTATATGTTCTTCTGGGGCAAGATAAGGCACCACCGTCATCATAGGGGGTATTTGAACCTCTCCTTTCATCATTGGGTTTTAGATCAAAGTATTGCTCATCAAAAAAGTTTAGATCATTTACAGAAGTATCTGAACCTTTATCAGTTTGAAGTTTAGAATTCATTTTAAACGGAAAAATGGTTTCATAAAATTGAACATCTCTAGAATAAAACACCATTTTAGATTCAAGACTGTAAACCTTATAAGCCTTTTTAGTAGTAGAGAAACCAATAAGAACACACTTTTCAGATCTAGAAGCAAATTTATCAGAATTATTAAGAATAGTAGAGAAACACAAACAACCAAAGCTTCTTAGATGAGCAAGTTTTGGTTTCTGACCATACACAAGCTCAAATGGAGATTTCCCACTCAGAACAGAAGACGGTAACCTGTTAATTAGATAGGCTGCAGTTAAAATACATTCAGGCCACATACTTAAGGGAATACCACTTTGAAATAACATACTTCTGGCAACATTGAGTAAATGCCTGTGCTTTCTCTCAACAATACCATTCTGCTGAGGAGTAGAAGCACAAAAGGTCCGATGAATAATACCAAGACTATTAAAAAAATTGCTCATTTTAGAATTTACAAACTCAGTACCATTATCAGATCTGACAGTTTTAATACCACATTTAAACTGATTCAGCATAAGATTGATATGACAAACAAACAGGTTATAAACTTCATCTTTAGTTTTAACAAGATAAACCCAAACTGCCCTGGTATAATCATCAACAATGGTCAAAAAATACCTAAAACCATCCCTACTAGTGACTTCATAAGGTCCCCAAAGATCAATACGGACAAGATCTCCAATAGCAGAACTCTTATGCTCACTAAGGGGAAAAGGTTCTCTAGTCTGCTTAGCCTTGTGACAGATGTCACATGGAGAGACATGAGAATCCTTAGTGAATTTGAGATCAGATTGAAGAAGATTAACAGCTTGGTCAGAAGGATGACCAAGCCTGTTATGCACATAGACTTAGACACATAGCAAGTAATAGACATATTACCTATTGTTTGAATATTAGAGATGCAAGGATAGGGAGAATCAAACAAATAGAGACCACCATTCTCACTACCAGTCCCCATGATTTTGTTTCGAGTCAAATCCTGAATATAACATTTAGTCTCATCAAAACCAACAAACATTCTGCTATCTTTAATTAATTTATGAACAGACAATAGACTCACACAATACTCAGGAACAACTAATACATCATATAAAATAACTTTATCTGAGAGTTTTAAGTTACCAACGTATTTGATTTTAGCAAGAGTACCATTGGGATGTCCCATAGTAAGATTTAAATCAGATATATCAATTATACCAAACATATTTAAGGTATTAACAGTCATGTGTTGGTTTGCACCAGAGTCTATGATCCATCCTATACTGACTTTACACAAAGTAGAGTTACTGTTATAGAATCTATGAAAGTTTATATTAAAAAACACATTATTATTCAAAAAACTAGGTATACCTGCCATGTTGGCTGCATATCTGCTTGAAGGCATATCATTGATAAGATTCATAAGTTTCATCATCTGATCATTGGTAAAAGACATAGTAGTACCAGTTTCTTTGGATGAAGAGCTAGAATTAGCATTAAAAGAAGACTTAAAACCATTAGGTTTAGAAGATACATTTTTATTGTACCCAGGAGGATAACCAATCAAGTCAAAGCATCTATCAACAGTGTGACCAACTTTACCACAGTTATTACAAAGCAAATTAGGATTAGGGCCCCTGTTTCCACCATTAATATTACTACTTCCAGTATTATTAAACTTCTTGTTGTCGAACCGAAAACTTTTTATTATCAAACCTCTTGTTGCCATTATTTGACCAATTAGTTTTAGACACAAAACTAGATATTTGAGGTTTAGATTCAGAACCAAAGGAAGACGAAGCAATGCCTCTGTGAGACTCTTCCCTGGAAACAATAACAAATGCCTCTTTCACATCAGGAAGAGTTTCTCTAGAGAGAAGACTGTTTCTGATAGGCTGATATAAGTCATTTAAGCCCATAAGAAATTGCATAAGTTTCATGAGTTGATTATGTTTTAACACATCTTCTCTAGCAGCACAAGTACACTTAGGCAATTTTGTCATAATATCAAATTCTCTCCATAAAGAGTTAAGCTTATGATAATACTCAGATATAGTCAATTCACCTTGTTTAAAGTTATTAATTTTCTGCATAAGACTCAAGATAATAGACCCATCAAGTTTATCATAGGTTTCTTTCAGTTCAGACCACACTTCAGAAGCATTTTCAAAAAAAATTTGTCCAAGATAAAGATCTTCAGATACAGAATTTAAGATCCATGAAAGCACAATAGAGTTGCATCTTTCCCACTGATTTGACAAGACATTACTAGAAGCATAAGTTTCTTTAACACAAGTTCCATTAATAAATCCAGTTTTGTTTCTGGTGTTAATAGCCAGTTTCATGGCAGTAGCCCAGACTCTATAGCTTTCAATACCAGTTAATTTCACATACACAATAGAAATAGTACTAGTGTCATTAGAGTGGAGATGTAATGGATTACCCAAATCAAGATTGCTAATAAGGTCTTCATTACCACTACTATTACCAGGAGCCATGGAAACAGAAAAATATCAAGAATAAACAACAAGCAAATAAGACAGAAAGCAGAGACAACAAACAATAGACAAAAAACCAACCACCTTCAAACACAGATAACCACCAATAATCCAACACCAACTTCTCAATCCCTTAACCTACTCATCGCCAGAAACTAAGAACTATAGCTAAACAATAAAAAATAAGAGATTAAACTAAACACACACCCAAGATTAACAAGACTCAGCCGAGAGAATTGGGTGAGACCAGAGCAGGTATTCACACCTCTCAAGGAGGCAGATCAAGAAGTTAGTCACACCGTTTTCACCCTCTCGACCAAAGAAAAGTTAATCTTAAAGGATAGAAAATAAGCTTACAGTGCTATAAAGATGACTGCGGAAACGAATCACAACACTCTTAATTCGCTTAGTTAAGAGATATTGTGATCAAAGAAGGTCCCAGAATAAACAGCAACTGATCTGAACAAGATCTCAACACAAGCACCCTTAATCACCAATTAAACAACTAAGAACCGTTGCAACAACATCAAAGAACCCCAATCTAAAGCTTAAATTGAAAAGCCCCAATTGCCAACGAAACCCTAGATCTTAAAAAACTTCGATTACCAGAACCTACGCTCTGATACCATGTAGAAATTAATAGACAACACCACAATTGAATCCAACCAACCACCCCTTGATTCAAACCATAAGAGATTCAGATACAATACAACAGATTTCAGACTATGATCATACACAACTGTAAACAATCATACTACACATAAGACACAACCTGATCAAGTATACTTTTTCGATCCTAACGGTAAGTCTTGGATGGTGAGGAAGGTGAGAGATGATAAGAAGACAGCTTTTTTCTTCACTTTTTCAACCCTTAGCAGCAAGAGACATAATATAGGCACGAAGAAAGAGCACTACAAAAAAAGGGCCATTTAGTGGCACACGTTTTTAATGTCAGATTTATATGTGTCACTATATCGCGTTTTTAGTGACATATATTATGTGCCATTATTTTTTTTATAACTTTACTGGCAGTTTACGATTTGTGCCACCATTGTACCCGATATTTGTGGCACAAAAATAGGGATGTTACTAAAGGTATGTAGAATTTGTGTTACATCCAAATATTTTGCCATTAAAAGTTATTAATTTCCTTTATTTCTTTTTGACGTCTGTCACTAATTTCGACTAAAAATCAAGCGGCCTTTCACTAAAAAAATAAATTAAAATGAGCGGGCTTTTCTTTTTTATTTCCCTCCGATTGTAAAGGGGTATATATCCCTAAATTAGGCTTTTCCTAATCTCCATCCCCAGATCTCATTTGCAAAACTCAACTCAGTAAAAGAAAACCCAAACCTTCAAATCCTATGTTTATTAGCGGTAAATCAATTACATCTTTAATTGAAACAATACTAAAACCTAACCTGTGATCCGATCTCTGAATAGCCTAACCATGGGCGATCATAACGATGCGTTCCTGTGTAACAATAACGCTGCTATTCAAGCTCGTACCAAGCAACAGAATCGTGCTAATCCTATGCAAATGAAACTGGTATTTATCTATCATTTTAATTGTTATTGTTTACTGTTGATTTTGTTTTCTGATATATTTAATTTTGTAGGTTTTTAGATGGTGATTGTAGCTCTTAGGGTTAGGGTTCTGATTGATAATTTATATATTTACTGAATTAATATGAATTAGATTCTGAGCTTAATAATTGGTTATGAATTTAGTTTATTGCTCTCGGTTCACAGTCATCCCAAATTCACAATAAGAGTTTTTCTTAACTCCGATCATCGTCTTCATCCTTTTGTCAGGTAATAAAGTAGAACTTTTTATCTATCTTTTGTTTAATACAACTCGACCGGGATTCAATGTGATTACTAATAATTTTATTCTTTGATTATTACTAGTGCTTGTTGTGTAGTTTGGCATTAAAATTGTATAACACACAAAATGGGTTTTGAATAAATCTATGTTTTGTATAACACACATAATGTAAGTATTGCTATTTCATAACTTCTCTAGTACTCTAATTAGGCTTAAAGAGAGATCTTGCAACATAAAAAAATATCAGTAGGCTAGTCCTTATAGCAGCAGTAGGCAATGTTTTTTATGCTTTTTGCAACAAGTATGGCTGTTCCATCGCATTAGCAATATTACTTTGTTATTCCATGCTTTTTGCATTTGCATATTTAAACCGAAACAATGTTATGTTAAGGAACTTTAGTACATTTGTATCTGTAGTTGTTGTCTATTGCTGTGAGCATTAGTTTGTTATTCATGGATAGTTTTTTATGCAATGTTTTTTATTTGGTTTATAAAGGCTTTGTCGACTTTATAGTTTCACTGATGAAGATTTTTACAAATGTTATTGTGACTTCTTATACTAAGTGTGTTTTTTAGGAAGAAAAAAATTGACTTATCTAGAATTGATTTATCTTATAACCCGACAACCCGAATCACCCGACCTGACTGAACCCGACTCGATAAACCCGATAACCCAACCCGATAACACTCTACTTCACATGCTTCTCAAGTCAAGTAATGTGTTACATACTTATTTACATGTTAATAATTTGACAATTTGCCTACTATATGTTTTGCTTACTTCACTTGTTGACTGCACTATTTTTGCACTTTTTGCTTGCTTCACTTGTTTAACTTCACTATGTACTTATTTAAATGTTGACAATTTGACATTTTGCCTACTGCACTTTTTGCTTTATTTTGTGTTTAGGACAGTCAACTCGCCACAACCTGATAACAACCTGACAACCCAACCCGATTCAACCCGACCCATTTTGACCCGAAACCTGGTAAAAGACTTTTTTTTTCTTTTAAATATGGCTAAGTAACATTAGTTTACTACTAAGATTTTGTTTCTTTTTTACTCAGGTACTCCAACAAATTATTCTTGAGTAAACTTTTAGAAGGTACACTTCTTCTTCATGCACTAAAGGTTCTTTACTTTTCTTGCTCTGAATTAGAAAATTGTCACATTCTGGTTATATCAAAGAACAATGTAAATCTTGTATGTTCGTGTAAATGTTTTGTTTCCTCATCTTTGGATATTAATTTCTGTAATTTTGTGACCTGCACTTATGACTTACACATAGATGTTATGTTAACACCTTAGTTGTATGTATATATGATACAACCTGTCATCGTTAGCATCATAACTAAAAATACCATTTGTGATAAATCGATAGGTCGCGGTCTAAAACATGTTTGAAGCTCGATTTATGATTATGAGAATCCACATGAGTATAAAGTTTTGAATCTGTAAGGGAGGGAAGAAATCTATAAAAAAATGAAAATAAAGTGAGAAACTAGGACTATGTACTGATAGAGAAGATAATGTAGCATACTTTGATCAATATAATGATATATAATAATAATAATAATAGTTCAAGGTAATCCTAGATCGAACTTAGTTTGTAATTGTCATTTCTAGACTCGAATATTTTAATGTGAGAAAAAAAGTAACTGAAGGACTTTTGAATATGTTTTATTATAAACTAAGTACTACGTATTAATTGTTTTCGTATTACAGTTATTATACATATACAAGTATTATTTTCTTGTTACTTGAAAACATTATGTTTTGATCGATTTAACTTAATATATATAACATGAGATGAGACTTCAACTATTGCGTACTTATAAACTTGTATTTTTATCTTATAACCCGACAAGTGACCTGCACTTATGACTTACACATAGATGCTATGTTAAGACCTTAGTTATATGTATTATTAGCTAAGTAACATTATTATTTTATTTTATTTTTTAAATATGGCTAAATAACATTAGTTTACTACTATGATTTTGTTTCTTTTTAACTTAGGTATTCCAACAAATCATTCTTGAGTATACTTTTAGCATGTACACTTCTTCTTTATGTACTAAAAGTTCTTTACTTTTCTTGCTCCGAATTAGAAAATTGTCATATTCTGTTTATATCAAAGAACAATGTAAATCTTGTATGTTCATGTAGATGTTTTGTTTCCTCATCTTGGATATTAATTTCTGCAATTTTGTTTTTGTTGGCTTACAGATTCTTAGCGCGTAAAGAGGTCAAGAGTTATCACAATGCTTGCTATCTTCGATGAAGTTACAATAAAGTTGGTAGTTTTTAGGTGTCTTTTATGATTTTTTTTAGGTAAATGTCTTATGATTTCCAGTTGGATATTTACACTCACTATGCTTTTTGTGTTGGATATTCAAGAATATTGTTTGCTTTGTAGTTGTTGGATATTTCTATTTTGATAATAAAACCGTGTTCAATGGAAATTGCATTTTTGTTTGAATAATAAATTGTTTTTTTAATGAAATCTAGTAATTGAAAATTAATATTTACATTGTGCCACAATTTTGAAAGCATCACAGTGGCAAAAAAATAATAATAATAAAATAAAAAAATGAAAAAATTGCAACAAATCTGGCAATTATGTCACTAAAGCCGACATACTTTGTGATCATATTAAACTTATAATGACACAAAGTAAATGTCACAAAATCCTTAAAGCTTCATGTGACAGATAATTGTGTGTCACTGAAGTTAAAATGGTCAATAGCAACACAAACTACAAGTGCCACTAAAACCCAAAAGGTTTGCAGCAACACAAGTATAAAGTGTCACTAAAACCCTTTAGTGGCACCGACATTAGTGACACTTTTTTTTTCTGCCACCGATTCCCTGTCGGGTCTTTAGTGACAAATATTTCATTTTTAGTGACACTTTTTGTGTGCCACTAAATGGCCTTTTTTTTGTAGTGGAGGAGGATCACCTATAGCCCCTGCACATACAAAACATAGACAAAATAGAACCAAAGAAAGTTTATAGAGTTAGATAAGTTTCTGCAAGGGCAGAAACAGCCCCTGAACTTGAGAGCAAAGGTTTGAACCTAAAATTCAACAGATTTAAATAAGCTCATAAGCCCAGTAAATTAGCCAACAGACTTAACAGGTTCTGCCAACGCTTTTTATCAACATAACCCAAACTGGCCCATTTATATGTAAACGGGTCACACTTGTCACCTATGGAATATAGACTCAAAATACTTCATCAAACATAAGTTGCACCTGCCATCAAGACGTCTGTATGTAACCCCGATTACATCTAAAGCCCACTCTAAGATGTTGAGCATAGAAGTCCATTGGCTAAAAAACGATACTAACCCTGAAATTTGTATTCAAAGCAATTACTTTGTAAACTTATTCAATCCATTCTAATATGAGACTGCCACAAACACAATCCACATCGTTTTCAAATACATAACTAATTGTCATTACATCTCTATTTCAAATATTAGATAATTCCGTAACCATAATCCTATCGTACATCATTGTATCCTAGCTATCTTTCAAACATAATAAAGTATTCCATAAAGGGCATATCTACTTATTGTGTTTTGATATAATCTTTTCGGACTTTGTAAATCAAAGCTTTTTTCACTAACAAATAAACGATCCTAAACAACCTTCAAAACTGCTCGTTTGTCCTATGAACCCCAAGCACGTAGGAAAATGTTTTCTCAACCATATCAATATCGTTAACAATATTCCAACAACAACATCATTAATCCTTGTAGTAAAAAGTTTCTATAACATCTCAGTTTGAAACTGAATATAAAAATTTAAAAAAAAATAAGGTGACCAAAATTAGCTTTTTTTGAAAGTTGCTATATTCAGTCTAGTTTTAGGAATCGAACATTAATGGCCACAACCACACTCGTAGGCTGAGAAGTTGATGAGAATTTAGTAGATTTTGGTACCCAATAAACCTTAAGGTTCTATTCTTGAATCATTATTTGGTATTAACTTAACAAATAAGCAATCTCAAAGACCCACATAAACATCTGCTAAAAACCTATGATCACCAAACCAAAATCTAATAAATAACAATTTCAATAAAAACACAAATTGACCATAAATCAATTAAAACATCCAAAGTTTATGACAAAACTAAAACCCTATCAATACCTTGATTAAAAAAAATCATGGCAGCGGCACTGCACAATCCATGTTCAAACCTGCAATTAGACATAAACCTTTGAATAAAATACGAACTTTTTATGAAAAAAAAACTGAAATTAAAAATATGAAGAACCCTAGATTTGGTTAACCTGATTTTGGTTTGTGTGTGTGTTTTGAGTTGAACACCGAGTGAGATAATGAGGATGGATAACAGGTAACAGGTGGCTTTCATGCATCGCCTCCACGAATGAAGATTAAAATAAACATAGAAACCTTGACACAGTCTCAAGCAGAGGACAGCAGGAGGTGGGTTAGGCTGCCCCCAATAGACTAAATCGAGTGTCGATCGAGTTTGTATAGGCGATCGATTAGTATCGATCGTCTTGCTGTGGTTAAATCGATCGCCAACCAAATCTCAACAAATGGATCGTCTGGCCGATCGAGAGAAATGCAATGTTACCGTTTAATATTAATCCAACCGTTGCATATCCAAACAAAAAAAAATTACCGTTTGTTATTAAAAATATATATATATACTACTAAAACTACCCTATAAATACACAACATATTTACACACTAAACTCACAAATCTCACAATCCTCTCTATCAAAAATCTCATAATTATCTCTACCAAAATGTCTAAGAAAACACAACAACAAAAAGGCCGAAAATCCCGTTTTGCACAAACGCCCGCATATTTTAACACCGGATCCGAATTTCCGGTTAACCCGTGTCTCACCAAGAATCAATTTCCAACCCCCTGCTTTCGAATATCAATCCCAACAAGCTCCACAACAACAAACTAACAATCCATTTTTTATGAATCGTCCATTTGTTCTACCGTATCAAAACATCCAACAACAACAACAAAAAAGCCACTCCCGTCGAAGCAACCAATCTATGTATGGGTCACCCGAATCTATGTACCGTCCAACAATGGATTCATCAACATCTTCATATTCAAATTATCAAGAATATTCTCCGGTTAACCGTATCAATCTTGATGGTTTTGATTTCGAGAAAGCAATTATACAACAATCACCTTTTTTGTTGGAACCGGTTCGGGTTATCGGGCTCAAGAGTATCACGGTTCGGGTACGGTTCGCTCATGGATCATTATCACGATTCGGTTAACATTGATGACGAAGAAGAAGAAGAATGTCGAGAAGAGACGTCACCGGTGAAACCGAAGAAACGAGCTACAAAGGCGAAGAAGAAGGTTGTCGAGAAAGAAACCAAGAATGATTCATCGCTTTGGACAAAAGAAGAAGAGATTGCCTTGTGCAACGCTTGGTGTGATGTATCCGAGAATAGTATAACTGGAAACAACCAAAATGCTAAAGGATTTTGGCAGAAAGTCATTGATATGTGCTTAAACACATATCTTTTGTTTATCAAAACTGACCCAAAATAACCAAGAAAGAGCCGTTTATTGCTAATATTTGATGGTTTCTTGAGTTTGTGCTTGTGCAGGTACGGATATGATAAAACACACAAAAAGAAGCCAAATCAGACGAAAACCGAGCACGAGAGATTAAGAGAGCTAAAGCTGAGCCGGAAGGTCAGAATTAAGCATCTGTGAAGATTTTTATGCTCAGAGGATGATATTTGAAAGATATAATCAAGTTTGAAGAATTGTCAGAAATAGTCCCTGAACTTTTAGTTATTGGCAGAATATACCCTCAAGTTTTAGAATTTACAAATTCAGCCCTTGGATTATGTGAGAAGGACAAGATTGGCCCTTGAAAGACATTTTCAGATTTACATGTGTGGTCCCTGGATTTTCAGTTTGTACACATTAAGTCCCTAAATTGCATCATGGATCCAAAATATATCCTAAGTCCATGTCTTACCATTTAAGCCCAAAATAAATATTCAAAAGCCCAAGTCCATTTCCAGCTATCCCATACCCGGTTTATATCCCATACCCGGTTTAATAACTCTTACCCGTATACCCTTATTTACCCAGGTCAAACCCAACTTGAACCCGGTCAACAAACTTGAAATATAATAAATAAACCAAACGCGCCAAGATCACCCCCAAAATTCCCAGGTATAAACCCTAAAACACCCTTTCACTCAATTCGCAAAATTAACACAATTAAGGGTATATTCGTACAATCACTGACACATATCTGACACACGGATGCCAGCTTGGCAATCCGTGTGTCATTCCCATCAATCCTTGCCCTCTGATTGGCTAGTGCAATGTGGCAAATGTGATCCAAGGGTCAACATGAGAAGATGAGAGGTGGATAGTAATCTGACGACTGCAAAGGACTAAGAGAAAGCACAGATTGAGCCTTCTGGATCCTTCTAAGAGGCTTGAGCTCAAGTATTTAAAGACCCCTTCACCCACGAATTGAAGACACCTTTTCACACCTTTTATTCAGTAGCTTAATTTAGTTTTTAATTCAGTATTAATGTTTCCAAGTTTTATTTAGCTTTTGTAATTCCTTTGTAATCTCAGATTTTATGTTTTAATGAAAGTTACTTTTGTTCTCAAATCCTTGTTTAAGTTTTAAATGTTTCTTATTATTGCTTATTAGAGTTGCTTATTTCATTTCAGCTTATTTCAAAATAGTTGCAGTTTAATTCTCTCATTTAATCAAAAATATAAAAAAAAATCAAAAAAAATAGTTGAAAAAAATAAAATAAAAAATATCCTCAAGTTTCTTTTTAGTTTATCTTAAACCTCAGCCTCTCTTGTTTCATTAGGTTCATATAAGCTTGTGATAGCTTATTGTGAGCTTACTTTTGTTTCAATCTCAAAATTCACTCAAACGCCAATTTGGTCAAAGGAAGTCAACTGCAGAAAAATAGAAGCTGAATTGGGTTTATATTCTGGTTTGGTTTGGATTTGGGTTAGCTTAGCTTTGATTTGGGGTTGAGAACAGATTAGGATAGTGGTTAGTTGTGATTTTTGGCAAGCCACTGTGGCTGGACATTTGTGAGTACTCATTCTCCTTTTAAAACTGTTATAGCTTATTAATATTGTTAGTTTAGTTTAATTAGCATCATACCTAGTATAATTTAGCTTAATCTCAGTTGCTTATCTGTGTTTTTGTTTTTATCATTGTTGTTGTAGTTTCTAGAGTTTGCATCATATCTGTTTTTGCATTTAAGTATTGATAACTACTGTTTGGATCTCATTGCAATACTGAGTTGGAGGTTTTAGTAGCATAAGTTTTGAGTTGAATTAATAGAACTTAGCTTAGTTCAGTATAGATAGGTCATTAATTTGCATAATAGAACTCTAGAAGTCAAAATCACCTTGAATCTGATCTAATTTGCATATCACGTTGAAATCAGTAGTTAGAACTTTTCATATAGGTTTAAAAACAGTAGATCTAGCTTGCTTTAATCATAATTAGGCTTAATACATCATTATCAGTTCAATAATTGGATTCAAAACTCATTTTAGTCAACTTTTCATTACAATCTGTCAAAAGTCAATATTGCTCAAACCAGTTTTTGCAAAACTTTGTGAATTTCTCATGTATTCAATTCTGGTCACAAGCCTTTGAGATTTTGGAATTTGCAAGTTCAATTGGTCAAAAACTTAAAACAGATTTTTGTTGAATTTTTAGAAGTTTTTAAAAAGGTCAAATAAGCTGTTGTTTATATGCCATGTGTCAAACATCAGCTCTTATAAGCCATTTCACAGTTTTTTGCAGAAGGTCTAGAGAGCTGATTATAGCTTCTCTAGACCTCAAACTTGGTTTACAAAATCTTTGGTTGGTTGTTAAGAGTCCCTAATTTCCAGTTTCCCCATAAGCTCTCTTGATAAGCCTGTGCATTAGCTGCAAAGTAGACAGATAGGCCTGTTTGGTTAAAGTGATAATTAGCTCAAATCCTTAGTGGTTTGCTTATTTGAGGTTAGGAGTAGTTGCAATCAGTTGTTTTAGAGTAGTTATAGCTTAAGTTAGCTTCTGTGTTCATTTTGTGCTTCCTAGTGCTTATTAGCTTATTTTAAGTGCTTATTCCTTAAGCAGTTACACTTCAGTTTCAATTATTCCCACATAAGCCATAGTTTTTATATTTTTCATAAAATTAGAATATTATTTTAGACTTTTCCTGAAATTTTCATATTTTTCCAACTCTGTTTGCTATTTTTCTTAATTAAAATCAGTTTTTTAGACTTTTTAAATAGCATTTAATTCGATTAATTCAGAAAAGGTTCAAAAAAATAATTTTTCAATTTTCCTAGATTAAGAAAATTATAAAAAACAAAAAAATAATTTTTCCAAATTTTTCCTAGTTTAATTTGTAATTTTTAGCATTTAAATTAGTTTAAATTAGTTTTTAATTCAAAATAAATTCGGAAAAATCATAAAATTAGTTTTAATTCTTAGATAATTTTTTAATATCATTTTTAGTTAGAAAGTAATTTTAGATTATTTTTAGGACTTAGAATAGACGTAGTTGCATTTTATTTTCGTTTCGTTTATTACTTTTTAGTTTAAATCGCGTATTTAGGATTCCCCGTAGTGTAATTTCCCTTAATTGTTTTCCATTCCCCGTAGTTTTAAATAAATCAAATTCAAAACATCGAGCATTTTAATAACAAACCAATAACGACGTTGCCCATTCACACCTCGTTGGGAAACGACTCGGATTTCCTAATCCGTATCACTATCACTCACGGGTTTTGATTCATTATCCTTTTTCCTAAAGGGATTTTAAGTCATTCCTTGTGGTTATTTTTTATATCGATATTGTGGTTTTATCCATACACACACACCCCTAAACCTACTACACGAATCAAATTTTGCGCCGCGGGGAGGTTGTGTCGCGACAATATCGTTAAAGGTTTGACGATTAGTGACTCGAGATCCTTCCTTTGTGAAGTTACTATTTTTTTATAAAATCAAAAAAATAAAAAATATTTTCCTTTTTCTTTTATATATATATATATCATTAAAAATACAAAAAGATTTTCCCTTTGTTTTTGAGCTAAAATAAAATACATCAATTATATAACATTCTCAACGGAGGTGTTATCATTAGTAAGTTCCCGAACCAAAGATCAAAAACTTGCCTTTGTGTCGCTTGTGAATCAATTTATTTCTATTGGATAAACAAACTGTGTGGTGGGTATAAGGACGATCTGACATTAAATTGCGGTGAAAAGAGCGGGTTTTAATAAGCTTTGCTGACCTAAAAAGCTTCTCCGCTCGCTTATGCGTTTGTCTTATAGAAGTGATTTATTCACTTGGGATTATTGGTTAAGTTCATTGTGTTTTCGAATACCGTTCATTTTAATTGCCTTGGTTTTTTAAAGTGCATGCGCACTTTTCGATCTCGATCTAGACGACTTAGTCGAGAATCGAGCGTGCCCGAGTTACGTAATATGGCTACTCCCAACGGACCACCAAACCCCGGTCCTAATCCTCCTCCCGTTAATCAAAATGTAGCTCCCGATCTCCGAACGATGGAGGCGTTATGTCAACCTACATGTATGCGGGAGGGAGGACCCATTGCACCGACTAATTTTCAAGCTACCGATTTTAGCTTGAAACATCATATGATAGAACAAGTAAAAAAAGTTGTCAATTTCATGGTTTACCAGATGCGATGCAAACAAGCATCTTGATAAATTCGACCGTTACTCGAGTATGAAACAAAATGGGGTCTCCGATGGCGCCCTTCGTCGTATCTTTTCCCATACTCTTTGACTCATCATGCCACTTCTTGGTTTGATCGACTCCTGAAGAATTCGATTCATACCTTCGAGGAAATGGTTTGAAGTTTCGGCAAAGTACTTTCCACCGTCGATGGTGACGAAGTTGAGAACGATATCTATAATTTCGGCAATATCCCGATGAATCTTTGTTTGAAGCTTGGGAGCGATATAAGCTTGCGATTGATCGATGTCCGAATCATAACATGTTGCTTGTCACTCAAATTGATACGTTTTATAATGGTTTGACGTTACGACACCGTGAAACAATCAATGCTCTGCCGGTGGAACTTTCATGAAAAGGCGTCGAGGAATGCTACGATCTTATTGAGAACATGACCGCTCATTACAATTATTGGGATTCTACCGCCGAAAGGGGTGCATCATCTCGATCAAATACGTCTTCTTCTCTCGAAATAGCCACTCTGAACAAAAAGATGGACGATCTCTTAAGGATACATCAAATGAATAATCAGAATCAGAATCAACAAGTGAAAGCGGTACACCCGACTTGTGAGACTTGTGGAGGTCCACATTCTTATTCTGAATGCCCAGCCATCGGTGGCTACGCACATGAGAATGTTTATGCTGCTACAGGGAACTACAATCAACCGCAAGGAGATAGAAATCTTCTTAGCTATCGTTCAAACAATTATCTCGGACCTCCCGGTTTCAACCAACCTCAACAACAAAACCAAAATCAAAACCGTTTCAATGGTAACCATCATGTTAATCAGAACCGAGGAGCTAATGTTAATCATGGTAATCAACACTACCAAGCTCCTCCACCTCAAGTTTACCAACAACCACCTCCTCCACAACAACCTTATCAAGCACCTCCTCAAGTCGCCTCGAACAACGATTTTCTAGCTTACATGAAGAACTCCGATTACACCATTAAAAGTTTGCAAAATCAAATTAACGGCATGAGGACGGATTTCAAAAAGGAGATGGAAGCTACAAGTAACAAAAATGATGAAATAAGGAATATGATGGCTAGTTTCTTTCAAGCCAATCAACCGTCTACTTCTTATTCTCAACCCTCGGGTTCCGGTTCTCTTCCGAGCAATACGATTCCAAACCCGAGGGGTGACATGAAAGTAATCACTACCCAAAGTGGTGTAGCTTACGATGGACCCACGGTTCCTACCACTAATTCTTCTTCTCAGTCTCGTGTGGTAGACCGTGAGACCGGGGTGACAAAGGACCCGGTGCTTCCTACTAATAAGGGAGTATGAGAATGTCCAACCCACGATTGTCCAAGATTCGAGCCGAAGATGCTCCGTGAATGTGAAGAAAGCTAATACGAAACCATCTATCCCATATCCGTCTCGTCTTAAAGATCAAACGCTCCGTGAAAAGTCTAATCATCAAATGGAAACGTTTTTCCAAATCTTCAAAGACTTGAATGTGGAGATCAGTTTCGCGGATGCCCTTCTTTTGATGCCCAAACTTGCTTCTACGATTAAGGGATTGCTTACAAACAAGGAGAAACTATATGAGCTTGCTACGACATCTCTGAATGAGAATTGTTCGGCGGTTATCCTCAAGAAACTTCCCGAAAAGTTAGGTGACCCTGGCAAGTTTCTCATTCCATGTGATTTTCAAGGAATTATTCAATGCTCCGCCTTGGTCGATCTTGGCGCGAGTATCAATTTAATGCCAAAATCAATCTACGAGAAGCTTTCGTTACCCCCACTTACCCCAACGTGTATGACCCTCGAGCTAGCCGATCGTTCTACGACCCGTCCAAAGGGTATAGCCGAGGATTTCTTTGTCAAAGTGGGGGAGTTCTATTTTTCCGCGGATTTTGTTGTGGTAGATTTCGATGCCGACCCTCGAGTACCCATTATTCTTGGAAGATGTTTCTTACGAACCGGTCGTGCTTTAATTGATGTGTTCGAAGGAGATATTACGTTGAGAGTTAATCAAGAAGCCGTCACATTCAACATTAATCAAACGACGAGGTACTCCTCAAATTTCGACGATGCTTCCATCAATCGAATCGGCGTTATTGATGTTTCTTGTGAGGAGTACGCTCAAGAAGTTCTCGGTTTTGCTAACAATACTACTTCTTCTGATTCATCTTCTTCTCTAAATTCGAACCACTTTCGAACCAATTATTGCCGACTCTTCCCCTTCTCTCACTCCGTTCGAGGGAGGTGACTTCCTTTTGGAAGAGATCGATGAGTTTCTTGCTAATGACGAATCGATTCCACTGGGAATTAATGATGGTGTTTATGATTCGGAGGGAGATATCCTTTATCTTGAACAATTGCTAAATGAAGATCCATCACCGTCACTCCCTCCGAAAGAGATTACGCTTGAAGAAATCAAAGAAGTACAAACATCTAACGAAAAACCTCCGGGAGCCCGAGCTCAAGGATTTACCTCCTCATCTTGAATACGCTTTTCTTGAAGAACCGAACAAGTTTTCCGTCATCATTGCTAAAAACTTGAAAGATGAGGAGAAAACCGCACTTTTGGATATTCTTCGTAAACATAAGAGTGCCATCGCCTGGCAAATTTCCGATATCAAAGGCATAAACCCTCGTTTTTGTACTCACAAGATCTTAATGGAAGACGATTGCAAACCCGTTATTCAACAACAACGTAGGGTTAATCCGAAAATTCATGAGGTTATCAAAAAGGAAGTTCTTAAACTCCTTGACGCCTGAATCATTTATCCAATCTCCGATAGCTCATGGGTTAGCCCTATCCATTGTGTCCCGAAGAAAGGTGGAATGACTGTAGTTATGAACGAAGATAATGAATTGATTTCCACACGCCCGTCACGGATGGAGGGTGTGTATTGATTACCGAAAGTTGAATGATGCTACGAAAGGATCATTTCCGCTACCTTTTATGGATCGGATGCTCGAGCGTTTAGCGAGGAAATGAGTTCTATTGCTTTTCGATGGTTTTCGGTTATTTTCAAATTCGATTGATCCGCAGGATCAAGAAAACGACTTTCACTTGCCCTTATGGAGCGTTTGCTTACCGCGAATGCCATTTGGTTTATGCAATGCTCCCGGAACGTTCCAAAGGTGCATGATGGCTATTTTTCATGACATGATCGAGAAGTCTATGGAAGTTTTTATGGACGATTTCTCGGTTTATGGAGATTCTTTCACTTCTTACCTCTCCCATCTTGACCACATGCTCAAACGGTGTGAAGACACCAATTTGGTCTTGAATTGGGAGAAGTGCCATTTCATGGTTCGAGAGGGTATTGTCCTCGGCCATAAGATTTCAAAATCTGGGATTGAGGTCGACCGAGCTAAAGTCGACGTTATAGCTAAACTCCCTCATCCCACTACCGTCAAAGGTATTCGGAGTTTTTGGGTCATGCCGGTTTCTATCGCCGTTTCATCCAAGATTTCTCTGAGATAGCCCGCCCTCTGACCCATCTCCTCGAGAAGGATGCTCCGTTTATCTTCACCAATGAATGCGTTGAAGCATTTAATTTTCTCAAAAAGAAATTAACTGAGGCACCGATCTTAGTTGCCCCGGACTGGGATTTGCCCTTTGAACTCATGTGTGATGCAAGTGATTACGCAATTGGGGCCGTCTTGGGGCAACGTAAATCGAAACATTTTCAACCCATACACTATGCGAGTAAGACATTGTCTGAGGCCCAACACAATTATACGACAACTGAAAAGGAATTATTGGCGTTGTTTATGCTTTTGAGAAATTTCGACCTTACCTTGTCTTATCGAAGACCATAGTGTATACCGACCATTCTGCCCTAAAGTATCTTTTGGCAAAGCAAGATGCTAAGCCACGATTAATTCGGTGGGTTCTCCTCCTTCAAGAGTTTGATGTTACTATTCTTGACAAAAAAGGAGCAGAGAACCTTGCTGCCGATCACCTTTCTAGACTTGAGAATCCCCATCAAAGTGTGCTCGAGAAAAAGGAGATCACGGAAACATTTCCTCTTGAGACACTTGGGATGATTGCTAAGAAAGACCCAAACACCCCATGGTTTGCCGACTTTGCAAATTACCATGCGGGCAATTTCATCGTGAAAGGGATGTCGTCCCAACAGAAGAAAAAGTTTTTCAAAGATGTTAAGCATTATTTCTGGGACGATCCCTACTTGTTTAAGATTTGTGAGGATCAAGTAATCCGGCGGTGTGTTCATGGCCGAGAGGCCCTTGATATTCTCAATGCTTGCCATAACGGACCCACTGGTGGCCATCATGGTGCAAGCTACACCGCTAAGAAGGTTTTTGATTCCGGATTTTATTGGCCTACCATATATCGAGATGCTCATAATTTAGTTAAGTCTTGTGATTCTTGCCAACGTCAAGGGAAAATTTCGCAAAAGGATGAAATGCCACAAAATGCTATTCAAGTTTGCGAAATTTTTGACGTATGGGGCATCGATTTTATGGGGCCATTTCCATCATCTAAGGGTAATAAGTATATCCTCTTGGCCGTCGACTACTTGTCTAAATGGGTTGAAGCGAAGGCGCTCCCCACCAATGACGCTCGAGTGGTTGTTAAGTTTTTGAAGAATTTGTTTTCCTGATTCGGAGCACCTCGTGCTATTATCAGTGATCGCGGTACCCATTTCTGTAATGAACAATTGGCTAAAGTTATGGCTAAATATGGAGTTACCCATCGTCTTTCTACCGCGTATCATCCGCAAACGAGCGGACAAGTTGAGGTCTCAAATCGTGGTTTGAAAAGGATTTTAGAAAGAACCGTAGGAGAAAATCGAGCTTCATGGGCCGATAAGTTAGATGATGCATTATGGGCTTTCCGCACCGCATACAAGACACCCATTGGGTGCACCTCATTTAAGTTGGTGTATGGAAAAGCTTGTCACTTGCCCATCGAGCTCGAGCATAAGGCATTCTGGGCCTTGAAACATGCAAACTTTGATCTTAAGACCGCGGGTGATCACCGGAAAGTTCAATTGAATGAATTAAATGAGCTTAGGGATCAGGCTTACGAGAATTCTTTGATTTTCAAAAAGAAGACTAAGAGGATTCATGATTCTAAAATCAAAAACCGCGTTTTCAACGTTGGTGATCAAGTTCTCCTCTTTAACTCTCGCTTGAAGATATTCTCGGGCAAACTCAAAACCCGTTGGTTCGGACCATTCACCGTTGCTCAAGTTTTCCGTATGGAGCGGTAGAGCTTTCTCATCCCGATGGCCCAAATTTCAAGGTGAATGGTCATCGTGTGAAACATTATTTTGGAGGGGACATCCCATCTATGGTTATCCCGGATCTCCAAACTTTCCCTAAGGACAACTGAATTCGGGGATCGAGTCAAGCTAGCGACTCGGTGACCAAAAACAGTAGCGCTTCGTGGGAGGCACCCCATGCTTATCCTTCCATCTTCTTTCTATTTTCTAATAAGTGACGTGAAGGGGTTAGCCTCTTCGATTTCTCGTGTTTGGTTATTTGTGATGTTGTGTAGGATTTTTCTCGATATGAAGACTCTCGTGCTCGAAGTTTGTCATTTTCTCCACTCGAGTTTCATGATCGATGTTGATGGAAATCCGATATCCGAAATCTTATCGACTAACGTTTATCTTTGAGCATACTTAATAAACGGCTTTTAGATTTTCGTTGATACCCTTGTCTTTAAACATTGAGGACAATGTTTCGTTCTAGTCTGGGGTAGGGTAATCTTCGATTTGATTTGACCGCACTTTCTTATTTTTGTCGTGAACTCTCGCAACCCCGTTTTTCCTTAGAATATTGTGCAAAAATGTGAAAATTTAAAATTTTTGTAAGCTTTTGCTAGTTTTATGATCAAAAGTTTTTTGCGAGTGTCTTAGAAGTTACTTTAAATATGCGTTTTTCTTGACATAGTCTTTGCTAATTGCTTAGACAAGAGGCTATAAAATGCGATTCTAACTCACAAGGCCAATAATTTGCAAGCTTCCTTGAGTGATTTTAAATATGCGAAGCTTAACCAAGAATTTGCTAGTTTCTAATAAGTTACTTTAAAAATGCGAGACTTGAGATTATTTGACGAAGCATTTGCTAAGTTAACATATGTTTTGACACCTTGTTGACTTTCCGCTGGTGAGAGTAGGAATAGAATTCTGACTTGACCGGGCGTGTTGAGCCCTAGCTTGTTCCCTTAACCATAGATAATCTAATAATTATCGGCTAAGCATCCGCGGATCTCATTATTTGGGATTTTAAATTTGCGGAGATCGAGAAATGATAGAGTTACTTATGAGTTTAGATGCTAAGCGTGGAGTAGTTGGTTCTCTTTAGAGCCCATCGAAGGTACTTATGGCTTTTTGTTCCCACAAAATTGTTTCACCCCATATTTGTTGAATAATAATTAGAGATGTTGAGTTTTTGACGATAGTTAGTTCTTTATCTTCTTTAGAGAATCCTTGCCCATGAGAGTTGGGTACACATCAAGGTACTGTCAGTGTCACGGTGTAATAGACAAGCTGATTCCGATAGTTTCTTTGCTATTGTTTCTATTGTTATAAAAGCCATAGGATTCGGAGTTTGGCACAAAAATTAACATGAAATAAAGCCCAAATGTATTAAAGTTGAAAAAATTCAAAGCCATAAAAGTTGTCATAGACTTCCAAAAAGGCAGAGGAAAAATCCAAAGTCATAATAAGACTCCTGATAAAACGGTAATCCCGTTGAGTTAGTGGTTGAAAAGACCAAGGGCCTAAATTGCAAAAACGCAAATGTCTTTGAAATAAGTGTTAAGCCAAATTTTGAATCCGGGAGATATCTCTCTAAATCATGTTAAATTAGGACCTTGATGTGGACCTCATTCTTGTGTGCAATGGTTTTCGAGGGAAGGTGGATAACTAATTAGTGACTTAGCTTTATATCTTTATCAGAATAAAAGTTATCAAAACGAGAAATTTGAAGAAATTCAATTCTCGCAAAAATAAAAAAATCTAGAGGCAAATAGGAAAATGGGAGCAAAAGGTAATTACACAAGTAACTTCCATGGGTAGTGTTAGCATCTAGAATCATATTTAACAATGATTTCGATTTTACGCTTAGTTTGGGAACTTGTGAAAAATCATGGACGATATATTCTATCCGTATGGTCACTTCATGCTGTGTTGTGTTTTCTACTCCGTGATCCTAACGTGTTGATTGAAAAATGTTGGAGTTATTGATTGACATGAAAGTTCAACAAACCGTCACTCATAATCAGAATGTGCTTAATCGTAATATCTATATGTGAATTAAAAGGTAAACGGGGAGTTTTTAGAATTAAGGCTTTCTTAATCTCTTTTGAGGAATCTTTGCTACTTCTTCATAGGTTTAGTAGAAAGAGATTGAAATCCTTGGTTTTAAAAACGTGAGTTGATTGCATTGCATGGGGACACGACAATGGTCTCGTCTGGGGTATTTTGATATGAGCTTAAACACATATCTTTTGTTTATCAAAACTGACCCAAAATAACCTAGAAAGAGCCGTTTATTGCTAATATTTGATGGTTTCTTGAGTTTGTGCTTGTGCAGGTACGGATATGATAAAACACACAAAAAGAAGCCAAATCAGACGAAAACCAGAGCACGAGAGATAAAGAGAGCTAAAGCTGAGCCGGAAGGTCCGAATTAAGCATCTGTGAAGATTTTTATGCTCAAAGGATGACATTTGAAAGATATAATCAAGTTTGAAGAATTGTCAGAAATAGTCCCTGAACTTTTAGTTATTGGCAGAATATACCCTCAAGTTTTAGAATTTACAAATTCAGCCCTTGGATTATGTGAGAAGGACAAGATTGGCCCTTGAAAGACATTTTCAGATTTACATGTGTGGTCCCTGGATTTTCAGTTTGTACACATTAAGTCCCTAAATTGCATCATGGATCCAAAATATATCCTAAGTCCATGTCTTACCATTTAAGCCCAAAATAAATATCCAAAAGCCCAAGTCCATTTCGGCTATCCCATACGGTTTATATCCCATACCCGGTTTAATAACTCTTACCCGTATACCCTTATTTACCCAGGTCAAACCCAACTTGAACCCGGTCAACAAACTTGAAATATAATAAATAAACCAAACGCGCCAAGATCACCCCAAAATTCCCGGTATAAACCCTAAAACACCCTTTCACTCAATTCGCAAAATTAACACAATTAAGGGTATATTCGTACAATCACGACACATATCGACACACGGATGCCGCTTGGCAATCCGTATGTCATTCCCATCAATCCTTGCCCTCTGATTGGCTAGTGCAATGTGGCAAATGTGATCCAAGCGTCAAGATGAGAAGATGAGAGGTGGATAGTAATCGACGCATTTGTAAGGACTAGAGAAAGCAGATTGAGCCTTCGGATCCTTCTAAGAGGCTTGAGCTCAAGTATTTAAAGGCCCCTTCACCCACGAATTGGAGAGACTTTTCACACCTTTTATTCAGTAGCTTAATTTAGTTTTTAATTCAGTATTAATGTTTCCAAGTTTTATTTAGCTTTTGTAATTCCTTTGTAATCTCAAATTTTATGTTTTAATGAAAGTTACTTTTGTTCTCAAATCCTTGTTTAAGTTTTAAATGTTTCTTATTATTGCTTATTAGAGTTGCTTATTTCATTTCAGCTTATTTCAAAATAGTTGCAGTTTAATTCTCTCATTTAATCAAAAATATAAAAAAAAATCAAAAAAAATAGTTGAAAAAAATAAAATAAAAAATATCCTCAAGTTTCTTTTTAGTTTATCTTAAACCTCAGCTACTGTTTCATTAGGTTCATATAAGCTTGTGATAGCTTATTGTAAGCTTACTTTTGTTTCAATCTCAAAATTCACTCAAACGCCAATTTGGTCAAAGGAAGTCAACTGCAGAAAAATAGAAGCTGAATTGGGTTTATATTCTGGTTTGGTTTGGATTTGGGTTAGCTTAGCTTTGATTTGGGGTTGAGAACAGATTAGGATAGTGGTTAGTTGTGATTTTTGGCAAGCCACTGTGGCTGGACATTTGTGAGTACTCATTCTCCTTTTAAAACTGTTATAGCTTATTAATATTGTTAGTTTATTTTAATTAGCATCATACCTAGTGTAATTTAGCTTAATCTCAGTTGCTTATCTGTGTTTTTGTCTTTATCATTGCTGTTGTAGTTTATAGAGTTTGCATCATATCTGTTTTTGCATTTAAGTATTGATAACTACTGTTTGGATCTCATTGCAATACTGAGTTGGAGGTTTTAGTAGCATAAGTTTTGAGTTGAATTAATAGAACTTAGCTTAGTACAGTATAGATAGGTCATTAATTTGCATAATAGAACTCTAGAAGTCAAAATCACCTTGAATCTGATCTAATTTGCATATCTGTTGAAATCAGTAGTTAGAACTTTTCATATAGGTTTAAAAACAGTAGATCTAGCTTGCTTTAATCATAATTAGGCTTAATACATTATTATCAGTTCAATAATTATATTCAAAACTCATTTTAGTCAACTTTTCATTACAATCTGTCAAAAGTCAATATTGCTCAAACCAGTTTTTGCAAAACTTTGTGAATTTCTCATGTATTCAATTCTGGTCACAAGCCTTTGAGATTTTGGAATTTGCAAGTTCAATTGGTCAAAAACTTAAAACAGATTTTTGTTGAATTTTTAGAAGTTTTTAAAAAGGTCAAATAAGCTGTTGTTTAGACACTCATATGCCCTGTGTCAAACATCAGCTCTTATAAGCCATTTCACTTTTTGCAGGTATAGAGAGCTGATTATAGCTTCTCTAGACCTCAAACTTGGTTTACAAAATCTTTGGTTGGTTGTTAAGAGTCCCTAATTTCCAGTTTCCCCATAAGCTCTCTTGATAAGCCTGTGCATTAGCTGCAAAGTAGACAGATAGGCATGTTTGGTTAAAGTGATAATTAGCTCAAATCCTTAGTGGTTTGCGTATTTGAGGTTATGAGTAGTTGCAATCAGTTGTTTTAGAGTAGTTACAGCTTAAGTTAGCTTCTGTGTTCATTTTGTGCTTCCTAGTGCTTATTAGCTTATTTTAAGTGCTTATTCCTTAAGCAGTTACACTTCAGTTTCAATTATTCCCACATAAGCCATAGTTTTTATATTTTTCATAAAATTAGAATATTATTTTAGACTTTTCCTGAAATTTTCATATAATAACTCACGGGTTTTGATTCATTATCCTTTTTCCTAAAGGGATTTTAAGTCATTCCTTGTGGTTATTTTTTATATCGATATTGTGGTTTTATCCATACACACACACCCCTAAACCTCAACGAATCAGTCATTGCTTACTTTGAGAAGGAGGTTGGTGCAGAAAGAACGTACAACTCTATCATTACAAAGTGGAAAAATAAGATTCGTCCTAGAGTTGATCAATTTTGTGCCATTTACAACAATGCTCACAGGAATTAT
Source organism: Chrysanthemum makinoi (assembly GCA_910596185.1). Classification (NCBI taxonomy): domain Eukaryota; kingdom Viridiplantae; phylum Streptophyta; class Magnoliopsida; order Asterales; family Asteraceae; genus Chrysanthemum; species Chrysanthemum makinoi. The sequence goes on along the minus strand of OU343216.1, from coordinate 120,364,554 downwards.
GGAAGTGGTGAGAATGACCTCACTGTTTATACACGAGTGTGTAATCATCCGTTTGTTTTGGAGCATTGTTGGAAGATTTTGAGGGACCATTCTGTTTGGAAGGATAATGAGATGCCGGCTTTTTTAAGCCAAGATGAGGGTCGCAAAAAAGCAAGGACTTCAACCGACTCGGATATGCACTCGGATGTGCTGGCATTGCGTCTGATAAACCAATTGGTCGTGATACCGCTAAGAAGAATAAAAAGAAATCTTCGGAGTTTTTGAAAGCTACCTACATGGAAGGTGTTGCTGAGAAATGGAAAGTCATCAAGTCCAAGGCATTAGGACAAAGAAGGAGTGACGGATACTATGATTTGAAGAAGAAAGAGCTAGAACAACGGCAACTGGTGTTGGAGATGGAGCAAAAGAGAGAAGAAAGGGAAGACAAAAAATTGGCACTAGAAGAACAAAAACTTGAATTTGAGCGACAAAAGAAATATGATAAAGATCTCATATTCTATTGCACGCCAATTGACCCATCTTGCCCAGCAGTACAACAAGAAACAATGCAGAAAATCAAAGACACGATCAAGGCACGCCACAACCTAGATTTTTAATAAGTGTTGTAATGTTTTAATAAGTTTCGTAATGTTTTAATTTTATTTGAATTATTATGTAACGTTTTAATTATTAATGAAATTTTATTTTGTGTTAAAAATGTTTAAAAAAAAATGAACTTGAATTGTCGCCTTCCTACTGGGGCACCTAATCGCCTGAAGGTCGCTGGAGAGAGAAAGCTGACGTGGCAATGAAAAGTAAGGGGATTGAATCCCCTAACTGGGGGCAGCCTTAACCATGAGGTGGAGAGCACTGTACATTCTACTGCTCATCAGCTCTGATCGGGCGGACATCAACAAACCACGATGATATAAGGAAGATTGGACGGATATAAATGTCGGATCTAAAGCGGGTGGTGGGTCGGGGCAGTTGCTAAATGTACTTTAAGGGAAATAGAGAATAGAATAAGCAGTATTATGAAGAAGCAGTGTTTGTGAAATGAAGAAGCAGTGTTTGTGAAATGAAGAAGCAGTTTATAGAATAATTTATTTATGTAAAAAGTATATGTACTTGACAAGTATTATGTAAAATGACCAAAAAACCCTTTTTAAAAAATATGGTTGCCCAACGCTTTTTAGTTGTCCAAAAAACAATACCTTACACATACGGGACACTTGTCACAATTTCGATAAGTTGCCCAATGACAGCGGTTGCCCTCGGTCCGTTTTCAAATAAAAAATAAAAGTGGTCCGGAAAGTGACTAGCCTCAGGGCGCGCGGTCTATTTGCATCATTTTCCGTTCTTTTATTCAATTAACTTGACTTTAGCATGCAATTTCTCCTTTATCGTCTACATAGCCCCAAGGGTAATTAGCACTTTAGGAATAATAAAAGTCCAAGAAAATTACCTAGCAAATATGCTCGTAATTCCTTTACTCTTTGCGGTTTAAACTCATACATCGTGACAAGTGCAGGATGTTATTTATTTTGGTTGCTCTAAACACAATGTTTACACAAAATATTTTATCTTTCAATTAACTCTAGACCACAAAAGGGTAATGAAAGATCATAAATGAGTTCATCAATTTGTAATCCTATCTTAGTTTGTCAACTAAGGAGAAAAGATAGGTATAAGTCTCACTCGTCTTAATAGGAAAAGAGACTAAGTTTGTCTTTCAAAGAAAAACAACTTTGTTTACGAATTATGTTGCAATAACACAATTAATCAGAACATAAAAGTTCAATTATAGTATTTTCGATAATTACATTCTTAAAAGAATTAACTACCCAATTAATTACTAATTAAGACTAAGATCCATCTTGCACTCCTACTTAATTACCATAGGTTTGACCAGTGCGTAAAAAAATAGGACAAGAGGTGTAGTCGCGAGCGTTAATTGCATAATGCAACTCTTAGATTTTATGAGACTGTTTAAGGCATTAGTATCAAGTAATAATGTCAAAAGCATGTTTTTTTCTCATCTTATGCCTCGGGTTCAAGGTCTGACCAAGCCAACTCGAAATAAGTCGACCAAGTATGAACGTGTATAAATAACCAGAGGTCCTGCGACCAATAGCGAAATAATTACCATGTGTTGGAAGGCCCTTAGGTCGACCCAGAGGGTCAATCAAATGCATGTGTTCATAGTTGGATGGCATAGACTTAAAATTAACAAATAGGTATGCACTTCTAAATGTGGTAAAAGTTGTGTACAAAGAGGCATGCAAAACAACCTTGTAACACTAATTTTAAAAACTTTTGGTAATGACCTTTGTAGTGATCATCATGGTTCCACGGTAGCTCAATCGAAGCACGTGGAGGGAGAGGCGGAAGGGGTGTGCTTGAAGCATAACCTAGACATCCTTTTGGTGCGACTATGAGCACCTCTTTGAACCCCCTTTTGAGTTTGTTCTAGTGGGTGAGCCGTACATCCCAAGTGTCCATAGCGTCTAGTTTTTAAATTCTTGAAAACGTGTTTCATATATTAGGTCACTTTAGTTTACAAAAACGATTTTCGACGAATCAAATAGCAGGTCACAATGAGCATGATATTTAGGCGTGTAAATAAAGACCTATATTAATGTTATGGTTACGATATGTATTATTCCATATTGCATACAAGTAGGTGTCAAAGCAAGTAATAATAAGGCACATAATGAAATCACAAACATATAAACATAAACATCAATATATAATCACATATTGTTCCGAGTTCTCTCGCGAGTCTTCCCCAAAAGGAGAACCATAAGACCGTCACTAGGATACAATACCTGGATCGCCTCATACATCGCAAAAGCAATTGAGTGGGTCTTGTGGCCGGAAAACACGTAAAAACGCATGACAATCTCAATTAACAAGTAATTACGCAATTTTATGTATTTAATAAACAATATGTAATTCTAATTATCATTATAATTCTAATTAACTCTAATTAACATTTAATTCTAATTAGCAAGTAATTCTAATTAGCAATTTAATTCCAATTAACAAAGTAATTCTAATTAACAAGTTAATTCCAATTAGCAAAGTAATTCTAATTAACATGTAATTTAAATTAACAAATTAATTCTAATTATCAATATAATTTAATTTGTGTGTGACTAGTTATTTTTTATTAAAAATTGACAAGTATTGCATATAGCTGTCAAAACAAAATAAAATGAACAACAAATTAGGTTTCATGCAGCCTTTTAAACATGTTTATTAATAAGAAACGTGTAACCCAATAATCGCAAAAACGAATTGACTCGTGATGCCACTATTGGGATTTTAGAACAAGTTAACCAATTAACCTCTACTAGTACGCAGCGGATAAGGATCTAGTAATCGCAATTAGGTTAAACACGTAATTAATAAACAATTAATTAATTAACAATAAATTAATAAAAGGGATAAAAGAAAATCTAACCTTGCTTGGCAATTGGACTTTAATAACGAACAAGAAACCAAACGAAACCCCAAGTATCTTAAATAGATACCTCAATGAGTATCACACACAAACCCGATAACGTATACGTTCGATAAATGGCTAGTCGAGAACGCATTAATAACCAAATCAACCTTTGACAAAACACTTGAATAATTCGAATAAGAAAACCAAACAAGAAACCAGCTTGCATTCTGTATCCGAGAACCAAAGGAAACAACCAAAATAGTTTTCCAACTTTACCCGATATCGGATAGTGTTATCCGATATCTTCCACCCTTTTCGTCCAAGAAAACCATGAACATAAAACTTATCACTTGTTGCCAATCCATGTCGACCAGGAACATTGGAAATAAGAACATCAATCTATCAAACCTTAAACACCTTGAATCATTACAAGTAAGAATTGAATCAAAACAAACATAAACCCTAATCGACTTGTATGAAGGTCGATTGGGAAGTTGTAGCTGGAAACTTTTTAACAGATGCTGAGATAGTTTTAGGGTATAGAGATATGTCGCATGCCAGTTAGAGAATTAGGTGTAGGATGTTTGTTTTATAGTAAAACCAAACTGACCCTCAACTTGGGCTATGACTTGGTTGGCAAGTCAAGAAACCCAACACCCTTGTCCCTATTCCTGTCTTGCCCGATCAGTGAACATACAAGGCCCAAGCTTGTTCACTTTCGACCCATGTACAATCCATAACAGCCCATGAGTCAACATTAGTGATCGGGTCAAGTTACATGCATAATGGGTATGTATATTCAAGTATTATTACGTTCGACACATATACTCGTGTTTATCATGTGTGCCCCCATCGGCTCACACACTCTTAGTCATTTTTTCGTGTTTATAACTCCCACAAACCAACAATTAATAGGAAAAAATGTTGTAGCGGTATACAACATTTACACAACCTAACGTGGTTTTTCATGGATAATTTACAATGTCATATTTGAAATGCAGCCAAACACAAAGATGATTAGTTTATCATGATGGATAACATTTGCATGCATTAAGCATGGGGAAGGGCAGAGGCGAACTTTTAACAATACTACTAGCCTTGAGATTACATTGTTGGAAAGCGTAATTAGAAGAAAATGAAACCTAAAGTTTGTAGGATATTTGTGCGTTTGTATGGGATAAAGGTGTAATTCCTTTTGTGACAATTAACATCATATTATAAAGTTTTCTTTTAGCATAGATGATTTATTTTGAGGCTAATTAAACATAATCATTTGCATATAGGTTTATCAATCTAATATAAGAAAATTGCATTCAATAGTTCCAACTCACAAATGGATTTAAAGTGTAGTAGCAAGAGAGTTTTCTAGAGAAACCCGACTTCTTATATAAAGTATAAAGAGTCTTGGCATAAGTAATCTCAACAAATACAATTTCAAAAAAGCATTATTATTTCCGACAAAATGAGGCTTGATGTGTGCTTAAACACACATCATTTTATATCTAAAATCACTCTAAAACGGACTAATAACCATTAAATGTGTTAGATTATACTGCATATATGTTTGGAATGTGTTATTATGTCTTGCAGGTATAAGGGTTTTGTTAGTGCAAATATTACGATATTTAATCTATACAGTCTCGTTTGTTTTGATTGATGACAAACATGTAACTTGTAATACATAACGTAAAATGTACAAGTTACTTGTAATCACACTTTGTCTCAACATACATTCAACACCTCTCGATGTCTCAAGTCCTCGTATGTTACAACACAGGTTCGTACATGTTTGTTATGTGGCATTATGATCAAACCCATTAACAAATCATTTAGAATGTTTAAAATACGTTTAGAGTCACTAAGTATTTTAATAGGTTAACCATTCTATTTCGAACCTCATTTTACATTTTGCATTCACAAGTATTTCATACAAATACTAAAGTTTACTTACACTTGACAAAATATATTTTATTTTGACAAGCACTCTTTTACAAAAGGTAACTAGACATTTTATTAACTAGTTACATAATACATTTTACAAGTTTACCTTGATAAACCTTTTAATCTAAAATGGAAATACATGTTACATCATGTCATGCATCATCTTTGAAATCCTTGGAAGATCACTTGAATATTTTGGTTAGATTGACACACAATATATTAAATGTGATCTTAGTAAGATTTTGTAATATCTTGGAAAGATTTGAAGAAAGATTTTTTAGATTTTATGTCAGGCACCCACGGCACCAAATTGCATAAAGGACGGAACCCTTTAAAGGTCTCCTTGGTCCGTGGGCGCTCTGACCACTTTTGGCTATAAATAGAAGCCCATTGTTTTCCCATTTCTTCACCACTTCAAATCACATCTTCTCCACCTTCTTGCATACATTTAGATCAATCATTAACAATGTAATAACATACATTAAACACCCTAATGATCATGATCATAATGCTTCTAACATTCATCTTTGTTGTAAGCATACTCTTTGATCAACCAAGGAAAGTTTGGAGATTTAGCCACCCCACTTAACACAAGTTGAAGATCTATCACAAGAAGTTTAGGGAACTTGTGATCTTCATCATGAAGGCTTCCTATCAATGGAAGTTCATTTAGAAGTAGTTATTCATATCCATTAGACATTTGTGTCATGGATCATTAGTGTAAACATCATTGCATCATAACAACACTTTCACCAAACTAGATTAGATGGTTTATGTGTTTGTGCCATAAAACACAAGGTTTATTATGTTGGGCCATAAAACATATTGGGAGTGGTTGTACCCTTGTAAAAGAACTCGACATCTAGCTTAGTGTCGGAAATATTGTATAGGCGACGTTAGGTTGGTTCTACCTCGAACTAGAACCTGATATTTAGCTTTGTACCGGAAAAAGTGTAAGCGGACGATTGTAAGGTTTTCTCCGCCGAGAAGGGAGCTTGTTGATTTAGTGAAGTAACTCTCGAGTTGGGTTCTCGAGGAGTGGAGTAGAGGCGGAAAGGAGATCCGTGACCGAACCACTATAAATCCTCGTGTTCGGTTTGCACTTTCCTTTCTTTATCTCTTTACTTTTATACTTGCACTATACTATTGTTTGTGATGTGGTTTGATGTTCATGATTGTGTGACAACTTGGTTTACCATACTTTATATTAGTCACAAACAATAATTGGTACTTTCATATTATAACAAGCTTCATAAGCGATTTGATACTAAAGATCTAAAGATTTTAAACGGTAACGTATTCACCCCCCTCTACGTTTCCACAATTGGTACCAGAGCCATGTAGCTCTTATTTTCAAAACAAATGGTTTTAAAATAGAGTACGATCCATGTATCAAATTACCATTGAAGCGAAAAATAATATGAAAAATGTTTTGCTTGTTATACTTAGAAATTTTGTTGTTAAATGTAACTTTGTATACAAGCTTGAAGGTTTTCTTGAAAAATAAAATAAAAAGTTTGTTGAAAGAACTAGTAAGTATTGTATTGTGTGCTTATAGAAAATTTATGAAGAAATATGATTTTAAAGGAGTGTTTGGGATAACTATAAATTTAGTTGAAAAATCACCTCCGTAAATGTTTAAGATAAGTTACACAAGTAGATATGTTGTTAAATATGTGTATTATATGTTTACTATGAAATCTAGTAAGTCACACACGTTTTCTCTATGTCAAATACTAGTTTTGGTGAATCGTCTCAGAGGACCACGGCACCAAATCTTATAAAGGGCGGATCCCTTTATTTGGTTCCGTGAAATCCGTGTGTACAGATGCGATTTTTGGGCAACTTCAAAAAATCATAACTAATTAACCGTAAGTCCGTACGAGTCGAGCCACCTATCATTTTAAAGGGAATTGAGTCTACTTTCATTTAAAAATACTCTCATAGCCTGAGTCTAATTTTAAATAAGTAAAATATACCAAATACTACAGTATGTCTAAAATATTGAGTTTCGCTTTAACATAAAAACTCAAATTTTTGAATCAAGCAATTTAAGTTGGTATTCTTAGAACTTTGATACAACTTCCTTTGAAACTAAATAATTTGGTAATATGTTTAAAGGAAACTAATCAAGCTTGGTATACATCGTCATATTTAAACGCAAAATGACGAAAAGTGTCTTTCTTGTTATGCTATGCTAAATGACCACTTGTTTATGTTGTTTGCATATATGTTGCTTGCTTACTTTTCAAATTGTTTTTTACACTTGTTTGTTTGCATAATATAAGTGTCAATCTTGCCATGTTATTTATTCATTTGTTTGACGATTTCTTGTTTATGCACAATAGGTTATTTGATAGATTTTGTGCACTAAGTTGGAAAATTGTTTTACCATTGCTTGTAGAATTAGATCACTTCATTTGCATAGGTTATACTAACATCTCGCATAACTTATGAAATGTCATAACTCACTTAGCAATAAGTACTAAGTAAATTAGTCAAGTACTTTGAAAATGAAGGTTTTAAGAGAGTGTTTGGTACAAGGACAAAAACAATGTTGTATGATGTAATTTATATGTTTTCACTTCGTAGGATGATAAACTAACTTAAAACATTGATGTATGCTAACCGGTTCATGCCGGGGGATAACACACGGGTGTTATCAAATTTTACCCATTTTCACTTATATGTGAAAATCGTTAGCCCCTGGTCAAAGTCTATGCTCCACTATGTTTGTATATGTGTTATTGACTTTTCCTAACTAGAAATGATTAATGTCACATGTATTAAGCAAAAATTCAGTTTGAAAACTCCCGACACCTAAAAAATGGGTCTGTGAAGTTTTTTGGTGTCCACGGATTAGACGGCACCAAAAATTTGGTACCGTCTGTTATGCATTTTGGTACCGCCGTTCCTGTACAGGCGGACCAGGTGGCACCAAATTAAGGGTTCCGCCTGTGCGAAAAATTGGTGCCGTGGATTCTACAGGTAAGTTGTTTAATTTTACTAAATCTAATTTACCAAATTTTGTTTCTAGGATAGTTGTTAATGCATATCTTTCATACCTCACTCAACACATCCTCAATGAATTAACTTAGGATGTTTGACATGATCTTAGACACTTCCATCTCATTAGAAACTACTATCTTTGTATGAATTAACATCAAGTGCATGAATCCTTAGTTCCATAAATCGACACATTCAGGATGGTCATTTTCACACCTTCACTGTTACTTTTCCTTAAGCTTAGCATTTCTCAAAGCAAAGTCAAAATGACTAAATCCTCAACCTCAAATAATTCACTTAAGAAAAACCACTAGGATTAGCATTCGATCTTGTTGCTTCATTAACTTGAACTCTTCATCCTCAGACTCATTACCTCTCAATATCTCATCACCCATTCAAGATGTGAACTTTCTAAACTTAAGTACTCCAACTCCACCACCAAAATCACCCACCATCATCCAAAACACCTTCACTACCAAAGTCTCCAAAACTTGTACTTTGTGCAAACACCACCAACATCTCCTCACCCGTTTGCGGATGACTTAGATGACTTACCAAGACTAACAAATCTGGACTCATTATTTGCAAAGATATCATATACAAGTCTAACATATGACTTTAGATGTTGCTTTGTATCTACATGTATTTCCTCACTTGGTTAACATGAAAATAATGTGTCATCCTTCAAGACGATAAGTATTTACATAGAGTCATAACTCACATGTATGTTAAAGACATACTATCAAGTCTTGTTATCCTTGAGTTCAATCTAAGCTTTATAATCTCAACAAATTAGGATTGACAACTTAAGTATTTCATCCGAAATATTCAAGTATATGCGACTTACGATTGTAGTCATTAAAAGTCATATCCGAAAAATCAACACCCAAGTATTTTAACAACACATGTTGAAACACTTATACAAAACAAACAACACATGTGCCACTTATCCCTCTTTGACACCTACTATCCCTCTTCCATCTTTTGGCACCATTAAGCGTATTGCTCATGAACTTCCAAGAGCATCCTTTAAATCAAACGTGCCCTTTCAAGGTGAACCTATACCTCAACCCCTAAGCTTCATAGACATAACCAAAGCTTCAAGCACTTCACCCACTAGTTGTAGCAACCAATGAACCATAAGAATTAGTATCCGTACTTTTTATGTTCAACATCTATGGACAATCAACCTAAGTATTCACATAGCACAACAAACCCCTACATCACCACATCCTTTTTAGACACACTAGAAAACCTACCACCTAGATCAACCAATCCACCATCCTTACCATCATTTGAATTTGTTAAGTGTATTGCTCAAAAAGCCCTTGTGTCCAACACTTGTACTGAATCAAATGCACGTTTGAACAAACTCAAACATTCTTTCCCACATATAAGGACTTAGATAATTCATTATGGCTAGAACCTCAACTATCAAATAAGCATGGTGCTCTTGGTAATTGTTGTCAATTTCCACTAGGTATAAGTAGTACTACCTTCACAAATTATCAAAGTATTAGTAATACTTTGTCATTAAACTTCTGCATAAATTTCGTTAAACCTCAAATCAACATTTTAACAACATATGTTAAAATGCAATCTCAAAAGCAACATCATACACCCCAAGCAACAATGACTCTTGAGGAGTATACATAAGAAACTCGAGTGAATTCCTCTTGTCATCATCTAGTGAATATAATCTTGAGACCAAGTTTATTTAGATGGGACTATCCAATTCAAACACTTTGGCTTCATATCTTCATTTAGGAAAACATGATGTTTTGAAAAACATTATGCCTAAGAAATCATGCGTTAAGTATTCATCTTATTAAAAGGATATTGTATATCCTATGCATCATTCTCTCCTTGCGACATATATGGTTATGTTACAAGAGATTTCATTACACCTCATTGGCTAAATGATCTTGAAACGAACATCCAAAAGTTCTATGAACTAGCATATCCAATTCATCTTGTCATACTTATTTTCATAAGCATGATAACTTTATCCCATGCGATAATCTCATTTGTTGAAAGATACTATTTGTATTCATTTCCTTTCAAGCGTACATCATAACCTAACCTTGCTCAAACCTTGTGCACATCCACGGTTGAAACTACACATTCTCTAGAACATACACATGATCTATTGAAGTTAGTAACCTTATTTAGATTCTTGTCAAATAAAGTTCCAAAGAACTTTCTTGAGAACATTCTTAATTTAACATATTCCATTCCCTAGTCTTAGATAATCAAATCACTTTTAAAGTATACACTTCAACATAAAAGATGTCATCCATTAGATCATACAATTAGCTTTGTAATTTGAACAAACCTTAGATTCTTAACACAAGATTAAAACACATTGTTTATCAAACACACCATTGTTAAAATTCATGTGTATAACATGACGTCTTCATCACTTTAGTTATATTGCATATTAGTTAAGTCACATTAAGCTAAGTATTGGTAAACTATCATCTTTTATGCACTTTAATATGCAAAAGTAGGAGTTCCCATCTTTCTAACATGAGAATGACTATTGGAGAACCTATTGCACTAGAAACTCAATTTGACCTAACGGTTGAATTGCTTCCTGGAGAGAAGTTGGGTATGTGGAATCACCCGTTAAAATGGTCGTGTTTAGCCTTAATTGAGCACCGCTAGTAATAGTCTCATATTCATTCTCCAACTTGAAAAATCTGTATTCCTATACTTGCCTAAAGTAAGTGTTAAAACATTGATAGTTTGCCTCGCCTTAGGAATACTAATCAAACAAGTAGTATATATGACTTTTCTTTTAAAACCACTTGCATTGCACTTACATGTGTTGATTACATGTTCTTGTTTGATACGATAAGTTGATTTGACATTATCTTAGTGTTTGATAACTAGTCAAATGTATAAACCTTAGTAAAACCACTTGCATTGCACTTACATGTGTTGATTACATGTTCTTGTTTGATTAGTGTTTGATAACTAGTCAAATGTGTAAACCTTAGTACGGTTTTTATAATGCTTGTATCCTTGTTTCATGCTACTAAACGTTTAAAACCTAAACTTTATTTGCATGATACTTACTTTTGAATTATCCTTAGCATGATTAACATGTTGCTTATGAACTCATAATATGTCATTTTGATATGTGATAATTTTGATATGATATATTTGTGTTTGAAAGCTATTAGTTGGCATTCATTATATCTATGTGTAGTACGATCTAAATGATACATGCTCCAAATTGTTATGTCTTAAACATGGCTTGCATAACTCTTTCATCTTGTTTCTTTTGCTTCTTGTCACATAATTTGTTTGCTACGTGTGCACATATAATATGTCAAAGCGCTTTTGGTATGACAAACTTTTAGAAGCCTTTTTATCTTACAAATTAATCACATAGATTGTTGTGTTAATTTATAAGCCAAGTATGCTTATACGTCTAAGTCTAACGACAAAACAATCTCAAAATGAAATGTCTTGAATAAAGTTGTATTCTTGCATAATATGATTGTCTTGATGCTATCTTGTATGGTGATTTCTTGTCTACTTAAGTGCAATGTGTTGTTCTTGCTTATATAATATGTTATCATTTGATTTCTATCATGTTAACATCTTTTGTCACTAACAAATTTGTTTTGTGGGTTGATAACAAATTATTTGTTATCTCAATTGGTTTTAACTTTTGTATGCTCATTTTGCATAATCCCTTTATTGCTACGTAGATTAGTACTATGCTTTATGGGACCCCTACACTTGCATATAGTTTAAAAGCATATAGAATTAAGTTCTAGAGGGTTGGTTTTGCATTTTGTCTTTCAACCGACCTCTTTCCAAATCTCATTTTTGCTTCCGCTTTCCAAAAATCACCTCCATCATTATTTAGTTATAACAATACTCTAATCCTCTTCACTTCCTATTAGGAAACCACATGCCTCATCATACGATCATCTCGTATTAATCGAGAAGAGGTACATGACTTTAAGGATGAAGTTCATTGTATGCTAACCATCATCCAGAAAAACATCACTAAGCTCATCTCTTTCGTTAACCGAATAACCTCCTAAACACTTTGTTGTCATTCCTTATTTGATACATTACACATTATGTTGGATGTCCACCAATTAAGGGGAGAGAAATCCATTCACATAATTGTCTTTTGTCAAATTTTATGTCTCTTAGACTCTAACAATACCAACACATAGGTAAACACCACTTAGCTAAAACCGGTTCATGAAACCACAACTAGTTCAACCTTTTTGGCACCAATACCTCATCAAGTGAAAAACGCATCATGTGTTTTACAAACGTCTTCATCTCCACATATAGGATTTTCCTTAAACTAGCACCTTACAACTTCACTATCTAGAACACCATCATAGGATCTTATCCTTTTCTCTCTTATCATGCATGTCCTTGTCAGTGCAAACGATATATTAATCAAAACACCATCTCCAACCGTTGGTCCATCCAACTCTCACTCATATGATGTCATTCTCATCCTCATATAGGTACTCATTATTAGTATTTTCCATATTGTCTTCACTTCTTTTCAAAGTGATAATCATCCATGTCGGTCAAAACCATGCTAATACTACCTTTCCCATTGTCACCTAGAATAGGTCATTTTATAATTCGTGTCAATCAATGAACGAATTTATCTTCATCACTTTTATTTCTTTTGGTATCTTCATTTATATATTCTTAGATAGAAAGCATTATTGATTACTCTTGGGTTGAAGCATATGAGAACTTGCTCAAAACAATAGGTTGTTAGCATCAATAAATCATTCAAATCATAACCCTTATGCATCATTGAAATGCAATGTCCATTCATATTTCTCTTAGCTTTGGTCAAACGAAAGGATTGCATGAGTCCATATTTTTATATTTGCTATACATATGAGTTTCTAACTCCTTAATAGCTTCCTACCTAATCACCACCACCTTCCATCACCACTTTCACTAATCATCACCACCATGGATTAGCGAAAACTTACTTTTGTAAATCTCGAGTCATCTACCATCACCACATGAATCCTACTAGTAAACCGACACCAACACTAGCACCACTAGTGGCACACCCAGTGGGAGACTTCATATCTTCTTTCTAGGAACTATTTTGTAGGCTTTTATCATATTATATTCTCACTTTTCTTATGATTGTAATTAGGAGACTACACTTCATGAGATCTTTGATTATATCATTTATCACATATATACATCTTATTTTTCTTTGTGAAAAAGATGAAATATATTGCACTAATGTTTTTCATTGTAGGTTCATCATCATATACACTCGATTGTATATAACTTACTCATCTAAGGATGAAGTTTGCATCAATTATTTTTCTTATTTTAGGTGCTTCTTGACACCTTAGAACAAGGAGGAATATCCTTTAAGCACTCATATTGCATCGTCTATACACTTGGTTGTATATGACATATTTGTCTAAAGACAAAGCTTCTATTATACTAATATTTATTTTGAAGGTTCATCTTGACGCCCTAGAGCAAGGGAGCTTCCGTCAAGAATTTATTGAATGCATCTTATACACACTTTGTTGTATATCACTTACTCGTTCAATGACGAATATAGTTTTGCACTAATATTTGTTTTGTAGGTTTTAATCATACCCTGGCGCCTCAAACAAGGGGGAGCAACCGTCAAGGGGAGCATGCACGCATTTAGCATCATTCTCACTTTTCAACAAGCATTTGTGCTTCGATAAAAGTGGAGAAAATAGGCTAACATTGCTATGCATTTTTCTTTTTCATATATTTCTCATAATTTTTGTTGCATAAAACTAACCTTGATGTAGGTTAAGCCTCTTTATTTGATCCATGGATCCGCTACCAAACAAGGGACGGATTGTAGTGGACGATTTAACTTCACTAGGGATGATGCAAGCTCGCCTTTTTGGGGAGAAATTAAGTTAAACTCCAAGGACACGCCCTTTTTGTTTTGACAAAAGGGGGAGAAGAGTGTAAACGGAGAAGGTAATGTAAAGGTAGTAAGGATACAAGTAACCTTTTACATTTTACTTTCTATTACGTTTACATATATTTGTCATCATCAAAAAGGGGGAGATTGTTAGTGCAAATATTACGATATTTAATCTGTACAGTCTCGTTTGTTTTGATTGATGACAAACATGTAACTTGTAATACATAACGTAAAATGTACAAGTTACTTGTAATCACACTTTGTCTCAACATACATTCAACACCTCTCGATGTCTCAAGTCCTCGTATGTTACAACACAGGTTAGTACATGTTTGTTATGTGGCATTATGATCAAACCCATTAACAAATCATTTAGAATGTTTAAAATACGTTTAGAGTCACTAAGTATTTTAATAGGTTAACCATTCTATTTCGAACCTCATTTTACATTTTGCATTCACAAGTATTTCATACAAATACTAAAGTTTACTTACACTTGACAAAATATATTTTATTTTGACAAGCACTCCTTTACAAAAGGTAACTAGACATTTTATTAACTAGTTACATAATACATTTTACAAGTTTACCTTGATAAACCTTTTAATCTAAAATGGAAATACATGTTACATCATGTCATGCATCATCTTTGAAATCCTTGGAAGATCACTTGAATATTTTGGTTAGATTGACACTCAATATATCAAATGTGATCTTAGTAAGATTTGGTAATATCTTGGAAAGATTTGAAGAAAGATTTTTAGATTTTCTGTCAGGCACCCACGGCACAAATTGTATAAAGGGCGGAACCCTTTAAAGGGCTCCTTGGTCGTGGGCGCTCCGACCACTTTTGGCTATAAATAGAAGCCCATTGTTTTCCCATTTCTTCACCACTTCAAATCACATCTTCTCCACCTTCTTGCATACATTTAGATCAATCATTAACAATGTAATAACATACATTAAACACCCTAATGATCATGATCATAATGCTTCTAACATTCATCTTTGTTGTAAGCATACTCTTTGATCAACCAAGGAAAGTTTGGAGATTTAGCCATCCCCACTTACCACAAGTTGAAGATCTATCACAAGAAGTTTAGGGAACTTGTGATCTTCATCATGAAGGCTTCCTATCAATGGAAGTTCATTTAGAAGTAGTTATTCATATCCATTAGACATTTGTGTCATGGATCATTAGTGTAAACATCATTGCATCATAACAACACTTTCACCAAACTAGATTAGATGGTTTATGTGTTTGTGCCATAAAACACAAGGTTTATTATGTTGGGCCATAAAACATATTGGGAGTGGTTGTACCCTTGTAAAAGAACTCGACATCTAGCTTAGTGTCGGAAATATTGTATAAGCGACGTTAGGTTGGTTCTACCTCGAACTAGAACCCGGTATTTAGCTTTGTACCGGAAAAAGTGTAAGCGGCGATTGTAAGGTTTTCTCCGCCGAGAAGGGAGCTTGTTGATTTAGTGAAGTAACTCTCGAGTTGGGTACTCGAGGAGTGGAGTAGGGCGGAAAGGAGATCCGTGACCGAACCACTATAAATCCTCGTGTTCGGTTTGCACTTTCCTTTCTTTATCTCTTTACTTTTATACTTGCACTATACTATTGTTTGTGATGTGGTTTGATGTTCATGATTGTGTGACAACTCGGTCTACCATGCTTTATATTAGTCACAAACAATAATTGGTACTTTCATATTATAACAAGCTTCATACGCGATTTGATACTAAAGATCTAAAGATTTTAAGCGGTAACGTATTCACCCCTCTACTTTTCCACGAGGTTTGAAAACAAAGCAAAAAGCGGTGATTTTTAGGATGAGTCTTACTTGGCGTTTTTTGTATTTTTAGTTTCAGCGAAGAGCGTAAAATTCCCCTAACACACTATTGGAAGATCGCGAAAAAGCGAGTCGAATGTATATTTATTTAAATTTTAGCAATCCATATGGTCCCTCCACAAATGCATGACACCAGCACATATAGATGATATAATATATGCGAGCGCCATGTCCGTCTGCGATCGAGAAGGGTACAAGTTGTTACCAATTCATCTTTGCCGCGGACCCCTCGTGGTAAAGATTGGAAAAATGCACTATGCAACAGGGCCGGAAAATGCTCTAAAAGGTTTCCTAAAGCATTTTATGCAGAGACAATGGTAAATGAAGATGGATCATGTGGTAAAGATTGGAAAAATGCACTATACAGCCAGGACGGAAAATGCTCTAAAAGGTTTCCTAAAGCATTTTATGCAGAGACAATGGTAAATGAAGATGGATCCCCAATTAATGACTTTATTTCATGTGTAATAATTTTTGTATAGATTTTTCTAAACTTATTGGTTGGCCGGTTGTTGTCATATTCAATTATTGGCCAATTTGCTTCTGTTTGAACAAAGGATAAATATGTTTTTTATGCAATTTGTGTTGATACTTGATACCTGATTTTGATGTCAGTACAACAAGCATCCTACTTTTACTGCTTAATTTTGAAACAATAAATTTGTTAGTAAAAAATTAAATGTTTACGCAAACTTTTAGTTTATTACTTTATTTATGTAAAGAAAAGAAGCGAATCCTGAAGCATGTTCTCAAGTCATCCATGAAGCGGACCAAGTGGCATGCAAGAGATGATAAAATGAACGAATTTTTAGTTGGTACAGGCGATGACTGAAGCACTACTTGAGAGTGATATAGTGCAAAAGTTTAAGATAAAGGATTAAAGTGATATTAAACCGATGTATTTAAATGCTATTATACGCTTATTTACTTATCAAAAGATGTTATTTTTAAATCATATTTTATGATTTATGGTATCATTAATTGTTTATAACCATAAAAATGTACATATTTAAAGTGTTAATGGGTCAAACTCAATGCGACTTCATTTTCATACGTAGAGAGTTATTTGGTTTAATAAGTTAGCCACTTCTAATGTAGCTTGGTAAATTGACACGTAGAAGATGCATGCATGCAGTGCGAGAAGAATCACAAAGTCCATCCGGCCTTAATCTTGGTTTTACATTGTTATATATTTAACCCGTCGCACAAACATTACGCAAAAACATTACATACAACCTTTGTGTATGCGTCACGGGTTCAAAGCTTACTCTCTCAAAGGCAACAAACAACATCCAACGTAATCTTGATAATACATTAATATAAATTCAATCATTTGCACATATTCAACCATAACATATATGACCAACCCTTTTACTCATAGTCACGAACTTAACAATATTATATAACCAAACTAAAGTATTGAATACACCAAAATTACATATAACTGATTCTATAAAACTTATATTACAAAAATTGGCACATCCTGATAAAAATTATATAAACATTTGCAAAAACATTACGCATTACATAAAGCATACATATCTCAAATGGCAACAAACAACATCCGGCCTAATTTTGATAACACATTGATATAAATCCAACCATCGCACACATCCTTGATAAAATTATATAAACATATGCACAAACATTGCATTACCAAAACACATACATATTCAACCAAAGACATAGCTGATTACATCGCCATACGAGTTAAGTAAAAGCCGGTAATCTTAAAACTTACAAATTTTTTATTCAAATAACACTAATCATGTGTTCAAGCAAGAACTTTCTTTAATAGGTGACCCATCGGTTTGTTTCACGTTTTATTATATATATTAAACTACGCAAAAGCTTGCTAGTATGAACACGTTAATTAGTACAACATTATTGTAAACAAACTCAATAATACACAATTAATTATTACAATCTCAACAATACACAATTAATTACAATACATATAGGAACACTGAAATCTGGAATCTTGAAAATGGTCATGCATGAAAGCGTTACAATATCATGCCGAGTATAAAAATTTTAACCTATAAATTAGACTCCTAATAAATTGCGACTAGAACATATTAACGCAAACTAGAAATTAGGTTGCTAAATTGCTATTTTTTTTTAAATCTAAGCTACATGGGTGGAAAACTACAATTTGATCAATACATGCAAAATAAGAACGCAATAACCGATATATTTGAGTACAAACAACACAAACTGATCGATTATTTGGTGACTTGGCTATCAAAACATGCACATGCGTTATCCATCACAGAACAAATATAAGTTATTTGATGAATGTATATTACGTTCACTTTGCAGAAGTGAAATTCTCAAACTCGTCCTTGAACCTACATCCAACATGGAGTGCCATCGATCCACACCCTTAGCGACACTTTGTTTTCAAGTAATCGAAAATTGTTGTCGATTGATGATATAACTTTTGAAATTTTATTAAATTTAAGCCTTTTCATGCAATCTCATAATAAGTCCTAAGCCCGCGATGAGTTCTCGGTTTATATAGCATTTCATGCATTATGAACCTTTAATTAACTTTTTAATGAATATCGAGCGATCACAATAATAAGTTGAAACACAACTACATCCAGGTTGTACATCGATGTCAAAGGAAAGTGTTATCAACAAATATGGTTTTGCAAAATCTAATAGTATAGGTAAGGATTATATTTTGAAAGTGATTGATTGTCTCACAAATTAGAATAAATCAAGTTGATACATACTTATTGAATATTATATGTAGTGTAAAACCATTATTATGTTTACATATTGGAGATTTGTTGGTCGGATATGTTTATTTTACGTAATGTCCACCTAATATGGGTTTTTTAAGATATTGAAGGTCCTATTATTAAAACAAAAAGAACTTTACATTCAACAATGTATAAATTACCTCATACTAGCAAGGTACCCGTTTAAAATAAAAATTTTAAGTGAATTATATATTAATTTATTATATTTAACACAACGATTAATTACGGATATCAAAAATTTAATTTGACATGTTTCAACTTTTTAAGTAATGGCAATATTTTTCATTATACAATTATGATAATAAATATTTTAGTGAGCAATTTTTTTTGTCGTTCAAATATTTATTTGATTTATATAGGTGTTTAAAACATCACAGCCCGACCCGGCTCAATCCAGCGCGAAATGGTCGAAAAACCGGAAATCGGATAAAAACTTTTTATGGCGGTTTGATTCGGTTTTAATTTTAAATATAAACGGATTTACCGAATTGAATTGTGTTTTATATACATGTAGTTTTAAACAAATTAAAATTTGGATTAGAAATAATGTGTAGAATAAAATATATAGAAATATTTTGTATTTTTAGCTTTGTTATTTGTAGGGTGTAAAGCGAACTCAAAGTAATTGAGCATTTAATGAGCGGCTGTAAAGTTACGTTTATATTAGTTTATTTATTAAGCGAGCGAACTTTATCAATATTTTACGTTCGTTTAGTTAAATGAACAACATGAACAAAGTAGCGTCCCGTTCATTTTTTGTTAAGTAAGCGTCGATATGCATTTATTCATTACTTAGCTTCGTTTATATTATTTATTTATTTAAATTTGTATATCATATCTTTTAATTGTATAATTCTAAAAGCGGTTTGTTTGAACAAAACAACATTTATAAAACAATATATTGTGCATCATTTAATAAGTTTTATGTTTATTTGTGTATGTTCATTTATGTTTGGTGTTTATATGTTTGTTTAACGTTAGTTTATTGTCTTAATGAGCGAATATAAACAACATGAACAACTTTTAATAAATGAACATGAACACAAAATTAGATCCATTAGCGTTGATGTTCATTTATTTTTACGGTTAAAATTAAGCGAAACAAACATGAACAAGACTGGATTTGTGTTCGTCAGGTTCTTTCAACCCTAGTTATTTGTATTTTTTGAATTCTTACTTTTGCGTTTGAATAGTTTGTATAATATGTTTTATTATTTTCATTATTTAATTTTGAGTTTTAAGTATATTAGTGATTGATAAGTATCATTATTAATGTCCCAAAGCCCACTAATCACATGCTCGGATCAAGCCAAAACATTTAGTGAGAGTCAAAACCGGCTAAAAAGCGGCATAAGCCGGGCCAAACTAGGCACGGCAGCTCCTTCGGGTAGCATAACCGTGCACAAGGGGATGATAGCAGCTTGAGATCTAATACCCTTTTTATTCGTGATTACTACTCATGACTTCTAGGTTTTAGATTCCTTTCCCTTACGCATTGAAAGCGAAAACACACTTCAATATCTTAATTAATGGAGACACAATGCATACATGTTTACATTATATATGCAATAAATGCATGTAAATGAGGCATTAGTTATCTCCACTCTTTCCTATAAATACGCATAACTATATCATGTTATCATCGAACACATCAAGTAACAACAAAGGTTTACAAATGCGGGAGCGTCCAGTGTCCCTAAGAATTCTTCGAGCACTTCACAGGATGTTTTGCTAAGAATGTCTTCTTGAAGTGTTTGGTGGAACTCAAGTGCCACTTGACGCAAACAAGAAATTTCACATGTCAGCTATAACAATCTAATGTCGTCAAACTTCGTTTGCAAATTTTGATAGTAGTCCATGTAGAGTTCTTCGAGCACCTACAAAGTGCTAATGGACACCTATCTCCACTCTTTCCTATATATACCCATGACCACATCATATGTGTCATAAATTCACTAAATGTATACTTGATGTAGGGCGCAATTGTGGTATCCCCATAGATGTCTAGCGTCTCTAATTACTTGTGACCAATGTATTTATAGGAACTAAAATGTTTGTTTTTTCCAATAAGCCTTTTTTCTTCTTTTCACTTCTTTTTTGTGAGAGGTTTATGTTTGTTTTATTGCGAGACATAAGTCGCTTCTTTCAACTTTCCTCTTCAAAATTTCGGACATTATCTTTCAATTAACTATTTAACAAACCCTACATCTCTTTCTCAATATCTTACATCTCACTACGTTTTGACGTACGATAACTACCGTTGTTTTACGTTTTAAGCTATTTTCTACGTTTTCGTCGTTTTCTTACATTTTCGGCCGTTTTCTTAAGTTTAGTCCACTTTATTACGTTTCGTTCGGTATTTTATGTTTTCGTCCATTTTCGTTTTCACGTATTCATCCATTTTATGTTTTCATCCTTTATTTCACGTTTTCGCGGGTTTTCACGTTTTTGTCCGTTTTCTTACGTTTTCACCTTTTTTCGTTTTCATCCATATTTATCGTTTTTCGATCATTATTTTCGTTTTTGTCCGTTTTCTTGTGTTTTCGATCCGTTTTTCACGTTTGGTCCGTTTTATATTTTACGTCTATTTATTTCGTTTTCATATGATTTTATAAGTTTTGCATGCGTTATTCACGTTTTCTTACGTAACAAAATGTAAGATAATATAAGAAAAGCGGTGAAACCGATAGCGAAAAGAAATAGGCGAAGTCAAAAAGCGTAAAATCAAGCAGCGTAAAAAGCGATCGCATTAAAGCGGCGTAAAAGCGACAAAAGCGTGAAATGGAAGCGAAAATGTAAGGAGCGGGCCCAGCGTAAACAATGGCAACGAAGGAAAGCGAAAAAAGCGTGAAAAAAGCAGGACTAAAATATATATGTAAAAAAACATGCGAAAATGTAAAAGATGATAACGTAAAAATACAGCGTAAGAAGAAAACCAATTTGATCCAGATTTTACATATGACAAAAGGATTTATCTTGAAAAGAAGAAAGAAAAAAGCGCCGATAGTACTTGAAAAATAACGGTTTTCTTGGCGAATGCGGTGAAGATTTTTAGATGTCTTATCTCTTTCTTGTTGGCATGATTTCTGCGGATGAAGAAGCAAAAGATCTTTAAAACAAGCGACACCTAGTTTCCACTAATGAGTCGTTTCATTACATTAGTAATCTAATGCAAGTTTTTTTGGAAGAGTCACGCTGGCTTTCACCCTTTATCAAACTTGAACAAGTTACATTTCATATTTTCTCGACCAATGATAAACATGGAGACAATCTTCTAACTGATTCAAATGGGAAGAACTTCATAAATTTTATTCAAAGTAAGAAACTATAATCTTTATTTATTCAAAGGATATTACAATTGCAAACTGTGTGAGAAATATCAGACAACAATTTAAAATTTATTCAGTATTTATACACACAATATATTAAGTTCCAAAAACTAATTTATTTACATTCAATGTTCAAAATAGCAAAGAATTTATATGTTGACGATGTTTCTTAGTGATCCATGAAAGCAAACACAAACACCACCCACAAGATTACATATATAGGCTTGCATGGATAACCTTTGAA
>OU343216.1:120267999-120341931 GCA_910596185.1 Chrysanthemum makinoi | reverse complement strand
TCGCGCGTGAATCTTGGGCAAAGGCAAGGGAGGTCACGTGTGAATGGACAAACTAGGTGATTAAATCACCCTTTGCCGCCTGTGAACACCCCCAAATTTTGTTTAGCGGAAGCATACTGTTATTTGGGAGCGCTACGGATCGTGAATCATAACACAAGTAATAAAGAACGGAATACACACTGCTTAATTTCATAAAATATTTAAAACGCTATCTTACAACATTGTTTAGATAAATGGGCACATCCCATTAGTTTTAGTGGTCCCAAAGTAAAACATCATTTTTGTGTAAAAACATTTCTTTAATACTACTACGACCATTTGTCCGCTTCTTGCCTTGCCCTCATGATCATAACTTAAGCACCTGAGAAAATATGCTAAAAAGGTCGCTAAAAGTCGGTGAGTTCATAGGTTTAAATTAAAATAGTAAGTTTGGACCATAAGCAAAGTCATATAATCATTACAACGAATATAATGATATATGGATGAAAGTCTATTACGTTAGCTCTAAGTTCATGCAACCGACACGACGCTTCAGATGCTAAATGATGTCATACAATATAGGGGCCCATAGCAAGTGTTTTGTCCCTCAACACTTGGTTCCGAATGGTATACGTTTCGCTTTGGCCTAAGCATGGCCAACCCAACGGAGGAGTCACCCTCAATAGATCTATTTATAACATTTGCGCTTCCCAATGGGGAATTGACGGTTCATGAAAAAGGGCATTCTCTAGGGACATAAGGGCTTAGGCTAAACCACGAATAGTAATCATGTGATAGTTTTGGTCTATAAAATGGTTTGCATATTTCTCACCCCAAAATGTATAAAACAGTTTATTAAGTAAAAGTGGGGCTATGAAACTCACCTTAGTAAAATGCAATCCAAAAGCGGGATTTAGTGTTTGTTGTGAAACGCACCGACGCACACCTAGATAAGGAGGGAAATATTTAGTTCATTGTTGTAAGTATTCCTTACTTAAAATAGTTCAATGGTTTTTATAATTGTGTTAATACTAAACGTAAGTTTGTAAAATTCGTTAAAATGGTTTTACTAGTAAGTATACGGCATATATACTTTTCATATCGACATTAATATGGTTTTAAAATCCAAAGTTTGATTTAAAACAAATAATTAAAATGTTCCATTTGTAAGTATATAAACGTATATATACTTATTTAAGTTGACACAAAATGATATTGTCAAAATCATTTATATATAATTGATTTATTTTCTAATTGTATTTAGAAAATACTTGAGTTAAATTCGAAGACTTTCAAATTTAATATATGATCAAATGATATAGTGGTCTTTATTTGTTTAACGAGATTTGATATATATAGTTCTAATGGAAAGTTCACTCGACATACATATGTTGTCGTAAATTTTGACGCGCATTACTACTTGAACCATGTTTTTAGAATGCTTGTTGTTTATGCCAAGCTTTTGTATATTTTTCGTTAAGTTACAACTAGTGTACATATTTGACGTTAAGACGATACGTAACGAAGTGGAAAGAAATGATAGACAGTGAATGGTTTTCGTTATTGTCGTCCTGACAACCGCCCCGTATCACCTTATTTGACAAATTTAGACACACCAACAGTATTACATAGTTACCCACGGCTATGGCCCAATCTAGATGTCAACATGGTACCAAACCTTGGCCCTCCCTGTGATGATCTCATCGAGAAAAAGAAAAACGAAATGGGCCGCCCAACAATAATACCACATCTTTGTTAACAGAGCTTTTTAGAAAAAAAAATTTCATTTCCATGTTTATATTGTAGAGGTTCTTATCCTTGGCTTTCAACTGTGACGTGAGTATTATGGCTCTTCCCGCTGTTTCGTTCACGCCCAACCTACGTAATAAACTCGACTAGTGATTATGACTATGTTACCATGGTACTACCAAGAATGGAGTTGTCGACTTATACATCTCCTCAAACATTATTATTTTCGATGGCAAAATGTACTTATGAAAGAAAAGGGTTAACGAAAGGAAATCGACTATGATGGAGATGTGTCTCAAATGAGACTTGACTAAACCATCGACGGCTAGTAAAAGCAAGGTGTGACGAAACCACATGGTAGTCGACTACTACTCAACTTGGTCTCATCACGTCCACTATTTTACTCTTACGGAACTTGACAAGTATAGACTACTAATATGCTTTGACAAAAGATCACATTTTTACTTGAGTTTCTCCCAAAACTTACATCACAATTAAACACCAAGCTCACAACTGAAATACGAGACGCAAGGCATTAAGATAACGCGCATTAGTTTCTCGAGTTAAGACAAGATTTTAACATGGTTTCACACGCTTTAAACGCACACGGATGTCAACCAAAAAGGTTACTAGCATCGAAAATATGTTTCGAGTCGAATCGCATAATATTCACATCTCATTACCAAGATTAACTTCATGTCTCTAATATGACATTTACTTCCTACAAGGTTTATAAAATTTTTCTCCTTTATCACTTTGGTTCCTATCCTACGTAAACTCAAACCCACATCTAATGACATTAATTTAAGTTTTCAAAGTGACAATCTTATTTATCATAACACGGGTTTATACACATTTACCACACCTAGCTTATACACTCGAATCACAACAAGATACCACCATTTAACATTTTATTATCAAAGTTTATGTTACAACAAATTTACAAGGAAAAGAATTAAAGGTGAACCTTATGAAAGTGAGGCGAAGATGACGAAGATGAAGGCTAACTCGAGAGCTCCACACAAACCGAATCTCTACCGAGACTGAATCGATTTTTTAACCCACTTTACAGTATCTTCAAAATATTACTCTTTGGAGTGGATTTGAGATTTGATTTGTGTGCACCTCAGCCCTTCGAGTAGCTTAAGAAGGATTAAGAAAGGAGTCTTTGACCAAGCCTTTTCATCTTGCAACTTTGTTTGAAGCCAAAAATAGTTTACTTCCAAAACCAAACGAATCTTGGATATAAGCTCAAGATAGATTGGTGGAAAGATTTGTTTCTCTCTTGTGGTTTATCTTGATCTTCCTTGGATTCCATCGATGGGTAGCGGCGCATCAAGAGGGATTTGGGAAGCAAAACTTACATGGATTTGGGTATGAGAGAGATGGATATGTTGGATGAATATGTTGGGTTAACTTCTTTAGAGAGATTCGCCTAGGAGAGGCGCATAGCTTGGGAGGAAGAAGAATATTTTGATATCTCACTTTTCCTTTTCCTGTTTGTGTGGTCTTTTTGTCGTGAGTAGAGGAGAAGACAAAGAGGGTTCACCTACTTTTATTAAGTCTTTGTAAATGTATTTTATGTATAAAAACAAAGTAATATAAGGTAATGTAAGTAACAAAGTGAGGGTAGGTGTAATGTATACCTATAATTTATTTTGTGTACATGCACTTGGGTTTCACTTGTATTTGAGTTTTATAAAAGTTCATGTTTAAAGGTAAGTGTGTTATATACTTTGTGTCTCGCGATGTTACATTGTGACCAAGGTATCGTTGTTTGATAACTTTTATTCGTAGTATTTTATTGTTACGGTCTCAAATATTTTTATCTTTGTAATATTCCATGTCACGGACATTTGTCGTTTGTTTTAGCGAGTCCTTATCATAGTGTCGGTACGCCGCGTAAAGGTCGGTCACCGGGAAAAACGAGATAACCTCTCGTCTTACAATTTAAATCATAAGACAAAATGAAATATTCATAAAATGATATGAATGCAAGAGTGGTGAAATTTTTATTGTACGCGAGTTATCTACTCAAATGATCAGGCAAAGCTTATGCATGCTTAATGACTCATGCTTAGTCATAATAAATTACTAATTATCAGTTAAATTTTTGTGAAAATTTACCGTGTGTCACACCGCCCAACCTAAGTATGTAACTAACCGTCAATCTGTGTTACTAGTATTCATTTCTTGTGGTGGTCCTAACAATAACTAAATCCAACCATTCGTATATAAACAAGTCAAAATTATCACATCCAATAAAACAAAACAAAATCATGAATTTGGTTAAAAAAAATAAATATCAAATGATACAATTCTAGCCATATACTTTTCCATAAAAATGAAAGAAAAAAAAATCTGTAACATCTATGTATCGCAAGTATAATCAAAGATATCATCTTTCAAGGGAAAATCTTCTCTTATTAAACACAGGTAGGAGAAATGTAACTAGAGACTCATCAAGCAAAAAGTTACGTGATATAGCCTATAAGCTTGGGACTCATAGCTACCATTTCCCCACTATTTATCGACAAAAAACCACTTACTATCGAAGAACTGGAGCTTGAAGAGCAGCCTTTTATCAGCATTTCAACTTATTCTCTTCTATTTTTGTTGGTCTTGATAATCGTTACAGTGTTTACGTGGTACACGGGCCATAGTCTTTCAACGTTTGACCTTTATTAGATATACAGAGTCAGAGGTTCTTCACGTGGGATCAACGCCATTTTATTACCTCTTGCTCTTGTTTTGAAGTGTAGAGCTTTTAGTGTTTAAAAAAAGTAAGAAATGGAGAAAAGTTCATATGTATGTTGCTGGTAAGACTCAAATCATTAATGTCTAAATATATGGGACATGGATCCTTTCTTGAGTGTTTAAAGCGTGTTTTAGATTGCAATTGCAAAATAGACTAAAGTCTCAGCCTAATGATTTTAAATTACAAATTAACAGTTGCAAATAGTCATTTCTTTTCATATGGTATGCCAAAATTTATTTTTTTGGTGTCTTTGAACTACAATATTTATTACCAAAAAACCAACACTGTACAAGTTACTAATCCCATCTCCAAGACATAGAAGGAAACAAAAAACTTCAAAAGTTTTTTGGGATTGCATTTGCGATCTTTTTAGAGGCTATTTTACTTTTACCGACTGTGCTTGTATAAAGGAATGCAATATCATGGCTGATAGTATTACTCTATCCATCCCAGAGAAAATCAATTTCACAACTTCTGTTTGAAACAAAAGTTGTTTTATAACATGAAGAAAAACTATTGTTATGAAGTTATCCGCTTATCCTCTTTTGTAAAGACTGGATAAGAAACCATTTGATCTAAACTCTGATGTCATCAAACTTTGAATCAGCACAATTACACATTGTTTTTGTAACTTTGGACATATGCAAATATAGTTGTGAAAAAAAAGAAGAAAAAATAAAGCCACATATGGCAACCTGTTTAGCATTCTTTTGGTAACATATTTGCAGGAAAAAAAAGACACGAGGTTTAGAAATTAACTCATAACTCGAAGGTATCACAGAACATACGGGAACCCGTGACTTTGAGTCGGTAATCATACGCGATCTGCATAAACAAAACATTTGGTTATTGCAGTGTGACCACTCGCCAGATGACAGATTATAATTTAAAGATAATGCTAGCAAGAGTGGCAAGATGGGCGGGTCAGGTAGCTGTAATGGATCAACACAGGTTTGGGTTGAACATGTCATTTTGTAATGCCAACCCAGGTTTGACTCGCAAACACCTTTACCGATTTAAAAAAAGAACGTTAATTAGAATTATCAAACAACAATAATACAATAATATTCTTAATCTTATGTAAATAAAAACAATTTAGGAGTCTGTATGAATATAAATAAATTTTGGGCAACTTTTAAATTCAACCCATATGACCTGTTCCATTAATTTTCTGATTTAACGCGTTTGGAATCAAGCAAGACCCAAATAGGCTTAGATTGTCATATAAAAAGAATGCATCATACGTTGCATACTTACTTTGGTACATCCATAGATTTTCAGCAGCTTTAGCGAGGAAGAGTTATCGATAATGAATCCAAGTTCTTCCTCAGTTAATTTTGTGCACCATGATAGATCTACAGTTTCCACTTTTCTTGCATATTTTGTAAGACAAGGAAAAGGTCTTTTAATGCCACTTTTTTTAATGACACATGTAATAAGTGTGAGCAAAAGTCCACATACCCTTACACTTTTAGAAAAAAGTGTGAGCATAGTTTAAGTTTTATCTACACATTTTGAAAAGTGTAAGTTTTGCTTACACTTTAGAAAAAGTGTTAGGAGATATGAATTTTTGCCTACACTTTTTGTAAAGTATAAGTAAAAGTTAGTGTTTTATCTACGCTTTTTAAAAAGTGTGAGGATAACTATAATTTTATCTTACTCTTTTTAAAAAGTGTGAGTACAAATATTA
Organism: Chrysanthemum makinoi; assembly: GCA_910596185.1. Taxonomy (NCBI): domain Eukaryota; kingdom Viridiplantae; phylum Streptophyta; class Magnoliopsida; order Asterales; family Asteraceae; genus Chrysanthemum; species Chrysanthemum makinoi. The sequence goes on along the minus strand of OU343216.1, from coordinate 120,335,755 downwards.
TTTTACGTACACTTATATAAAAGAGAGAGTAAATGTCTAAGTTTTTACTTACACTTTTTAATAAGTGTAGGCAAAGATATAATTTTACTTTCACTTTCTAATAAGTGTGAGCAAAAGTATTATTTTATAGACACTTATGTGTCAGGATAGGTCTGTCACCATAGACTTTTACCGTCGGAACTTCTGCTGACACTTATTATATGTGAAGGAGTAGCTAATTTATCTTTGCTGACACTCTTTTATACTTATCCTGACACTTTTTGTGTGTCAGCAAACACCTTTTTTCTTGTAGTGAGAGCAAATGCAGTTTTGAAGCTGACCTGCAATTGATGTTTTAATCAGTAAGCAATATGCACATAATGAAAACACGCTCTTTGTAAAATGTGCAATATAAACGCTGCAAATGAAGACTATCTTGTTTTAGAGGTATCAATGTTTCATCTCTAAACGGACCAGGCAAAATCCAAAAAAGACTATGTATACCTGGCCGATTTTACTCAGTGAAAGGTGTTTCAATGATCTTCCCGAAGTTTCTAAAAATGCAGCAACAACTTCATCACTCTCAAATGACAAACTTAACCATTAAGAGCAGTAACAAACATTGAAACTGAAAAATCCCTAATTTGTGTAAAAACTAAAAATAGATTATATATAGTTAGAAAAATAGATGTAAAATAAGAGAAAAAACATGTCATTATGCCAGTTTTAAATTTTTCAAAAGCAAGTGCGGAAGTATTTTAAAGATAGAAAGTTAATGAAATAGCTACAAATTTAGAGAGTACCTGAGGTAGTTACCATCAATGTAAAGTAACTCAAGTGACTTGCAACCATCAGAAAGATAACACAAACCCATCTTCGACATATTAACAACATCTGAAACATTAAGTGAACACAAAAAGGGACAAAATATGCTAATAGCTTGCAAACTCCTTTATGTCATATACCTGCAAAAACAATACACAAAGTTAGTTGGATTCACATATAATTTTAGAAAAGGGTTTTTTTTATGCATTCAATACCAAAAATAATTGTCTCGTTCTGCTTATTTTGTACACCTGAGACATTAAAAGGTGGTTTTGTGTCCCCTTTGGGTCATTTTGTAAGCAAAAATGTAGCCATCAAAAACTGAAACTCAAAATATATTAAGTACTAACATTACGGGCTACCTAATGATCCAAACGGGAGACGAAACCAGCTTTAATGACTAAAATGGTCCAAATGAAAAAAGAATGTTGCATTTTATGCCAAAATAAATAAATAAATAAATAAATAATAAAAAATCGAATTAACTGAAGAAGTTAAAATTCTTACCAACAATTAGCTAAATTAAGCTCCATAAATCTTTTACCACATGCTGCAGTAACGAGTATAATGAAATCATCACACACAGTTCTATTTCTTGCCACTGAAAGAACTTCCAAATGCTCAAATTTCATCAATGCTGATACACAAAACATAAAATCTATTCTTGGGCAATCATCAAGGTATAACTCCTTCAAACTTGTTTTAAAACAATCACGAATCATCATGACTACAACACATGTCAGGAAGGTACATCCGCTTAAATTAATTGAGTGCAGTAATGGTGCTGACACAAGAAGAGGCCACAAACTGTTGTTTGATATTTTAGCTGCCCCTTTTAGCGACAGTATCCCTAGATAAGCCAAGCTATTTGAAGATCGAGCCAAAATATTGGGTATAACTTCTTTGAATGAGCATTGCCGGCAGTTTTCTAGTTGAAGCACCTGTTTGAGAAAAAGATGATTTTAAATAAGATACAGAAGGAAAAGATGTTGTTAGGAATTAGAAATTCCAGGTATTAAAGAGTCGGTCACCTCAAGAATATGTAATCGTTAGAAAGCTCATAGTCGTAGTTATTTTATGTTAAGTAGTATTTAGTTTTGTAACACCGTGGAGGAAGGACGGGTCTTTACCCACTGTATGCCTGATCCACAGCCCGTAGGTGGCGTTTGTTTGTAAGAAACTGTAAATACCCTCTACCTTCCAAGGTAGAGGGTTGGAGCTTCAATACCATTTTTCTTTGTTTCACATAGTTCCCAACTCTCTTCCTTTCTCTCACTAGAACTTTCTCTCTCTAGACTCTTGTTAACGCCCCACATGGTTATGGTTTAATGTGTTTGTGAAATCTTATATCTAACAATTGGTATCAAGAGCCATGGTTTGATCACTCATCTTTCATGCTTTTTGTTTTGGTGGATTTCATAAGGTTTTTGGGGTATTAAAGGTTTAGGAGAGTTTGATTCATTTGGACAAATTCTAGTGTTAAAGTTTGAATTTTGCTTGTACTTTGTGTTTAGGATCATCATATGTGTTTATGTTTGAATTGGAAGGCTTAAATCATTGTGGTTTGGTTGTTTTTGATTGACAAAGTGGTTATTTTAGAAGTTTGTACGAAGCGAGTTGAGTCTCGGATACTTTTTTCTTCAAAGCGAGTTGCTTTGTTATTGGAAGCGAGTTGGTACATGCGACTTGGCTGTTTAGCGAAGGATTTTATGCGAATTTGGGTTATAAGCTTGAGTTGTTTCTTGCTTAACTTGAAATATAAAGCGACTTAGCTACTGCGAGTTGTAAAGCTAGCGAGTTAATTTACGCGACTTGGTGTTCAAGCGAGTTGATTGTGTTGCGAGTTGATACCAAAGCGAGTTGGCTATTTAGCGACTTGATTAATTAAGCGTGTTGATAGTGTTGCGAGTTGATGCTAATGCGACTTAGCTATTTAGCGAGTTGATTCCTTAAGCGAGTTGTCTCCTTGAGCGAGTTGTGTGTTTTACTACTTGTCTAATCTTAGACTTGTATCTTCTTCGTGATACATTCTTACGGTTGTTCTTTTGGTTTAGTAAAATCCCGTGAAAGAATCAATTTCCGGGTTTAATCAAAGAATTGTAAAACTCGCACAACTTGTAATCATGGCAAACATCGCTCCTACTATCATCTCCACTGTTTCAGGATGTTCAAGCACCGGTCGATACTCCACTTATGCTTGACAGAACTGACTACGACTTTTGGGCTCAAAGAATCGATTGTACTGCCTTTGAAAGGAAAATGGGGTCAACATTCTCAAATCAATTGATGAAGGACCGTATCGGGTTGAGACTAAGAGACATATTGATACAGCAAGATGGTACATTGATTTACGGAATGGACAGACCAAAGATGTATGATGAGCTCAATGATAAGAGGAGAAGAGATTCGATGCGCATATCGGGCTTCTAACATCATACTGCAAGGTCTTCCAAAAGACATCTATAAGTTTATCAATCACAACACCTACAAAGGCTGTATGGATAATGTCAAGATGCTTCTCTCGTGCTCAATTAACCATGGAAGATAGAGAATCACAACTATATGATGAATTTGAGCATTTCAAGATGAAACCTGATGAGAGTGTATATGAGTACTATGAGATTCCATAAGTGGTGAATGACATGAGGAACATCGAATGACTATGCCAAACATTCACAACTCAAAGTTTGTGAACAACATGAATCCCGAATGTCACAAGTTTGTCACCTCTATGAAGCTAACCAAAGGATTGAAGAATACAAACTATGAGCAACTCTATGCCTTCCTTTTTCAGAATGAGAGACATGCCATGTTTGAAAAGAGGATTCTTGAACAATTCAAAACAAATCCAGGAGAGACAAGCTCATCAAATGATTCAACTGCCTTCTACTCAAACATTGGGATCACCACTAAAGCTTCACAAGTTATACCCATGGGTGATGGAACTCACAAACTCATTCCCGATCCAAAATTCAAACAAGCTGATGCTGATGCGTACCGTGGGACACTTCATTACTCAATCGCCCTTATGGTTAAACAAAACTTGACTCTCACCACATACCAACAACACCAACAATGAGATTAGAACAGATCCATCTTCATAATCATGCTCTAGTCGTAGATGGAAAAGTAGCAGCCGCCAAGAAAGACAAGATGAGCAAAGAAGGAGTGGAGTTGGTGGAGGCTATGGAGGAAATCGAATCGAAGGAATGGAAATCAGTGACAAGTCAAGACGCTAATGTTACAACTGTGGTGGTGAGGGACACATTGCAAGGAATTGCACATCTCCAAAACGCCTCGAATGCTGAATACTTCAGGATAAGATGTTGCTAGTGCAAGCTTCAGACAATGGAGCAACCTGATGAAGAGGAGCTGTTGTTTCTTCGGGAATGCTAATACTTCGTGATAAGTCACGCTTGATGAGCCGACCGTCAAATGGCTCCCCGGACAATCCAGCCAGACCCTCGCACTTCAGCAGCTCTCCCATTGGTTCATCTGTACCAAACTCCCCACATCTCCATATGTACCTCCCTCATAAGATGATTTAAAGAAACTGTTTGATCCAATGTTTGATGAACAATTTGAGCCAAGTAACAATGATATGACAATTCAATCAACAGAGGTCGCTATCCCCTCGCAATGATATTAACCCTTCAACTTCTATGTCATTAAGCCAAGAAGCGCCATCACTAACCGCTTCATCAACAAATCTTCAATCATCAAGTGTACATCATGGAAATGCTTTTGATTCAAAGGATGAAGTCAATCCCTTTGCTACTCCCGAAGATGCTCCATTTGAAAACATATTTGCTCTCGAATCTTCATCAACCATCTACTTCGAGACATCAACTCGCTACTAGATCCCTCAACAAAGCCCACATAAATACCTTTAGAAAATGGACTCACGATCATCCATTAGACAACATCATTGGAAATCCTCTCGTCCAAGATCCACACGAAAACAACTTGCAAAGATGCCTTATGGTGCTTCTTCAACTCCGTACTCTCTAAGATCGAACCAAAAGATGTTAAATCCGCCATGAATGAAGACAACTGGTTCAATGCCATGCAAGAAGAAATTCATGAGTTTGATCGACTTGATGTATGAATTAGTACCGCCCAGACTGCTATGATCATTGTTCTAAAATGGATCTTCAAAGTGAAACTTGATGAACATGGTGATGTGTTAAAGAACAAGGCTCGATTGGTTGCTAAAGGAATCCGTCAAGAGGAGGGTATTGACTTTGAAGAATCTTTTGCTCCTGTTGCTCGAATCGAGGCAATCAGAATATTCTTGGCTAATGCCGCAAGTAAGAACATGGTAGTCTATTAGATGGATGTAAAGACGACGTTTCGAAGGAGATCTTAAAGAAGTCGTCTACGCCGCCCAACCTGCTTTGTGAATCCAGAGCATCCTACTCACGCTTATCGTTTGAAGAAGGCTCTTTATGGTTTAAAGCAAGCTCCAAGGGCATGGTATGATAAGCTATCTAAGTTTCTTCCACCTGGGCTTCAAAGAAAAGGAGCAGCTTGATCCAACATTGTTCAACCAGAAGTCAGGCAAACATTTAATTCACGTTCAAATTTATGTTGATGATATTATCTTTGCCTCGACCGACCCCAATGAATGTGATCGTTTTTCAAAAGAAATGGGTTCCAAATTTCAAATGTCAATGATGGGACAAATGTCATTTTTCTTGGGATTACAAATTTCACAAAGTCCCGGAGGCATTTTCATAAATCAATCTAAATATGCAAATGAGATTTTAAAGAAATTTGGATTTGATTCTAGTGACTTTGTTGACACTCCCATGATTGAGCGCATAAACGGATGAGGACCACTCAGGGATCATGGTAGACCAAACAAAATATCGAGTAACGATCGGATCCCCTGATGTACCTCACGCCCGACCCGATATCTGTTCGCAGATGCATGTGTGCTAGATACCGGCTAAGCCTACCAAAAAGCACCTTGAAGCGGTTAACGTCTTTCTAGCATTCCAAGGAACCATCAACATTGGACTTTGGTACCGAAGGACACCGGTATGTCACTAACAAAGATATGCAGATGCGATCATGCAGGTGTCAAGATACTCGTCGGCACGTCCGAGGTGCTCAATTTTTAGGTGATAAGCTTGTGAGCTGGTCTTCAAAGAAGCAAATGAGTACTTCTATTTCGTCTACAGGCCGAATACATAGCCATGTCATCTTGTTGTGCTCAAATCCTATGGATGAGATCCCAATTATCCGACTATGGCTTTGAATTCAACAAAATCCTCCTCTACTGTGATAATAAAAGAGCTATTGCTCTCTCATGCAACAATGTTCAACACTCAAGAGCAAAGCATATCGACATTCACATAATTTTATCAGGGAACAAGTGGAAAAAGGTGTGGTGGAACTCTATTTTGTGAGGACTGAATACCAGTTAACAGACATCTTCACTAAAGCTCTTCCAAGAGAACGTTTTGAGTTTATTCTTCCACAACTTGGCTTGAAAAGCCTTCAACCAGAAACTATCAAACGTCTTCAGGAGGAAGATGAGGAGTAAAGGTCTATCTTCATCTATCTCTTGTATATATTTTTTCAAAAAGCAAAATACAAAATTACAAAACCCTCAAAAATCAAATAGAAAATTATAAAACTTTCAAAATCCATAAAAATGTGTAAAATTCGAAAAATCCTAAAAAAATATTGTCTTTTTGTCATGCTTTTCTTGATTTGATATCATCTACGGACTTTGTGTTGATATTCAAAAATGTCACGGGTCTTTAGATGTTCATCGAATGTACATAGTTTTTCATTAAAAAAAAAAATTGAGGCGAAGAAAAATGGTGGTTTATTGTCATTTCAGGCGGTAACCCGTGTTAAAAAGAAAGAACAGAGTCATGCTTTATCTTGTTTTCTAATCTCATGCTCTGATTCTATACAAAATTCTCACTATCCAATGAAAACGAATTGCTTTGAAAAAATTACTCGGGCTCAATTTTTGAAAATCATTTGTACTAAACGGTTGTTAAAACTATCTATCTCTCAATCAACAACTTATGTCATTGATTGAGGGGGAGAATGATTTTTAATTAAAAAGTGTATTTTTTTCAAACAATGGGTTATTTCAAAAGATATTCAAGAATGTTTAAATCTTTGGAGTCTAAAGTCTCAAAATTCGATCCTTATCAGTTAAAACTTTTCAAAATCAAGTCACAATTCTCCTTAAAAAGCTTTCAAAAACAATTTAAATCCATCGAGATCACGATTCTCAATTGATTTGATAATTGTGATCGGGGGAGAATTTGTGATTTAAATTGGATTTAAACTGATAATTCGATAAATGGTTTCATAAGTGATTAGTATGTTTGCCTCCCCCCAAGTGACAAACGATTTCAAATTTTCCATGCACAGCATCTATCTTAAACCACAATTATTTGAAACGTGATCAATTTATCTCAATGTGCGCCTTTTTCCTAATATGTGCAGAACATTCTCAAACATCTATGCACATATTGAGGGGGAGCAAACTTGTGAAAACCTCATCCTTCCTTAAAATGTTTTATCTACTCAAATTGATTAGGAAGTGATGATGATCATTTTAGAAAATGTTAATCAAAAGATTGGACCTTTCATTCTCAATCTAACGATTTCAAAGATCTCTTGCTTCCATGTGCTAAACAAATTCTAAATTTTTATGCATATGTTGAGGGGAGCATTTCTAAAATATCAAAACAATTAAGATACAAAATACTTTGATTCTATATCACAAGTATCTTGATTGATTTTCAAATGGTTTTCAATTGGTTCCAATGGCGTATGAATGATACCAAAATGACCGACCAACTTTACTTTATGTATGGTGATATAAGGATGATAAGGTTAGGTTAAGTTCCCATGATCCGCCAGAACCTGAGGGATCTACCCAGGGACAATCCACTAGATAGTGTAGAGTCCTTAGGTATGATGAAAAAAGGAGAAAAGTGTGATATGGAGTGTGGACCTGAGATTGAGCTAGTAACGAACAAACCCAACAAGGTTCTAGTTATGAAGTCTCTGTAAGATCAAGGGGTTGAAGAATGAAAATGAAATTAATGTGAAAAGGGTGAAAAGAAATAGCCCTCCAATAATTCAACCTTAGGCGTAAAACCGGGTTCAATTATATGCTACCGTGGTTACTAAGGTAACATTGGTATTGAAGACAAGACGTCATGGACCCAAAGTGGACGACTGCACTAACTTCCCAAACTACTCAAGTTCCTCTTAAAAGGGCTTGTTTCATTCTCACGGGAACCTACATAATCTATCGATTTTCTCTTAGAGATTGTTGATATTGAAGAAGGAGACCCTCTCCTAGTCTCCGACATAGGAACCAAATATGCACTAATTGAGTCTAGAGCCACGAGATCATCAATTAATCCCTTTAGGACACTTATTTCTTGAAGACTCACTATTTCACACAATGTGGAATGTGAGATTATATCTCATGAGTCCTACGCACTATCCTTGTGGTATTGCCAAGACTTGATTGTGTCATATGGACCTCATCGAGGAGCGATTCAAAATTAAATCAATCCAGGTCCAAGAAAATGGATTGACGGATGCCTTTGAAAACCGGTTGTTGTGTTTAAAAACTCTTTTCTCTAAGCACATCGACTGCGTACAATTATTTCAAATCAAAAGGTGTTTATGATTGATAAATGATTTTTCACTAAAACTTCGTTGTATTGCAAAAACAATTTCTATTGAGTGATACACAATTGTTTTTCAAATCTCTTTTCATCAACGTTGAATCTCTATTTGCCGGTTCACTCAATTGCGTTGTCTTCTTCGAGACGCCCGCTTGAGAACGGCTAGAGCAAATGTAACCCCTCGGCAAGGAAATTCTTCGAATTATACCCGATCACAAGACTTGTACCGATCAACGGGAACCGCGGCCGTCGGTAATTCAATTAAACGAAAGTGATCAAAGACACTTTATGCGCTTTATTGCTAACCGCCTTATGCGCAGGCATACACCCCGACGCTTGGCAAACATCGGATCTAATGGAGCGTCAATCCATAGCCGCATGCTCACACAACACATTCATATCTAAAGAAATCATGATTGGTGCATCAATGACTCGGATATTTTCACTCCATGCTTCTCGCTAATACCGCCAATATCATGAATCAACGAAGCTTCCGCTACTCTGATAAGAATAAATCATGATCCAGAATGTGAGCATGTCGGTCCAAAAGTCACAACATCACTAATTACCAACACCACAAAGGTTGAGTCGAGATTTAATTTGGTCGATGATCTCAAAGCAGACTCAAAACTCGTGAGATCACGGATCGCTTGAAGACCTCCACTCATTTATCCAAACACGCAATAATGAAGAATCAAAGACTACGAGCTATAGAACAAAGAACATGGACAAGAATCCAAGAACAATCTCAATGTTATATCTGTTTGTATTCAATGTAATTTTAATGTGTGTTTGAGGTGACCTCCCTTAGGGAGAGACTGTTAGGAATTAGAAATTCCGTGTATTAAAGAGTCGGTCACCTCAAGTATATGTAATCGTTAGAAAGCTCATAGTCGTAGTTATTTTATGTTAAGTAGTATTTAGTTTTGTAACACCGGAGGACGGATTTTGTCTACCTATCAGATGCCCTGATCCACGCCCTGCAGCTGCTTTGTTTGTAAGAAAATATAAATACCCTCTACCTCCCAAGGTAGAGGGTTGGAGCTTCAATACCATTTTTCTTTTGTTTCACATAGTTCCCAACTCTCTTCCTTTCTCTCACTAGAACTTTCTCTCTCTAGACTCTTGTTAACGCCCCACATGGTTATGGTTTAATGTGTTTGTGAAATCTTATATCTAACAGCTATTGTCTTAGATTGTAAAGAAAATAAACTGTCTAAACAAAAAATTAATACATAAAATGTATTAGTAAGATGATAAAATATGTAATGAGTTCTATATGAACATAATGCAGAGTTTTCATACATCTAGAAACTGTAAACACCCATCTACTCGTGGAGTTATATTGGTAGTGTTTTAGTCGAAGTACTTTTTCTACGCTTTTAACTCACTTTAAAAATGGTTTTGTAGCCCATAATCTTAGTATTTTCATATCAATTTTAGCATTACATGTAAATATAACATTTTTACACATAAATATTAACGTTTATGTATAAAAAAAAATCATTTTTTAGAGTTGTTACAATGACTAATACAGGACAAATGAAAAGAGTATGTTGGTTATCATTGTAAAACAATAAACCTATTATCTACAAATAGCAAAGCATATGGTTACTTACCTTCAGGTTTTGCAAGTTGATTTTCAAGGACACCAACAAGTTGATTCTCACTCAACCATAAACAGTGCTTGACACATATCTCATTAGGATAATCTTTGAAAAGAAACTTCAATATATGAATTTTCATCGTATGCTTATCACAAGACAACCAACCTTCTTCTCAGAAGTTCAGGAACATGATCAAGTGAAGAAATTGCATCAGCATTGTTAGCAAGACAGTTCAAACTCAGATCCAATAACGGGGATAACGAGGAGGAAAGTCAACACGCATGAGGACTCCAGTCAATCAAATTTTCAGCTTTTGTTTTCTTGTTTGCTTCTAAGACAGCCTTTAGTTCAGTAGAAACTTTTGACTTCTTAAATTGAATTGTCCCACTACTACAATCAGCAACATCGACTATTCTAATTGAACTTTCTTTATCTAAATGGATTATAATATATTGTGGTTTTACTTTCATGCTGAGTTCCGTAATTCGAAACATTTCTTGAACCAACTGACTTCCTTTTCTTGTTCACAGAGTTTGAACTGCCACTGTTTTCTTCACAAACCCTTTTGGTTCAACTAATAACAGAAACTTGCTCAAACCCTGAATTTCGAGCAGCCTCCGGAGCCCCCGCCATATATATTCCTATCAAAGGTTAAATTATCGATAAACACTTTAGACAGAACCACCAGATCATAGAATCACGTTGAAAAATAGCATATAAAAATAGATTGAATCCCAGTAACATGAAGAAGTGGTTTTAAACAACCACACTTTATTGTTCACTGCAAATTAAACAATATTCTTGCAAACGGAAACAAACATAATTGTTAAGTATAAGCAAAGTTAGATGGAGTAAAAATATGTAAACCCCAATGAACACTAAACATGTATACTTGACAATTTTGTCCAAAGCCGCTAACTTTTGTAATGTTTAATGTTTCTTAAGCTTACAGTCGAAGGCTTTTTTTTTTTTTTAAAATTCAAGTAAATAATTAGAAAAACTAATAACATCACAAGAAAAGACGGTGTAGATAACTAAATCTACACAAGCTTTTTATTGAGCTTCCTTACAGCTGTAGCTACCTGTATGCATCATATAAGCCTTGACCCCTTAAATGTATCCCCTTTTGTTTTCATTAGTTTAGTTCTAGGCTGGGGACTGAAAAAGAACACTAAAAAATTCATTGAGCAATCATCCCTAACTTTGTATGGATGTACAATTCATGTATCCTTGTAATCAGAAGATGGCCAAACAACAAGCTGGTAGTCAGAGGTGAAAAGTGCAACTGAGGGCAATTGGACCAACGCCTGCAGCTTGCCTTATGTAAGAGGTGCAAAAAGGTGAAGGCCTATGTAAAGTGAAGCGAGAGAACGCTTTCAAAATTGTGTATGTGACACATTGACAAAAAAACACTGAACATGAGCATAATATGAAGAAACTAAAAAAACAAAGTTACTCTAAATAATGATACAGAACTTGTTAAAAATCACAAATTACCAAGAAATAGATGTCTTAACTATTTTTTATAAAAACCTATAATCTCAAATCATAATCACCATATTGTAAGTTATCATTGACTATTCTCCTAAAAAGTAAGTACCTTGTGAAGAGAAAGCAATTTTTTTTTCTTGTGACAACAAATGTTATTTACACAATGACATGAGCACTAATAAGGCATCAGAGGCTAACAGGGTGAGAACTTACACTAACTATATTACACTATCGCATTCACTGAACTAATGTGAGTTGTCTCTAGTTATATTTGTAAAGTTTTAAACTACATTTTACACATCAGTGACACATTGTCTGCCTTTGCACTGACTACAAGGTTAATTCTTTTACCTATGTGTATGCTTGTAACTGAATGATTATTCATGTGGTGGCGTATAGGGTTGGCAACTAGGCGGTGGCAGTGTCACCATCTATAACGCTAGAATTAATTATGTCTAGTGAAAAGTTGTATACCAAACTATTATAACTAAAAACCCCAAAATGAGTTCACTAAAAGTGAAAAAATTGCTATTCGTTGAACTTTAACTAGTGAAATCGCATTAACCATTATGCCAATTGCGTTTAGAAGATATGAACATGAGTTAGAACAATAACAGCTTAAAAAACAGAACTAAACGCATTTTTTCTTGATGGATTTGGCAATCTAACCTTGGATTTCTAGATTTGAGTATGAGTTGAGAATCTATCTGTGTACAAAGAGGGAAACAATGTTAATCAACAGAGATTTTATCAAAAGCATAGATATTCAAGAAACTCAAGAAGTCATATTCTTTACAAAGAAACACATACAAAGAGATTACAAGTTTATGTAACGGCAACCGCAAGAGACTGGTTTGGCGCGTTGCATTCCTTGCGATATATATAAAGAAAGGGGCGAGAAATTGAGGATGGTGCATAGATGACAACGAGTTGAAAGCCCATATATTAGCCCACAAATATAAGTGGTTTGGAATTGGGCTTGAACACACGTTTTATCAAAACTTTCATGACGTTTTGATCACATAGCTCCATGCTCCATTGATCAATCTTGCTATGCAATTGTCAACAAGTCGGAAAATCTAGTATTTTATTATCTGCTTTTCGTGAATTTAACTTCACAACCCCCTACTGACTTCTACCTATACTAAAATGGAAGTAACTAACTCAATATATAAAAGGCTAAATTACCATTAATAGATTCTAAGTACCTTCAGTTCACATTCTCCATCTTGACATGAAATCCTAAATATTACATCATATATATAGTTCCGGATGGAATATACTATGAAAACACTAACAAAAAAGAAAAAAAAAAGAAAAAAGAGATGTACGGGCACAGGTGAACATACTGTAATCTTTTGGATTTCAAGTCATCAAAAATCGATTATACTACAAAGTTGATCCATTTACCAAGTGAACTGGAAGTTGTAGATGTGAATGATTATAGCAGAAAACTGATTCATATGGTGAAATGCATGGTTAATAACAATGGCGGGCACATTTTTCAGTATCTTTAACACTATATTTAGTTATTTACTTTAGTCGACTCAAATAGCTCATATCAAACAATTCCACAACAGTCGCCAAAATTTAAAAAGATTGTAGACCTTTGAGAGTTAAAAAGTAGAATTCGATTAATCTATATGCTATACATGTGTATATGGAAAATAAAGATGACATTAAATAACAAGCATATAGAATGTAAGTACCTTTTCAGGCTTTACTTGATGGCTTCCATATTTTCACATTGAATGTTGTAGAAAAACTGTGAACGTATCTGTTTACCAAGGATGGGAAACTGACCCACTGGCGGTCCCACAGGCAACATGTGAAACGTACATCGCATAACACCATGATTAAGGGACATGGGAACGGGATTTGAACCCGTGACCTCATCTTTATACAATACGCCCCACCATTTGGGCTGCCATCACTGGTCATCTATCTGTTTACATATAAGGAAACTATGTTAGCAAAAACACAAGGTTTTACTTAACTCTAGGAAAACAAACAAAATAAATGGAAGAACTCTTATGCTTTAGAAATATAAAAAAATTTCTATCACCTATTTGTAAGAGCAACCACATGAGAGTCGGGTATAATAATGACATGCTTCCATTTAGAACTTGTAAGGGTGTGTTTGGTTAAGAGAATTGAAGATGGAGAAATGGAAATGGCTTTAATTCTCGTGTTTGGTAAGCCAGAGAAATGGAAAAGCGGAGAAATTAGAGAAATTGGTGGGGAAATGGAGAGAGTTGAGTAGTGTAATTTAAGTAGCTCCATTTCCATTAATTTGTGGAGAAATTGAGAAATGGATTAATTTTTTGAAAATGTTTTTTTTTTTTTTTTTTTTTACATTTAAAAAAATATTTTTAAAAAAAATTATTTAAAAAAAAAATAAGTTTAAAATTATTTAAAAAAAAAAAATTTTTTTTAAATAAATACATTTTAAAAAATATTTTTTTTTAAAAAACAAGTTTTTTTTTAAGTAAATACATTTTAAAAAAATAAGTTTTTTTTAAAGAAAGTACATAAATTTTTAAAAAATAAATTTTAAAAAAAAAGATATATTTTTTTTAAAATAATTTTTTTTTAAATATTTTTTAAGAATTTTTATTTAGACAAAATATTATTTAAATAAAATTTTTTTCATTTCTCGGGTCAAGTCATTGCTTACCAAACATTAGAATTAAACAAAATTCTCTACTGATTTCTATTCTCTGAGATTCTATTCTCTACTTCATTTCTTTTCTCTGAATTTCTCTCTACCAAACGCACCCGTACAAACTGAGTATTGCATTCTCTGGGATTTTAAAATAGGATGGAAAAAACGAATAACAACAATTGAGATGTAAGACTAGAATTTGGTGCGTAGTTTGAAATGTATACTAAAACGCAACAAGTCAACAACCACAATAGATGATACTTGCACAAAATACACAGGTTCAAAACAACACCAACGTCCATAATGTCAAGATGTGGGCTTGAATACATAACAGCCTCACTAGTCACCCTAAGACTCTTTACCCAAATGAGAGAAAGAGTTTGGGTTCTTAGTGTGTATGCGATTGATAACTTAGAAGCGCACAACGCCATCAATATATATTAATGTTGTATAATCCTTTGCACACTGACCAGTTTACAACAAAAAACCAAATAGGATCATTTTTGTTAATAACGACCGGGTGGTGGATTTGTAAATACAATACAAGGCTTACATGGAAACTTCATTAGCAATCGAGTCACGTACATTTAATAAAGTTTTGCTTATTTCTTTTCCATCCATCCTTCTCCATTCTGTTTCATGGGAAACCATGAACAATGAATACAAAACCAAACGTAAGTCTAAATTTGAAAAATAATGAATCTAAAAACCTTAAACCATGATCAGAGGGTTTAACATCATTACATAAAATTAAGGAGGAAAATCATAGATTATTACAACGAGACATTCTAAAAGAATATTTATCTTACGCTACATGAGCTTAAGAGGGTGTCCTTAGGGGATGTCTAGGATTGCCTATTTGTTTTGCTTATCTGCTTATTTTTAAGTAGAAGCAGTTTTGTGTTATACAAAGTGCTTCTGCTTATTATGAGGTAAAATAAGCAGATTCTGTACACAACAACAACAACAACAACATACCTAATCCCGCCGAGGCAGGGTATGGGGGAGGTAGAATGTAGACAGCACCTACCCCTACCCCAGGGATAAACCCGGGGGTAAGGAGACTGCTTCCAATGAGACCTCCGGCTAGTGCACGTGTGCGGGTGAGAAAGAAGAGAAGAGAGAGCAAAAGGAAGCATAAAGGCAAAGAACAAAAGCAAAGGAAAAGGGCAGACTAGAATTTGCGTAAGTTTGAAATGTATACTAAAACACAACAAGTCAACAACCACAATAGATGATACTTGCACAAAATACATGTGTTCAAAACAACACCAACGTCCATAATGTCAAGATGTGGGCTTGAATACATAACCAGTCTCACTAGTCACTCCTAAGACTCTTTACGGGTGTCCAAATGAGAGAAAGAGTTTGGGTTCTTAGTGTGTATGCGATTGATAACTTAGAAGGCATAACGCCATCAATATATATTAATGTTGTATAACTTTGCACACCGACCATTTATAAAAAAAAACCAAATAGGATCATTTTTGTTAATAACGACCGGGTGGTGGATTTGTAAATACAATACAAGGCTTACATGGAAACTTCATTAGCAATCGAGTCACGTACATTTAATAAAGTTTTGCTTATTTCTTTTCCATCCATCCTTCTCCATTCTGTTTCATGGGAAACCATGAACAATGAATACAAAACCAAACGTAAGTCTAAATTTGAAAAATAATGAATCTAAAAACCTTAAACCATGATCAGAGGGTTTAACATCATTACATAAAATTAAGGAGGAAAATCATAGATTATTACAACGAGACATTCTAAAAGAATATTTATCTTACGCTACATGAGCTTAAGAGGTGTCCTTAGGGATGTCTAGGATTGCCTATTTGTTTTGCTTATCCGCTTATTTTAAGTAGAAGCAGCTTTTGTGTTATAGGCAAGTGCTTCGCTTATTATGAGGTAAAATAAGCAGATTCTGTAACAAACAACAACAACAACAACATACCTAATCCCGCCAGGTGGTGGGGGAGGTAGAATGTAGACAAGACCTACCCCTACCCCGTGGATAAACCCGGGTAAGGAGATGCTTCCAATGAGACCTCCGGCTAGTGCACGTGTGCGGGTGAGAAAGAAGAGAAGAGAGAGCAAAAGGAAGCATAAAGGCAGCAAACAAAAAGCAGGCGAAAAGGGGCAGACTAGAATTTGGTGCAGAAGTTTGAAATGTATACTAAAACGCAACAAGTCAACAACCACAATAGATGATACTTGCACAAAATACACAGGTTCAAAACAACACCAACGTCCATAATGTCAAGATGTGGGCTTGAATACATAACCACCACTAGTCACCCTAAGACTCTTACGGGTGTCCAAATGAGAGAAAGAGTTTTGGTTCTTAGTGTGTATGCTATTGATAACTTAGAAGCGCATAACGCCATCAATATATATTAATGTTGTATAATCCTTTTGCACACTCAGCTTTACAAAACAAAACCAAATAGGATCATTTTTGTTAATAACGACCGGGTGGTGGATTTGTAAATACAATACAAGGCTTACATGGAAACTTCATTAGCAATCGAGTCACGTACATTTAATAAAGTTTTGCTTATTTCTTTTCCATCCATCCTTCTCCATTCTGTTTCATGGGAAACCATGAACAATGAATACAAAACCAAACGTAAGTCTAAATTTGAAAAATAATGAATCTAAAAACCTTAAACCATGATCAGAGGGTTTAACATCATTACATAAAATTAAGGAGGAAAATCATAGATTATTACAACGAGACGTTCTAAAAGAATATGAGACATCTATAACTCGTTATCTTACGCTACATGAGCTTAAGAGGGTGTCCTTAGGGGATGTCTAGGATTGCCTATTTGTTTTGCTTATCTGCTTATTTTAAGTAGAAGTGCTTTTGTGTTATACAAAGTGCTTCTGCTTATTATGAGGTAAAATAAGCAGATTCTGTACACAACAACAACAACAACAACATACCTAATCCCGCCGAAAGGTGGTAATGGGAGTAGAATGTAGACAAGACTTACCCCTACCCAGTGGATAAACCCGGGGTAAGGAGATCGCCTAATGAGACCTCCGCTAGTGCATCACAGCGGTGAGAGAAGAGAAGAGAGAGCAAAAGGAAGCATAAAGGAAGCAAACAAAAAGCAAAGCTAAAAGGGGCACTAAACACGCACAAACGCGAAAACAAAAGCACACAAACCAGAAACAAAAAACCAAACCTAGGGCAAAGGCATCCTAAGGGTAAACCAAAAGCAAAGCAAAGGCAGGTAAACCTAAGGAAGCAAAACAAAGGAAGACGATACCTAAAGCGAGGGCAAAAGGCAACCTAGTGGGGCAACAAAGGGCAAAGCAAAACACTTAAGGGCCTAAACTAAGGCAGAGGCAAAAAAAGGGCACCTAACACCTATCCTGAACTACCCGCAAATCCTAATTCTATACAAAGCTGCTTATTTCAGAAACTTATTATTTTAGCAACCTAAAACTTGTTAAATGAACTTGACCGGATGTTTTCAACAAATGACTGTTTTCTTTTTCAAAGATTCTAACATTTTTTACAAAATAAGCAAATCCAGAATTAGTTATAATTACACAGCTTATAGGTAATCCCAAAACACGCTCTTAATCTTAAATCAAATAAGCAATTATCAGTGTTTGGATAAATCTACTTACCCTCCTCCAATTTTATAATAAATAAGCAGGTAAGAATACCAAGCTTATTGTTTCACATGAGCTTAGTTAACCTGATTATAATAAGAATTTATCTTCATTTTGATACATCATAAGCAAATAAATATACTATCTATTGCCCTATCTTCTGATATAAACCTAAAAACAATAACTTGGCAATAATAATAACCGGTTCAATAAGGGTTTTCTGGTTCCAGCGACTGTGGTGGTATGGAGTTATGCTGGCAGCAAGTATGTTTCAGTGCTGTGAACCGGAATGAACCCACGGTAGTTAAATGGGTTCGTTAGAAGACTTTTGGTCTTTTTTTAGGCCTCAAAATAAATTGGGCCTTAAATGACCCCAGTGACCCAGTCCGGTTTTTTAACATGATCTTTTGTCTTGGCTTTTTACTTTTTAATTCATTTTCAAACGCTTTTTCTAGCACGAGGCATGGAGTGACGGCATGACCAAGTTTCATGCCTTTGTGGCTACGGCGAAGCTTTTGCGATTATAAGTTGTGGCATAAGGCGGCACAAAATATAAAAATATTTTTATATATTTATATTATATTTCATATATATCGAGTTTACAAAATAACGTGACATAAGACGGCGTGGCGGCATGATCAATCCTAAGCTTTTGCGAGGTTTTAGAACCATGTTTCTAACAGACACGAACACATTTTGTATAGGCGGCACTTTGTTAAAACAACAACGTACACCAAAACATGGGCAAAATGGCCCTTCTACAAGATGCATGAACCTTCCGAAAAGAGCATATATTAAACCTCACTTAATGCCAAAAGGCGAAATATCTCGTAATCATACCTTGATCGAATAACATATTTCACCAAAAAATCAAGCAAAGATCATCAAAATTTGATATTTCATGACAAGAATCATTTTCAGTGAAAGCTACTATTCAATATCATGTTACAAACATTAATGGTTATCCCACTTTAACATAGAGAAACATATGCGGATAAAGTGAAAGACTCATTATACCACACTGCAACAAAGAAAATAACTCATTTGCAAGTATTCGTACTTAACATACAACTAGAGGGTTTTCCAGATACTAAAGTAGAAACAAGAATGATATTAAACATATAATTATCATCACAAAATTGGCCAAATTTTCTTATATGTACTCTTACATTGGTCGAATCTCAAGGCCATGTACAATAAGTCGAGACATTGTTCCTTCGTAAGTTATGAGTTTCAAATGCATAGGAATACGATAATTCCTAAGCTCAGAAGTTGAGTTGAATTTCCACACATTAACCTCCATCCAACCATCTTCCCTCATTTTTGGGGTTACACTATTGCTACGGGGGCTACCCGTAGCCCTGCCACCTTGTCCCCAGGGAATATTCCCTTTGTCCCCCGCTTTTTCCAAGACAACACGCTTTTTTTTTGTCGGCCATTCAGATTTCATGCTTTTTAAGCGTTTTGCTTATTAAACTTTAAATTTACAGCTCCAGATTTTCGTTTTATAGCTTTTTGATATAAACAAAATTATAAAATTAAAAAAAAAATAAAAAAAAATAAAAAAAAAGTAGCCACCGTATGAATAAAAACATAGCCACCGTATGAATAACTGCCCCCCATTTTTGGAACTCGGGGAGTAACAAGTAAATCCCACGCGCTTGGGGATCTAAAACAAACAAGTTCTATCTTTTTGTTTTTCCACTGTAGTACATTCCGAACTCTCACCGGACAATGCAACCCGTGACATTTTTCTGAAAGCTTGAATACAAGATAACACATGTAATCTATATCTGGTGACAACATTTGACTTTCAATTTTACACTTAATACCAAACACTTGTTGCGGCAGAAGCTCAATCCCCTCTTGAAATCTGCACATACGTATCATGTGATTAGGACTTATTAAATACCAAGTAAATATGTGTAAGATCTAGAATGCCACATCTGAGAGGTGAAACTTTTTAGATCGACCAATTAACGCAACATTGATATTTAAATAGACTACTTTGTTAAGGTAGAACACACAAGAACGTACATCGAAATTTAGGAAATAGTTTAAACTAGCTATTTGAGAAAACAAGGAGCTTATATAATAATTAAACTTCTTTTACATATATATAAATGGGATATGTGTACGAGAAAGCATAATGAAGCTTGTTTATAGAACAAACCTCGACTCAGCTGAAGGTATCAAATGAAAAGGCTTCACTCTAGAAGAGTCGTATAAAACATCCATTGCTGAAAGCTTGAAATGCTTCTTTTCACTCGCTTCATTTAACGGAAACAACTGTTGCCAAAAATTTGAAAAAAGATCTTACCAAAACTGTAAGGTATATGCCAATTCTTCAAAAGATAAAAGTCATCAATAGGATTAAGAAAAAGACCTTTCCACCCTCTTCATCGTTGTCACTGTCGGTTGGCAATTGTTTTTGGACATCCAATATTTCCTCAATATCTTCCTGCTTCACCTATTTAGAAATTGTAAGACCATATGTATTAAAAAAAAATGTTACTATAGCATATAGAGAGATTTGAGATATAAAAGTACTATATACATAATGAAAAGAAAAGAATATCCACAAGCTTACATTATCAATGGACTGAAATTCGATGCCTTCCACATAAATGGCACCACTTCCACAATAAGTCTGTGAAAAGCTCTTAAGTAGAACCTCAAAACTAGTATCTTCCTTGTTATTCATAAAACGGCACAACTCAATCTTCATCCAATCCTCGTCTCTACATATTGCAAAATATGCATGGAAGGTTTGACCTCTGATTTTGTATGTTAGGTTCACGTATGAAGGTCTTTCGGAAGACTTTCGTGGATCACAAAATTTGAAGATCAAATGAACCACATAGTTGACATCCGTAGATAAAAATGGAATTCTCATCTTGACGTGGATGTTTAGATCCCAACTATTTAAGTACACCTTGGCTACTTTTTGGAACCTGCACGCAGTATTTAATATTTGCTTCAGCTTTTTTTCGAGTCTTTGCGTCCCAACATTATGCAAATAGTCGCTTGCACTACAGCGTTGGAGACCTTTGGAGACAACCCAACCCAAGTCATTGCCAAGGCCCAAAGTGTCGTCGCTAAAGGCTTTGGAAAAGACATGTGGTCACTAAAACATCATCACTGTAGGCCCATCGCTAAAAGTTTTGACGACCAAATTCAAAGGCCTAGAGCGACGAAATGTGGAGCCCACAGATATTTACATAGTTATTTACAAGCTACTTGAATACATTGTCATTATTATTTGGATTGAGATCCTCTCATGTTCAATTTGAACATGAGAGGTCATGTTGAGAGTTATGTGAGTGGAGAAAAATAATACAGTAAATAATTAATTGTGTGACCTTTATTTTTTATTTACACAGTTCATCACTAAACTGAATAACTTAATTTATAAAGTATATACGCTAACATGCATGCATTTTCTGATTATGTAACACATAAATTCATAACGAAACTTATATTCAGATGCTGTGTTTTAATTAATACTTTGTGTAGTAGCTTGTAAATGTTGATACTCAGACACATCTAACAAACTGAATCCATCATTCATGATGCATGTTAGAATTTCAGCTTCAAAGTAGGTTTCCAACTAATGTTTAACATACATAGAAAACGATGTTCTCACATATATATTAATTTTGGTTGCCTGAAGAGTACCACCAATTAAATATATGTCATTTGCGGGGAAAAAAAATGAAAAACTATGTTAAGATTATGGAAAATTAGTATGGACTATTAATTGGTGGTACTCTTCAGACAACCCAAATTAATGGTCATCCCAAAAACCTACTATAAACCTTGTTACATTTAGATAAAATAAAAAATGAAGTAAATTTATAATAGAAAAAAGAAAGAGAAAGAACCTTGATTGTTGAATTTGTCGCCATTTAACTGCTCTGTTTTTGTATGAAAACTTTGTTGCTGATGTCATATAATTTCTTTCTCCATTACTCCCGAGTGAAAAATACTGTCGTATACAAAAAAAGAAAATACAACCCAAATTATGTGATGTGAGAGTGTAGTTTATAATTTATTGTTAAAGAACCATTAAAAACATAACACAAATTACCAGACAATTAACCATTGAAAAGTTTTTTGTTTAAGAGTGTAGTTTATTAATTAACATTCATGGCACGTACGTAATTGTATTTGATTTTTCGAGCCTTCTTCAATTCTAGAGATGATGATTCTTCGTGAATAAAAGGTTATTTACAAAAATAGGTTTGTGAAAATTTGCAAATGCACAAACCAAATGATGTATAGGATATAACAAAAGTTTATAAGTGCAAAGCATGCAAATTGCAAAAAAGTAAATAAGGTGCAAGACAGAAACAATTACCACTTCTCTATCTCGAAGGTGAAATCCTTTGCATAGTATGTCATGGATGTCCTTAAACTTTTTCATCTTGTCGATTATTGAGTAGTGTAGTATCTCTTGGTAACCTATAGGTAGCATGAGCCCCCATGTTTCATAATCCTCCTATATTTTATGTTTTTAAAAAAGAGGTTGAAAATGTTAGAGTAGATCCGTGCTCATTCAAAGTCGTAAGAAATATTTTACTTTCAAAATGACTAAAAAACAATAGCAACAAAAAAGGTTTTCACATATAAATTTCAATAGATGATAACTTTTCTCTCTCTAGAACTATCATTTCAATTTTCACCTCATTCTGTATTATTTCCACCGTTCCATGAAAGTATAAAACCTAATCTTTAGTTTCTTTTTAGAGTTTTTGTTGGGATTTTAGATCTAGTTAACCAGTAATGTCTACGAGTACGCAAGCGGATATGGATCTACTTAATACAATTATGTTAACACGTAATTAATAAACACATAATTAATACAATATTAATTAATTAAAAGGAATAAAGAAGGCTAACCTTGCTTGGTAATTGAACTCTAGTAACAGAACAAGAAACCCTACGAAACCTTAAGTATCTAAATTAGATACCCCAAGAGTATCACACACAAACCCGATTCACGTATCACGTCGATTAACGCTAGTCGAGAACGTAACTATAAAACCAAACAACTCTTGTCTTCTTGAATTAAATCTCACGTACAAAAAACCGTGAAACAACTTCACAATTCGTATGAGATATACAAAGCCGAAAACAAATTTTTGATAAAGTTACCCGATATCGGACACGCCTTGTACGATATATCTAGCTTCTATCCGAGATGATTAGTCACGAGCAGGAGCTTGTTATACCCTCTTGTAGTCATTGCTGCTGTGTCTATTGACAGAAACAAAGCAACCAACTAAACTAAACCCTTGTCTAGATACAAGTTTAGTTTTCAACCAAACAATGAATCCTTAAACATTTTCTTGAAGCAAACGACCAAGGAAAAGAAGCAGGATGTTTGTTGATTGATTTAGGTATAAGAGATGTAGAGTTATGCATGATAATGCAAGAAGTATGGGTGTGTTTATATAGGTTACAAGTTGAACCCAAGTAGGAGACCTAGCTTGGTCAACAAGCTAAAAACCCATGCAAAACCCATATCCCATCTCTGCCCTCATCAAGTGGATTAACAAGGCCCAAGGCTTCATCCAATTCGACCCACAACATAAGCTAAAACAGCCTACGGGTCATAATAGTGATCGGGTCATTCTCATGCATAACGGGTAACGTATAATTCAAGTATTAGTTAACGCTCAACACGTATACTGTTTATCGCGTGCCCCCATCGCTCATACACGCTAGTTGTTTTGTCGTGTTTTAAAACTCCCACAAACCAACAGTTCCCACTTGGGAGTTGGTGTGTCGAATGGCACACAAAACTAACGACGGAAACGCTAGCAAACGCTCTCACTCGCTTTTAACTAAAAGTGTCTGAGAGAATAGTTTCGTAAAAGTTTCTCAGTAGCATGGTCATTCAATGTCTTGCTCTAATCATCCTTTGTTATAGATACCGTTAAACCATGGATTATGGATCTCAAATCATTCCATATAGTTTAACCATTTAGAATCTCGTTATAGATTTTAATTCAGATATACCAAATGTAATCAAGAATCATCTTGTATTACCCTTTGGGTCCGCCGCACAGTTATCTCGATTAATTTGGAGAGGCGCCATGGTATCTTTCTACACATATCAAGTGGAGTAACAAATCCTTTATTGACTACAAGTGTTGTGGATGCTGCTTCACATCACTTCAAATATAGCTTTATAACTACCTTGTTCAGATAGCGCTTATGATACTTACAAAAATGATATCCACACATAATGTAACTTGCTTGTATCTCAATTCTAAGGATGAAGATAACAAACCATTTTCAATATTTTACTTATGACAAGGATCCAAAAGTAAATGTTTGAAAGTTGTGGAATCCAATATGCATCTCTAGTGAATACATATGAGTTTGGTGGGAACAATCGGAATTCTCGTTAGAATTATAACCAACACTCACATTTGCCTTATCATAACAATATTCCCATATTGTTAACCGACAATGGACATATTTAGAATAATAAAAATTATTCAAGGATTAAACATGCAAATATAGGATAACAATTATTATATGAATGAATAACAAATACCAAGTATCTTTATTCATCATAAAGTAAAAATTGTCTATCAATCCCAATTATCCAAATACTAAAACAGATATGCATGAAACTCATTTAGTAAGTTAAACCCTAATGTTTCCAACATTGTCAACCTTTCTTTAAAAGAAAAACTAAATAGTTATCTGAATAAACTTTCTGAATACTTATTTCAAATATCACATATAGTGAGTGATTTGAAATATAAGATGAGTGTCTTATCTCATATGCTCATACTATTGCAAGAATTATAGTATGGAGATGTTGTCTTACCTTGCATGAGGTAGTAAAAGTCAACAACATACTGACAGTCATCTTTACAATTTCTAAAAGTGTAAAGTATTCTCATTCATTAATGTGTAATGCAACAATGCTCTATGTTGAGCACAACTAGTTAGCAGATTTTTCATAAATGATAAAATCCTACTACAACTAGTATAAATAATCCTCTAGCATCATTTGTACTTATACAACACTATGCTTTATAATTCGTAAACATTTATAAAAACAATAATTTAAACACTCTCGATTAAATATTGTTGTTGTCAGCTCATTTTGTTCTTGTACAAAAGCAACAACTAGTCTTATACACAATATAATATATATATGATGAATCCTTAGTTTAAAAACACAAGGTTTCCATCCATGTAAATTATTCCAAGTGAAATATATCATTGAAGACTTGCTTGAATAATATATTGCATTTGTGTTAGACTTTATTTTCCGCATTTGTTTATTCCATATAAACATCTATTCTAAGGTTGTTTGTTTTATTCCCTAAATTCCAAGTGAAGTTTCATCCCAAGCTTAAGGATCAATATCTAGCTTAAATAGAATGATATCTTCAACATGTAAATTTTAAGGAAAACACAATGCTCCCACTCAATGTCAGATGTACTCAAGAGATGTCTTAATTTAATCAAAATCATATTGTAATTAAATTCAAGATCTCAGCTCTTAGATGCATGATCCAATCCAAAATATGGATTGCTCAAATTTTGTATACTACATAAAGATAATAAAGATTCATAACCCTTTTGATTACACACCGTCCTCGCAAAAGGTAATCATAAAGAAAGAGTTATAAAATCTAATTGTCATATTCAACATACAAATCACATGTATGACAATTAAATATCTTTATATATATTAATGCGTGTATATGTAAGAAAATTTAATCACAGTCAATTGCTTAAGTATGATTAAAAACTTCTTATGAAATGCCATGCATTAATATGTATACAATTTTGTCCTTGTGAGTCTTTCTTCAAAAGAAACTCATTCCAACCTCATAGGTTAACAGTTAGGAGAAATAATAATCAAGCTCAAAACTCGATTTGCCTTTTAAGGAATGCATCTCATCATTCATAGTTCTAAAATATTTATCAGATTCAAGATGTGATAATATATTTTAGAAGTTAGTCGATTTACAATAATCTTCTAACTAATATCCCTCAACATTGATATAAAATATCACTCAAGTGATGAGGCATCCTTTCGGATTTATGAATGAGAGTAATCATTATACTTCGTCAACATTTTCATGTTTAACCTTAGTATAACATTAATAAGTGCATTTTAGAAGGTTGTAAGTATTTTTCTAAAAAACTTTGAGATATGTGTATACTCCCACTTACTTTTGTAAGTAGAGACAATTCTCTAAATACTAAGTATTTAAGCAACAATAAATTATCCTTTATGGAGAATCACAAAATACATTTTAAGTTCTCATCTCAAGATTTTGTTAATAAAATGCTTCATAAGATTTTAACAAATTCAGAACTTAAATCAAGACATAATGGAATTCCTTCCAACAACTCAAATTAGGGTTTATAGAAAAACTCTAATTTAGCATCACTCTATAACCAAAAATTCTAGCAATAGTTTTATGTTTCTTCAAGCTAGGAAGAACATCAAAACTACAATCTTCGAGCTAGGAATTGTAGAAAAATCAAAAATCCAAAAGGGTTTATGATTCAACTAGTTTGAGTGGCAAAACATCAAATCCCTAATCAATTAGGGTTTTCAGTTATAGATTGTCTTGAATACCTTCTAGGTTTGAACTATATTGAGTGCATCCATGACACACGCAATTTCTAACCTTGATATGTTTTTGGAGGTAGAGCAATTAAAGCTATCCAGAACCAAACTTTATGAATAAGGTTTGATCGAACACATTAGACATACTATAATGAACTGGTATCCTATGAGTTATTAGAATTGTGAAACTATATCAGAATTCTATAGATAACTTAATTCTCTTGGGACCAAATACTTGTCAATTAGGTCAAGCCAAATTGCATATAAAGTATTTATGAACCAAGTGCATGCAATAATGTATATTCATTGAACAATACAAGAACCTTATGTTCACGTGTTCAAGAAGACGAATCGTTCAAGGATTATATGTTCATGTGTTAACAAGAAAACTGAACATTTCAATAATACATTATAAGTCTTTGAATAATTCAAAGCCTCATGTTTATGTGTTAACTATAAGACATAACACATTTACTATATATACTTTATGTTATAAGTCATTGACTAATTCAAGGACTTCATAATTATGTCTTAACATGTAAGCATAATTATACTAACAAAAGTAATCATGAACGCAAACTATTGAGTTCTATAGTAATTTCAAGTTAATTTTATACTTCGGAATTATGATCATTATCATATAACCATAATTATGTTGACTAAAACATGTAGTCAAATGTTGAAGTATCTTTACACAATATTATGACATTTGAATGTAGTAGGGCAACAAACATCTAGCGTGTTCAAGTCCTAGTAGAATCATTATTAGAATGTAGTAGGCAATAAACATCTCATGTGTTTAAGTCCTAGTATAATTCTTATTTACATGTAGTAGGGCATTAAACATCTAACATGTTTAAGTCCTAGTAGATTTATTAGTTTTCTTACCTTGCGGTCAAGAGATACCAATAATCTTGTTGTTCCTTGCACACATTTTGAGATTTCTCCCACTTGTATAAGGTACAACATCATATTATGAAAACAAACAACACGCGATTGATTGTTCAAATGATATGATAATGTCATAGATATACCATAAGTAGTTTAGAACCATAACCTGTAATAAGGAATTGTGGATTATTATTCTATAGATAACAGCTCGAAGTTTACAAAGGAAGGCAACGTGTTGTCTTATAAAATAAAATGCAATTTTCCTTTAAGCAATGGTTGTTCATATTCGAAAAGTAATGGATTATTTCAAAGCTAGTTTGAAATGATATGGGTGACTATCAAGGAATAAACTCGTAGCTCCCAATCGAAATTGACAACATTACATGAATGATATTTCAGAATACCATAAATGCAACCTCCCACTGGATTTGTCAATATTGTAAGTGTTACATTTCCAGTAGAAAGCATATAGCAGTTTTATATACTTTCCTATTCTCTTCAATTGCCTACGAGTAGCATGTACTTAGGTATTGAGCAGAGTATATGAAGTTCTACTTATGTAGACAATGGACTAACCATTCTATTATTCAATTAACTTGAATCTTTAGCATGCATTCCTCCTTTATCGTCTACATAGCCCCAAGGGTAATTAGCACTTTAGGAATAATAAGAGTCCAAGAAGATTACCTAGCAAATATGCTAGTAATTCCTTTACTCTTTGCGGTTTAAACTCATACATCGTGACAAGTGCAGTGATGTTATTTATTTTAGTAGCTCTAAACACAATGTTTCCAGCATTTAAAATATTCTATCTTTAAATTAACTCTAGACCACGAAAAGGGTAATGAAAGATCATATAAGAGTTTATCAATTTTGAAATCCTATCTTAGTTTTTCAGCTAAGGAGAAAAGATAAGTATAAGTCTCACTCTTCTTACTAGGAAAAGAGACTAAGTTTGTCTTTCAAAGAAAAACAAATTTGTTTACGAATTATGTTGCAATTAACACAATTAATCGAACATAAAAGTTCAATTCAAGTATTTTCGATAATTACATTCTTAAAAGAATTAACTACTCAATTAATTACTAATTAAGACTAAGATCCATCTTGCAACCCCACTTAATTACCATAGGTCCTACCAAGTGTAAAAAAAAATAGGACAAGAGGTGTAAAGCGACGGCGTTAATTGCAAAATGCAACTCTTAGATTTATGAGACTGTTTAAGGCATTAGTATTAAGTAATAATGTCAAAAGCATGTTTAGTTCTCATCTTATGCCTCGGGTCCGAGGTCTGACCAGGTTAACTCGATATAAGTCACCAAGTATGAACGTAAAAAATAACCGAGGTCCAACCAGTGAGAAATAATTACCATGGGTTGGAAAGGCCCTTAGGTCACCGAGAAGTCAATCCAATTGCACGTGTCCATAGTTGGGTGGCATAGACTTAATATTAACAAATAGGTATGCACATATAAATGTGGTAAAAGTCGTATACAAAGAAGCATGCAAAACAACTTTGTAACACTAATTTTAAAACTTTGGTAATGACATCAGTAGTGATCATCATGGTTCACGGTAGCTCCAATCAATGCAATGTGAAGGCAGAGGACCGTAAGCGCGAAGCATAACCTTAGACATCCTTTCAGTGAGACTGTGCTCACTTCTTTAAACCCCATTTTGAGTTTGTTCTAGTGGGTGAGCCGTACATCCCAAGTGTCCATAGCGTCTAGTTTTTAAATTCTTGAAAACGTGTTTCATATATTAGGTCACTTTATTTTACAAAAACAATTTTTCACGAATCAAATAGCAGATCACAATGAGCATGCTATTTTGGCGTGTAAATAAAGACCAATATTAATGTTATGGTTACGATATGTATTATTCCATATTGCATACAATTAGGTGTCAAAGCAAGTAATAATGCACATATAGGAATCACAAACATATAAGCATAAACATTAATATAAAACACATATTGTTCCGAGTTCTCTTGCGAGTCTTCCCAAACGGAGAACCATAA
Source organism: Chrysanthemum makinoi (assembly GCA_910596185.1). NCBI lineage: Eukaryota > Viridiplantae > Streptophyta > Magnoliopsida > Asterales > Asteraceae > Chrysanthemum > Chrysanthemum makinoi. Next base: position 120,306,348 of record OU343216.1, on the reverse strand, counting down.
GACCGTCACTAGGATACAATACCTAGATCGCCCCATACATCACTTAGAAAAGCAATTGAGTGGGTCTGTGGCCAAAACACATAAAAGCATAGGCAATCCCAATTAACAAGTAATTACGCAATATATGTATTTAAATCAATATGTAATGCTAATTATCACAATAATTCTAATTAACAATTAATAAATACAAATTAACTTTTAATTCTAATTAGCAAGTAATTTTAATTTAACATGTAATTTTTAATTAACAATTTAATTTTAATTAACAAGGTAATTATAATTCACATGTAAATTAAATTCTAATTAACAAATTAATTCTAATTATCAATATAATTTTAATTTGTGTGTGACTAGTTATTATTTATTAAAAATTGACAAGTATTGCATGTAGTTGTCAAAATTAAAATAAAACAAAATAACTAAACTAGGTTTCATGCAACCCTTTTAAAACATGTTTATTAATATCAGAAACGTGTAACCCATAATCGAAAAACGAAGTTGGCTCGTGATGCCACTGTTGGGATTTTAGATCTAGTTAACCAAGAACCTCTACGAAAGTACGCGGATATTGGATCTGGTTAATACAATTATGTTAACACGTAATTAATAAACACATAATTAATACAATATTAATTAATTAAAAGGGAATAAAGAAGGCTAACCTTGCTTGGTAATTGAACTCTAGTAACAGAACAAGAAACCCTACGAAACCTTAAGTATCTAAATTAGATACCTCGAAGAGTATCACACACAAACCCGATTCATGATAATGCTCGATTAACGCTAGTCGAGAACGTAACTATAAAACCAAACAACTCTTGTCTTCTTGAATTAAATCTCACGTACACAAAACCAGAAACAACTTCACAATTTGTGATGAGATATACAAAGTGGAAATGCTTTTGATGTTAAACCCGATATCGGACACGCTTGTCCGATATATCTAGCTTCTATCCGAGAGATTAGTCACAGAGTGATCTTGTTATACCCTCTTGTAGCAGCTGCTTTGTGCCGCATGAAACCGTGAAACAAAAGCAACCAACTAAACTAAACCTTGTCTAGATAAGTTTAGTTTTCAACCAAACAATGAATCCTTAAACATTTTCTTGAAGCAAAACGTTCAAGGAAAAGAAGCAGGATGTTTGTTGATTGATTTAGGTATAAGAGATGTAGAGTTATGCGTGATAATGCAAGAAGTATGGGTGTGTTTATATAGGTTACAAGTTGAACCCAAGTAGGAGACCTAGCTTGGTCAACAAGCTAAAAACCCATGCAAAAACCCATATCCCATCTTGCCTGGATCGTTGGATTAACAAGGCCCAAGGTTTCATCCAATCCACCCACAACATAAGCTTCAAACAGCCCACGGGTCATAATAGTGATCGGGTCATTCTCATGCATAACGGGTAATGTATAATTCAAGTATTAGTTAACGTTCAACACGTATACTCGTGTTTATCGCGTGTGCCCCCATCGGCTCATACACGTTTAGTTGTTTTGTCGTGTTTTAAAACTCCCACAAACCAACAGTTTTTACCAAATAATATAGTATTTATTGTTGGACGAGTGTTGATTGAGTGAAACAATGAAATATGGGTACACATAAAATACATAAGAAGGAAATCAATAAATGTATTGTTAAATAACAAAAATGCTTACTTGATATTCTAGTGCTTTCTGAAGCTCTATTATCACGTCACGTGCATGTGGTCTCTGCCACCTATCATAATCTAAGCACCGAATGGCAATATTTGCGAATGTAGTCAATGACTTCCTATAAATTTGTTTCTTTATACCCTCAAACACCAACTCATCAAGATTTCCTTCTTCGTATCGCCTTTTAGCCAAAGGGCCTAAACACTCTGAGAGATCCTTACATCCCCCTTCCCACGCCAATCTCCCGCACAATATCTCCATCAGTACCACACCCAATGAAAATATATCTAAAGTTGGTTTTATAATGTAATGTTCTTCTTTGTACTTTGGGTCAATGTAGCCAAATAAGTCAGACGCATAAGTTAAGTGCAATTCTGATGTCACCGGATGATATTCCCACGATTTCTTTGCTCTTATTAACAACTCCAAATTACAAAGTTTAGCATTCCACTCACCATCTATTAGAATGCTACCACTTTTGATTTTTCCATGCATCATTACACCCTCACCTTCTATACCACCTTCATGAATATATTTCAACCCGGTAGCAACATCGATGCATATTTTCAGACGTTTTAACCAGGTAAGACTGGTATCTTTTAGATGCTCACTGAGTCTTCCTTTGGAAGCATGCTCGTAAATGATGATTTTTTCATTCGCTTCGTCACAATAGCCTGCAAGACGAATGATATTCTCGTGCTCAGACTCTAAAAGAGCTTCAAACTCTACTATAAATTGCTTACGTCCTTCATCGCACTTGGTATCAAACCGCTTTACAACAACGGTGGTAAGTCCATTAGCTTGTGGAATTTCTCCTCTATATTGCTTCCAATGTCTTTCTCTTCCAATGAATTTAGCATCACTAAAGTTTTCTGTCCCTAGTTTGATGTCTTCAAGTGATATTCGAACTTTTCAGAGCTGCTCCTAAATAATTAGACTTGGAATCAACTTCATAATTCTCACCTAAGCAAACTGGAAATTGGGTGAATTTGGGCAGTTTTTCTTGGGCTTGGATCTGATTGGGTATCATAAAAAACTAAACGGTCTTAATGGGCTAAGTTTAAGACACCCCTTTCTTTAGAATATAAATATTTTCATGAAAATTCAAGAAAATACATTGGTTACATTTATAAGAATACGTCTATTTGATGAAAAATACGTTGGTAATTATGTTTCTTCAAGTTTTTAATAAAATTATATTCTAAAGAAATGGACAAGTTATGTTCATTGGTCCTCAAAAAAGCCTGATATCCAAGGTGATCGTGTTAATAAAATTAAGATCAGGCATAGACCATTCTAGGGATGAGCAAAACAATCAAAGAACCGGAACGGACCAAGAAACGGACCGGAACCAAGAAGAACCGAATTAGAACAGAACCAAACGTTCCATTTCCGGTTCTTGAGTTTGAGATTTTTCGATTCTTGGGTCTGTTCGGTTCGGTTTTACCGGTTCTCGGTTCCGGAACCAATTACCCTTTAATATATAAAAACATGTATTTTTTATACTTTTCATACTCAAAGTCTCAAATCATACGTATCAATGTCATTTAAAAAAAAAACAAAAACAAAAACAAAAACTAGCCTACTTTTAGAAAAATCAAGCTAAACAATATAAAGCCTAATCTTTAATTCACTGAAACATCCACAAATCAATAATTAATCTATACCTAATAACATTCCAAGATCATTCAACATTCAAAACTCACATAAACAGCTATCATCATAATCAAAACAATAGAAGTAAGTTTTATATTTTATTTTTATTTGCATTCGATGTACTAGCCATCTAACTAAGCCACCTGTATATTTCCTAAATTATCTTTTGTCGCTTCTATGCGAGATCATGCTTGTGCAGCTTTTAGTGAAAGAAATAACCTCAAACGTAGATGAGTCTCATCGCTCTATACCCAAGATTGAGTGAGAAATTCGAGAACACAAATTAATTGGGATGATGTTGAAGATCTTATTAAAGACGATGAGATTATCAAGGATGCAGAAGAACAATTAAAGAAACTAACTGAAAGAGACAAAAAGAAATAAACTGTAGAACTATAAACGGTCATAGTAATTTTGTTGAACAAAGTTTTAAATTATTATTTTTTTCGAATTGTTATGCATTATTGTTAAAAATATGAACAATTGAAATTGTAGAATGATTGTTTATTGAGTTTATATTTTAGTTGTTAATTGTTATTTGTTTAAACTTAAATGGTTGCAAATACTTAAAAAACTCATTTTTTTCTTTTGTGTTTTAATGGCTTAATTCATTAGTGTGAGGTTATTTTTTTCTTCTAAAGTGGTTCATATCCGGGTAGACTCAAAGAACCAGCACCGGAACCAAAAACTATATTCGGTTCGGTTTTCGGTTCCTACTTTTCACAAAATCTAGTTCTCAGATCCACCGGTTCCGGTCCAACCGGTTTTGAACCCATGCTCATCCCTAAACCATTGTATAACTTAGAAGATGACAAACTTTTATGTAATGAGTAGCGTGAAACCCGCGCATTGTTGCCGAGTTCATAAAAGGTGTCCTCTTATAATTTAGGCAAAAATGCATATATATATCCCTCCCAAAGTGAATAATTGCATATATATCCTTTGTACAAGTTTTTTAGGCACATAGTACTATGGTTTTTATGCATGTTTTGAATATATATGCAATTTTGCATTTTCGGAAGGATATATATGCAAAAACCCCTAAATTTACTCGAGATAACATGAAAAATAAGTTATACAATGTGCATTGTCTTTTAATCGCTATCGAGTTCATAAAAGGTCCTTTTTAATTCGTTTACTTGAGATAACTTGAAAAAAGAAGCTATACAATGTGAATTGTGTTTTAATCACTACAAAATTCAGTGGGAGGAGGAAGGCTGGAGGAATACAACGGGAAGAATTATCTTCTAATCGCTATGCAATGAGAAGAATAAGTTTTTTTTTTTTTTTTTTCTTTTTTTTTTTTTTGGTAACTATGGGTTTCGATCTTATAGCCAACTAATCCATGGGATTTGAACCTACCACCATACAAACTCAAAGTAGGTAAAGCCCTTTTTTTCGTGGAGGTTGGTGGTCACTTTAAGGATATTTTGCACCTAGATGAAGAATAAGTTGGTAATGAATGATAAGATTTTGTAAGCCGCATAGGAGGAAGGTGTAAAGTTGCACGCTGATTCAGGAGGATGGAGGGAAGAAGACAAGGAGGGTGGGAGGAAAAAAGAAACATTGATACTTCATAGATAAATTTTCAAATGTTTACTCTTATTTTGATGCTTATCAAGGGACAAATCTCCACCATCCATCTAGTTTGATCTAATGGTGAAGATTAACCTAAGATTTAATAGATAAACCTAAGTCCATGTTTTTTTCTTGTCTTTTTATCTTTCTTTTTTATTAATTTTTTTTTGTTTTTTTGTTTTTTAAATTCACGTTTTCTTTAATTCACGTTTTTTTAAGTTCACGTTATTCACGTTTTTAATTCACTTTTCTTCTTCGGGCCACATTTTCACCGCTTTCATACGTGCTTTCCTCCTGCTTTCATACACGCTTTCGTCTGCTTAATAATACTTTTCGTCCTTTCTTATGTTTTCGCCACTATTCATACATTTTCGCCCATTTCCGACGCCTTTCATTACTTTGCATCCACTATTCGCCGCTTTTTAGCATATATTCGTTCGTTTTTTTTAGCATACCGCTTATACGCTTTCGCTTTTAAATGTTTTCGGCCATTTTCATCGCTTCAGTATATCCATGTCACAAGTGATATTCTGTTATATTCGGAATATAATGATATTCATATCACTTGTGATTATCTAAAGTATCACAAGAGATTTTCAATATCACAAATGATTTTCGCAAATGTTTTGTAACATGAAATTAAGTGATATTCGTATATCACAAAGTGTTCTGAAATCACAAGTAATACTCATAATATCGAAAGTGATATCCTAATATCACAAAGTGATACTGAATATCACAAAGTGATATTCAAAAAAAGTGATATTAGAATATAACAAAGTGATATTCTAAAATCACACGTATATTCAAAAATTCAAAGTGAAATCTAAATATCACAAAGTGATATTTAGAAAATCACAAGTGATATTCTGAATATCACAAAGTGATATTCAGAAAATCACAAAGTGATATTAAGAAAATCACAAGATATTCTGAAAATCACTTTGTGATAGTCATAAACGTATGAAAACGTAAGAAAACGGACCAAAACATAAGAAAACGGACGAATACGTATGAAAACGTTTGAAAGCGTAAAAACATGTCTGAAAGTGTATGAAAAATGGACGAAAACGAACGAAAACGTATGAAAACGAACGAAAACATATGAACGGGCGAAAAAGTATGAAAACGTATGAAAGCGAAGAAAAAACACGAATTAAAAAAAAAACGTGAATTAAAAAAAGAAAAACGTGAATTAAAAAAAAAAAGGGAAAAAAAAAAAAAAAAAAAAAACATTGACTTAGGTTTACCTTTTAAATCTTAGGTTAATTCCCACAATTAAATCAAACTAGATGGTCGGTGGGGATTTGTCCCTAGTAGCATGGATTTGTGAATAAGCAAAATAAAGTGCCGTAATAGTTTAAAAAAATATTGAAAAAAAGAAAAAAATAAAGGCTTGGGATCATGGAGGTCTTTGATAACAACATTTCTTCACCAACCAAACTGCCACATTTCTGATTTAGTTTTTAATATATTAATATGAAGCTCTAGTTAATTGCTAACTTCTAAAAAGGTAGCGCATTACAGCGGCGAATACCCTGTAATTGATATCTTAGACGAACAATATTTTTTATCATTTTGTTTATAGTGACAATGAATTTAGAGTTGGCGCAAATCTCAGTACAGTCACAATAAACTATTGAAATTTTGAGGTTGTTGATAATATCTAATCTAAGGCCACTTTCAACTTTTTTATCCTTTTCTTATAGGGGAAATCATCCCTGCTGTTGGGCTGCAGGGAGGTTAGCTGCTGCAAGGCTAGAAGGAGGGACTAATCATGCAAAGTGTAAAATATTGCAGGATAATAAATGTAAGTTTAAAACTTATTTTTGTTTTGCCGCAGGTATGCTGGTGGAGGTTTGCGCAGTGATGTTTCTTTCTTATTTTGATAGTTCAAACATAAGATATAATGAACTTGTTATTTTTTTATTCATAAATTATACTATATACTAAAAGGGGAGAAGTTTCCGCTTTGTAACTTGTTATGTATTGTGTGTTTGTCACTTTTATTAGTTGTCCTAATTGTGTTGTGATATTTGAAAAATAAATGTGACAATTGCTACAGTGCGAAAGAACTGTTTTCAACTATTCATGCCCATTACTACCGTTACTACATTAATACTCCTAAACCATTCTGTGACAAAAATGTCATCCCCTCTCCCCCCCTTTTTGAAGCTTCTCACAGCCTCTTTCTCTATTATCAAAATAATCGGATCATCTTCTCCATCTCATATCATCTAAAAAATCATGGCATCAAACCCGATTATAATACAAAATCAATAATTACAAGAATCGAACAAGATCGGAAACGATTTTAAACCACAGGTATGTTTGTTTGCGAGTATTATATTAAAGGGAACTTTTTAACAAAAAAATCTTAAGTGGTCTGTTGTTGAGTTAATTTAACAAATGGGGTGGTAAAAACTTGATGGTCATTTTGATTCAACGCTTAGTAGCAGAGGTTTGTGATTATTATTATTGTTAATTTTGGCTTTGAAATAGGGGTTAATGGTGTTTAGGAGGCTGCAAACACAACTCAAAAGAAGATTTATCCACCGTCTTCCAATGGCGGCTCATCCTCTTTCCAACTTTTACACCACTTCTCTTTTGTTTAAATATAGGTTAACCATTACTGTTAGTAGCTCTAAATTCGTTCGGATTTTGGTAATATATTGTTAAAAATATTTATTTTTATGCTATTAATTGAGGATTTCAATGCTATTAGGTGAGGATTTGGTACAAACTTTGGGTATTTATTGTTTTTTTATATTGTCTTTTTTTTGTTGGCGTTTGGGACATGGACTAATACTAAATCATGAAAACCAGAGGCTGGATATGCGCAAGGCTGGTAAAAGCTTAGTAAGCTTTCAGCCATCGTGGACATATCCTTAAAACAGAATGAATTTGATTGTTTATGGCTTGCTTGGATACGGGCAAGGATGGGATTATTGGTGTCGTGGCGTGGCAGGCTTACCAACCTTGCAGCCATGGTGGACATATCCTTAAAACAGACTGAATTTGACTGTTTGTGCCTTGCGTGTTTTGTTGCATGTGTTTGGAAAACAGATTGTGCTTATTGGTGTCGTGGCGGGGCAGGCTTACCAAGTTTGCAGCCATGAAAGGTCGGATACATCTGCAATTACCGGTATCGCATCGAGCTTGCAGATGGCAGGTGCAAACTTATGGTGTCATAGCAGCCATGGCAAGCATACGGCGATGATGATGCTATTTCTTTGTGCATATATGATTTTTCGCCTATAATAAGTCACGTTGAACCGTGGTGGGTTAAACTGATCCGTATCTTCGCGGGGCAGCACGACTTCGTGTTTGCAGCCATGAAGGATCAGATACCCGTCTATACGGTTTCACACTTGCAATTATGAGCCTAAGAGTTCCACACTTCGAAGTTGTTTTTGTACCAAGTTCATGAAACGAAGCTTCTGTCTCTTACCATGTTATTAGCTTTATGAAGGCGATGGTGAACACGGGTGGTTTGTCAAACTCTTATTGGTTCTCCAAAATACTAAAAATGGGGAGAAGTTTGTTCCCGTTTGGTAACGCCGTTACCTATTTTTGTGTGTGTGTCACCCTTTGATTGGTTGTCCTAAATGCTGCGTGTTATTTCCATTGGTTGAAAAAATTATGTGTCAAAAGTGCGACAGTGAAATTTCATTGTTATCGGCTGTTCATGCCCGTTAACATTTAACAGTTACTGTGCAAAACTGAGAACAATGGGTTGCATAAAGATGTGTAATTCATAGCTATAAAAGATCTTCTTTTAAAGACAGTAGCAATGGCAAGTGGTAGCTTTCCTTTTGATCATTATTGCTTACCAGTCATGTTGATAAATTAATTCTGCTTATGTGTTGCCTTTGATGATGTGGTCATATGCGTGAAGATGACTATCCTTTTTTGAACATGCTAATATAGGTTAGTTTAATGCACAAAAGAAAATATAGGTTAACCATTACTGTGAGTGTCAGATGTTCAGCTCTCAGCTCACAAGTCTTGGTGTTTTGAGGCTTTGTTTAACTTATGGTTAGAGATTAATTACTTTTCTTTGTATGCCTAATGGAATGGTCGTGGCGTGTGTGTCACTTGAGAGGTGAATGTTGACTTTCTACTTTCAAGGTCAAACTTAATGACATAGAACCAAGTCACCAACATTATGTCAATTTTAGCTGCACATTCTCATCACCTTTATGCTAAAAGGTATAGTGCTTTTACAGGATAAAATGGTTACATTTTGTTTAAATATAGGTTAACCATTACTATTAGTAGCTCTTAAATCGTTCGGATTTTGGTAATATATTGTTAAAATTATTAATTTTTATGCTATTAATTGAGGATTTTGTATGTTATTAGGTGAGGATTTGGTACAACGTTTGGGTATTTATTGCTTTTTGATAGTCTTTTTTTTTTTTGCGTTTAGGACAGGGACTAATACTAAATCATGAAAACCGGAGGCTAGTTATACGCAAGGCTGGTAAAAGCTTAGCAAGCTTTCAGCCATGGTGGACATATCCTTAAAACAGAATGAATTTGATTGTTTATGGCTTGCGTGGATGCGGGCAAGGATGAGATTATTGGTGTCGTGGGGTGGCAGGCTTACCAAGCTTGCAGCCATGGTGGACATATCCTTAAAATATACTGAATTTGACCGCTTTGTGCCTTATGTGGTTTTGTTGCACGCTTCGAAAAACATATTGTGATTGTTGGTGTCGTGGCGGGGCAGGCTTACCAAGTTTGCAGCCATGACAGGTCGGATACATCTGCAATTGCAGGGTAGGCTTGCTGAGCTTGCAGATGGCAGGGCAAACTTGGTGAGGTTGCAGCCATGGCAGACATACGGTGATGATGATGCTATTGGTTTTATGCATATATGATTTTTCAGCTATAATAAGCTGCTGAACCGTGGTGGGTTAAATAAATTTTGAGAAGATGCCCAAGTGTTAAACTCTTATCATTATACTCATGACATGATGCCCAAGTGTTAATCCACCATTTTCTAATGTCGGATCCCGCCTTGGCAACAATTTTCATTTCATTCAAGCCATTTAACCCATAGTTATGGCACATAAAATCTGAATCCTTTAAAGCATCTACCGTACACATAACTCGAGTATCGGTCTCCCTTTCATCAAGTCCTGGGAGCAGATTTTTTAGATGTCACTCATGACATTCCTAACATTCGCTTAATATTTTGTTATTAGTGTAACATTAAATTTGGAATAATTAACAACTTGCTATATCACAAAGTGTTTCTTAACAAACACGATAACATCAAATTTTGTTTAAAACACTACCGCTTTTGTAAGATCCATTATACAAAACCGTTTTTAAACAAGTATTTCAATTAAACAATATCGCATATTACATAATGTTTTTAAACAAAAACAAATTTGTAATATGATTTTTTCAATCTTCTTTAACAATATCTTAATAGATCTGCATCACATGGTATATAATTCTACAATGAAACTCGACAAGGTTTCAAAATAGATTTACTCTTTCAAAGAAACTCAACAAGGTTTCTATAGATCTACTTTCAAATGCATAAAGTTTCAAGAATTATATTAAGTTTATAATTAACTCAACCTGGTTTAAATAAGCTAAACAAGTCAAAAAAACTTTTCCACAAAATATGATAACAAATTGTATATTATCAGATTTTGTTTCAAACAAACTCATCTTGGTTTCAATAAACACGTTCTAGTAATCTAATAAAATAACAACTTGTATTTTATGAGATTTGTTTCAAAGAAACTCCACTTGGTTTCAATGAATCTAATTTCATCATGATTTTTAACCATGTTAGTAATTGGCGCACCAATTACATTCGCAAGATTCACTAGGGTCACAAATTATGTTACCATCACTTAACTTGTGAATATTTAAACACAAAAAACCTATAAAACAATATGGTATCTAATAAACTCGACATGGTTTATGTAAACTTGTACCAAATATGATTCCAAGAAACACAAGCTTGGTTTCAGTGATCCGATTTAAATAATAACACATGCAATAAACAAACTAAATAAACGCTTTGAAAAGAAACTCATCATGGTTTCAATATAAACCGATTCAATAAATCGCTTAAAAATCGCTTATAAATCATATACCAAATCAAGTTAATTAAAATTTGTTTAGTTATAAAACTGATTTTCAAATAAACACAATCTAGGTTTCAGCAGAAAAACAGTTTGTATAAAATCTGTTAATTAAAATAAATAAGATTTTAATAAAAGTGTTTAAACAGAACTGCTTTTAAGACTGTAAGGATACGGTTACACTTTTATTAATAAAATCTAAATAAATAAAATTAACAAGAAATAAATAATGTAAAATTAAATACAAAATGTAATGTAAGCAGATAAAAAATAATTAAATAAAATAATAAAATAGTCAAAAGACTTACTTGATCACCAAAATAAAGATCAACAAAGAAGCACTAAAAGCCGAGGCACGTGTTTGACACGCTTCCCTTAAAACAGACTCGCCGTGCTCTTATTGATGTATTTGAGCAAAAAATCACTTTACGTGTGGGTAATGAAGCTGTTACCTTTAACCTCGATCAAACTTCGAGGTACTCCTCAAATTATGATATGAATCAAGCTTAATCGAGTCGATTAAATTGATATTGCTTCAGAGGAGTACTCTCAAGAGTTTCTTGGTTATCTTCATAATTCTGGGGTGGGGATTCCACCACATCTTCTCAACCTATCATTGCCGAATTTCCCCTCTCTCACCCGCTTGAGGGAGGTGACTTCCCTTCCGTAAGAGATCGATGAATTTCTGCTATCGGACAGAATCGACCCCCGGAATTGATGGCAGGTATGATTCGAGGGGGATATTCTTTATCTCGAGCAATTGCTTAATGAAGATCCATTACCTTCACTCCCTCCGAAAGAGATCACAACTGAGGAAATCAAATCAGCATAAACTTCTATGATGAATTTCCCGAGGTTGAACTAAGGACCTACCTCCCTCATCTGTAGTATGCATATCTTGGAAAGCATGATAAATTACCCATAATTGCTAAAGACTTGACCGAGGAGGAGAAAACTGCTCTCATAAAGGTCTTGAAGTCACACAAGCAAGCAATTGCTTGGAAACTCTCCGATATTAAGGGTATCAACCTTGAGTTTTGTACTCACAAAATCTTAATGGAGGATGACTTCAAAACGAAGTCCAACATCAGAGAAGGGTGAATCCTAAGATTCATGAGGTTATTAAACAAGAGGTTCTCAAAATTCTGATGCGGTTTGATTTACACGATCTTGATAGTCCTTGGGTTAGCCCAATTCATTGCGTTCAAATAAAAGGTGGCATTACTGTTGTCACGAATGAAGAAAACGAGTTAATTCCGACTCGATTGGTTGACGGATGGCGTGTGTGTATTGACTATCGAAAGTTAAACGAAGCCACCCGTAAAGACCATTTTCCTCTACCCTTCATGGACGATGCTTGAGAGATTAACAGGGAACGAATACTATTGTTTCCTTGATGGTTTCTCGGGTTACTTTCAGATCCCCATTGATCCGCTGGATCAAGAAAAAACCACATTCACCTGCCCATACGGGACGTTTGCCTACAGACGTATGCCTTTTGGCCTATGCAATGCTCCTGGCACGTTCCAACGATGTATGATGGCAATTTTCCACGAATGATCATGGGGAAACTATGGAGGTCTTTATGGATGACTTCTCGGTCATTGGGGACTCGTTTCATACATGTCTCTCCCATTTAGACAAAATGTTAAAACGGTGTGAAGACACCAATCTCTGTCTAAATTGGGAGAAGAGCCACTTTATGGTCAAAGAAGGCATAGTCCTTGGCCATAAGATTTCCAAGAATGGGATTGAGGTAGATAGAGCAAAAGTTGATGTTATTGCTAAATTACCTCATCCTACTACAGTCAAAGGTATTAGGAGTTTTTTAGGTCATGCCGGGTTCTATCGTAGATTCATTCAAGATTTCTCTAAAATCGCTCGGCCTATGACCCATCTTCTCGAAAAAGATGCTCCTTTTATCTTTTCTCCTGAGTGCATCGAAGCTTTTGAAACATTGAAGAAAAAGCTTACGGAAGCACCCATTCTAGTTGCCCCCGACTGGGATTTACCCTTTGAGCTCATGTGCGATGCAAGTGATTTTGCTATCGGTGCAGTCTTGGGGCAACGCAAAACCAAGCATTTTCAGCCAATCCACTACGCAAGCAAAACTATGACTGAAGCTCAAACCCATTACACCACTACAGAAAAGGAATTATTAGCTGTGGTGTATGGTTGAGAAGTTTCGGCCATACCTTATCTTGACCAAATGCGTGGTGTATACGGATCACTCGGCACTCAAATATCTCTTTGCAAAACAAGATGCAAAGCCGAGATTGCTCCGTTGGGTTCTCCTCCTACAAGAATTTGATATCATTATTTGTGATAAAAAAGGAGCTGAGAACTGGCTGCTGATCATTTGTCCCGATTTAGAGAACCCTCACCAAGAGTGTCGAGAAAAAGGAAATTAATGAAACATTTCCTCTCGAAACACTCAATATGATTTCTTTTCGTGGAGACTCTTCTACCCCATGGTTTGCTGACTTTGCAAATTACCATGCGGGTAACTTTGTGGTGAAAGGGATGTCGTCCCAACAGAAAAATAAATTCTTTAAAGATGTGAAACATTACTTCTGGGACGATCCCTACTTGTTTAAAATTGGCGGATCAAGTCATCCGGCGATGTATGTATGGTCAGGAAGCCGTTGACATTCTCAAAGCTTGCCATTCTGGACCTACTGGGGGACATCATAGCCCCAACTACACCGCCAAGAAGGTGTTTGATTCCGGATTCTATTGGCCCACAATCTACAAGGATGCCCATGAATTTGTCAAAACCTGTGACGCTTGTCAACGTCACGGGAATATCTCACAAAGGAATGAAATGCCGCAAAACGCCATTCAAGTGTGTGAGATTTTTGACATATGGGGCATTGACTTTATGGGGCCATTTCCTTCTTCCCGTGGTAACAAATACATACTCGTGGCCGTTGACTACTTGTCAAAATGGGTTGAAGCTAAGGCTTTACCCACCAACGATGCCCGAGTTGTTGTGAAATTCTTAAAATCCTTATTTGCTAGGTTTGGAACTCCACGAGCCATAATCAGTGATCGTGGTACGCATTTCTGCAATGACCAGTTTGAAAGAGTCATGCAAAAGTATGGTGTAACTCACCGTCTATCTACTGCGTACCACCCCCAAACTAGTGGGCAAGTGGAAGTTTCTAACCGGGGGATTAAAAGAATCTTGGAGAGGACGGTTGGCGAAAACCGTGCCTCTTGGTCGGATAAGCTAGATGACGCACTCTGGGCCTTCCGTACAGCTTACAAAACACCCATCGGGTGCACTCCATACAAGCTTGTGTACGGGAAGGCATGTCATCTACCAGTTGAGCTCGAGCACAAGGCATACTGGGCCTTGAAGCATGCTAATTTCGATATTCAGACAGCTGGTGATCATCGGAAAGTTCAAATGAATGAATTAAATGAACTCCGTGATCAAGCCTACGAGAACTCTTTGATCTATAAACAAAAGACAAAGAAGATTCATGACTCAAAAATCAAAAACCGCGTTTTCAACGTCGGTGATCGAGTCCTTCTTTTCAACTCAAGATTGAAGATTTCTCGGGAAAATTAAAATCCCGCTGGTCTGGTCCATTTACTATCGCTAAGGTTTATCCTTATGGTACCATTGAGTTATCTCAACCCGATGGTCCTAATTTTAAAGTGAATGGTCATCGAGTGAAGCATTATTTTGGAGAGGACATACCCCCTGTGGTTGTCCCGGATTTACAAACCTTCCCCATGAACCAATGAATGCGGGGATCGAGTCAAGCTAGCGACTCGGGAATCAAAAACAGTAGCATGCCATATGGGTTTTCACCCATATTCCTGACTTCTTTCTATCTTTCTACCACCCTAGTGTGGTGGGGTTGCCCCACATGTTGAGTATATATATATATAAAAAAAAAAAAAAAAAAAAAAAATCTTGCTAAATAATGGCCGTAGTATTTCCCTTTTACGTTCTTTGTTTCGGCATAACCGCCGGTACTTTGAATATTGAGGGCAATATTCATTTCTAAGTGTGGGGGGGAATTCTCACGAATTTTATCACGTAATTATACCGCCTAATTCCCCCGTTTTTGGCCAAAATTTTTTTGAGTAAGTGTTTTGGACTTACTCATTTGGTTATCAGTCCGCCTTGTCTAATAAACAAAAGGATTGGCTAATCCAGGAGCAAACGGCTCTTGGTAAAGATATCTCAAATCCTTGACGGCTTGCAATTTGCCCAAAATTGTATGGTATTCACCTCACCATATCCTAAAAAGTGAAGAGTTGGCTAGCCCGCACGGTTATGGCTTGTGGTAAAGGCAGTGGAAAAACCATAATTGGTAATCAGCTCACCAAAGATAATATTGATAATTTATCTAAGAGTTGGCTAGTCACGAGCAACGGCTTCTGGTAAAACAAATCAAATCCGTTGGAAGCTGGTGGTTTGCTCAAAATCACATGGTTATCGGTGTACAATGGTTCTTACTTGAACTGAAACATTTGGACGCCAGGAAGTAATGGCTTTTGGTAAAGAGATGAAATCCATTAAGTTTTCTCAAAAGATTGCTAGGGACTAGCAATAGTTTAGTGTGGGGAATGATGAGTGTGTAAATACTCATCATTTTTGGTCAAATCGGAACTGCAAAACGTCTAAAAATGCTCAGAAATGCATCGAAATACTGAAAATATTCCAAAATTGCATTTTAGATGTTTCAGATGCAAAATGTTTAAAATCAGATGAAAAACGAGCAAAGTTTGCATAATTGGCAGTTTCAGTCCCCCGACTTTCAGAAAATGGCAAAATCAGTCCCTAGGCACTTATTTTATAAGAAAAATCACCAAAGGTCCTTTTTAAATCATAAGTTGTCAAATTTAGTCCTTTGGTGAAAAGTTCCAAAAGTTTTGAGAAATTTCAGTTTTGGTCCCTGGATTTTTAAAATGGTCATATTAAATCCTTGGAATTTCAAAAGTGTCAAAATTATCCTTGGTATTAAAGATTGGCAAGACCACCCTGGACCACATTTTCAGAAGTTACATATGTGGTCCCTGGAATTTCAGAGCTTACTCTTTTGGTCCCTAAAGTATACCTTGGATCCATATCCTATCCTAAGTCCAAAATAAGCTTAAGCCCAAATAAATACCCAACCAAACAAACAACCCGGTCCAATAAACCAACCCGTCCAACCCAACCCAATACCCACATTTAAAATAATATTACCCCGCCCCCCTTCCCTGTCTTCCCCGACACTCCTGTCTGCAACCAGCCACCAACACAACACCACCTCTTTGTCCCCCTACTCCACTCTTTGTTCCCCCCACCTCAACAACCCTCCAAATGCATTAAATGCATCCCTTTTCCTTGTCTAAGATATCAAAACCAGTTTTGGCGCCAAAACCAAATCAATGGCTAAGATGAGCTCAAGACATCCAATGGATGAGATTATTGCTGGGAAATGATGAGAGGAGAGAGAGAAGACATGTTTGGTGCATAAAAGAAGGAGAGAAGCAAAGGAAGAGAGTAGTTAGTTTTTCTTTCAGTAATGTATGTCGTTTTTCAAAGTATTAATCTTAACTGAGTTCTTAGTTGTAATTTAAAGTTTATTTGTATCAAAGTAACTTAGTTTATTGTATTGCAAGTAATTTAAAGTATCATTCAAGCTTTGTTCACTTCTCATAATTTATGTCAACTGTTGGAATTTGCAATTTGAAAATCTGATATTAAAGTTTCAATAGCTTATTTACAAGCTCAGACAAGCTTATACAAGCTTATTGTAAGCTTACAATCATTCTTCACACAACTTTGGTTCTTGGTCAAAGAAAGCCAACATGGGGCAAACATGATGCAGAACTGGATATGTGTTGGTTCAGAGCTGGATTTGGGGTAGTTGTAGTTAGAACTCCTGTTGGTTTAGAATAGGTAGAGGTTCATTGGTGCAGTGGCAAGCCATTGTGGCTAGGGACCTATTGTAAGTGATTCTCAAGTTCATTGCATATTTGGTAATTGTGGTTAGAAGTAGTTAAAATCTGTGTATTAAGTAGTAATTAGGTTAAGTAAACTTATTTTGATCAAAATTACATGTTGGATTAGTAGTTAGCCTAGTTCCATTTGCTAATCAGTGTATTAAAGGTGTGTTTGGATCTGCTGATCTATCTGTCTCTTAGGTATATTCAGTGGTTAGGCTTTGTAGATTCATGCTTGTTAAGCTCATTTGAGCTCATATCAGTCTTAGTTTTGTGCCTGCAAGCTCAAAAAGTCAACATCTCATTAAATCTGTCTCATTCACTCACTGTTGAGATTTTTGATAACCAATCTCTTGATTTGTGTTTGGAATTATTAAACATTGCTTGCAGTAGTTTCAGTTTAACATATTTCATCATAACCTGTCCATAAATTGGATTCAAAGTTCAATTTGGTCAAGTTCATAATGTTGTCAAAAGTCAAAATATGGAAAATCTGTTTTGAGCCAAACTGGAAAGAATTTTCATGAGCTCATTTGTGAGCCACATTAAGTGAAACTTGGCATTATAAAAACTTCAGTTGGTCTACTTGCTTATTGTCATTTTTGTGGATTTTTATCAAATTTTTAAAAGCTTCAAATCTGCTTGTCAACATGGTCCAAAATGCCCTGTACACACTCAGTATTAACTGAGTGTGCACAGGTAATTTGCAAACCTTGCACCAAGCTCATCAGAGCTCATCCAAGTCTGGTTTTTGGTTTGCTAGCACTTGCCCAGGTCTAGTATAGGTTCTCACTTTTAGTTTTCATTTTAAGCTTGTTGAGTAGCTTATTCTTGTGCTGCAAAATAGACCCCTCACACTGTTTTTAGCTTATAAGATCAAATCATCAAATCTGGTCAATAGGCCCTATAGAGGTTAAGGCTTGTTGTTATTAGCTGCATTTGGGTAATTGTAGCATAATATAGCTTCTGTATCAGTTTAGTGCTTATTTGTGGTTGTTGGCTTATTTCTAGTGCTTATTTCTAAGCACTTTGCACATCAGTTTCATAATCATTCACACAACCCCTGTTTTTTATATTTTTCCTAGATTCCTTATATTATTTTAGACTTACCTTGAATTTTCATATTTTCCAAGCCTGTTTGCTATTTTTCTACATTTAAATCAATTTTTAGCACTTTTTAATTAGCTTTTAATACAATTAATTCAGAAAAGCTTCAAAAAAATAATTTTTCATTTTTCTTAGGTTAAGATAAATATAAAAAGCCAAAAAATATTTTTCCAGATTTTTCTTAGTTAAATTTGTATTTTTAAGTAATTTAAATAGTTTTAAATAGTTTTAATTCATAGAAAATACAAAAGTAATCAGAAAAATACAAAAATAGTTTTGAAAATTCTCTTTTGATATTTTAGATTTTTCTAAGTCATAATTTTATTTTTCTAGCTTTATTTCATATTTTCTTGTATTTTAGGCTAATATTAAATAGTTAAAAATAGTTTTTAATTAATAATAATTAATTAATTAGTTATAAAAATAATTTTCTTTTTCTAATAATTTTCTTTTATCATTAGGTTTGTAAAAATATCATTTTCATATTTTTAGGGTTAATATTGATTTAGTTTCACATTTTCATTTGTACGTCACGTAGTTTTTATTTCAGTTTTATAAAAATCATAAAACAAAAACATCATTTTAAATATAGTGATAGCGTTTATTTAATATTTTTTTATCTTTTTAATTTCCTTTAATTTGCATTTAAGCCGTTGTAATTTGTTGGCTTTTCCTTAGTTATAATCACTATCATAATCCCTTTTTCGTTCAAATTTCTCGATCACTTTACGTTTGATAATCCATTGCATAGCTCGCTGGGACATAACGACCGGGAAACTATACTCCTCAGATCTTCATTGCATTCGTGCTTTGAGCGTTTTAAGTTTCTTACAGTTGGCCATTCACAGTGGTCAGCTTGCGTGAGAAAACTTGACTCCGGTTTAACTTGCACGCATCAAATTTTTGGCGCCGCTGCCGAGGGAGGCTGTGATTTATCCTCCGTTTAGCAGATTAGTAGTTTGAATACTCACTCTTTGTTTATATCATCCATATCTATCTATATATATATCCATATTTTCTTATAAAAAATCCAAAAACCCAAAAACAGCTAAAACCGTATAAACACAAAAATATTTTTCCTTTTGTTTCTATATATGTATCAAATATAAAAAAAAATATACAAAAAGATTTGTCGTTTTCTTTAATAATAACAACATAAAAGATTACCACCGCAAACCAAGGCAGTGCACTACCTAACTGGGGGTGCGACCATAATAAGTTCCCGAACTAAAGATTTAAAACTTGCCTTTGTGTCCTTGTGATTGGTGTACCTTTTTCAAAGAAGCCATTCATCTTGTGATTATTGGTTAAGTTCACTGTTGTTTTGCCTCGAGTTTGTTTTAATTGATTTTGTTGGTATATCTACTTGTCAGAACTAGAAAACCCATAAAGATTCTTCTCACCCCAAAATTTTATAAAACGTCTTCATAATTCCATTCCTCTCCTTAACTCTGAGTCTCTTAGAGTTAACTCTAGTGTATGCGCACTCGCTCTTCTAGATCTGTGAGCCCATTTCGTGAGCTTGTCAAGATTCCAAGAAGGCGTGTCCGTAGACTTCTGCTTCCATCGGCGGATCTGAGATCCGGACTGCTTCACACTACTTCGTTACCATGGCGGGCGAACGCCCTATGTGTGAGCTTCTCCAGGCACCCATCGACGGGTATGGAGATGCTATTGTTGTACCAGCCATTGTGGCTGAAAATTTTGAACTCAAAACCGGGTTATTGAATCTTGTAACCTCAAATCAATTCTACGGTTTTGAGCGGGATGATCCTCATGCTCATATTCGATGGTTTAACAAGATTGCATCTACCATCAAATACAAGAATGTCCCTACAGATGCTGTCAAGCTTCTTCTGTTCCCATTTTCTCTTGAGGGCAAGCCCGGATTTGGCTTGAAAAACAACCCCTCAGTCAATTGAGACATGGGAAGATCTGGTGAAGAAATTTGTGAATGAATTCTATCCACCTTCCAAAACCACGAGTCTAAAAAATGAAATCATCAAGTTCACTCAAAAGTTTGATGAATCCTTCAGTGAATCGTGGGATCGTTTCAAGGAATTGCTTCACAAATGTCCTCACCACGGTTTCTCCGAGTTGATGCAACTCGATACTTTCTACAATGGAGTGAGTCAATCTGATCAAGATTCTCTCAATTCCTCCGCGGGAGGAAATTTCCTAAGCAAAACTGTCAAAGAAGCTTTAGCGATCATTGAAAACAAGTCTAAAGTCCGCACTGCACGAAGCAAGCCGGTTGTTTCCCAAGTCAGTGTTGGTCCTTCTTCTTCTTCATCGCCCGTGAGTCAATCTAGCACCGATGCTAAGATTGACAAACTCACGGAAGCGATTCAAGCTTTGGTTCTCTCCAACCAAAAGAAAGTCTCTTTTCCACAAACTTCACCTCCTGCTGAAGTCAAGAAAGTGGAAGTCTGTGTTTACTTGTGGTGGCCCCATGCTTACAATTATGGCACCGAGCAATAACCCTTTTGAAGCCAATGAAGGGGCGGGTTTTCTAATCAAGGAGGCAACCAATATCGTGCTCCTATATACCCGAACCACCGTCCTAACCACTACCCTGGACCTCCCGGTTTCAATCAAAACCGTAATCAAAATCAAAATAGACCAAACCAAGGTTTTCAAAACCAAGGTAATTTCAGTCCAAACAACGGTTTTCAAAATCAGAATCAAAATTTCCAACACCAAGGAAATTTCAATAGAAACCCAGTGTCGGGAAATTTCAACCAAGGGTACTTTCATGGCAATAATCAAGGAAATTTTCAAAATCAAGGCCCTAATCCAAACAATAGAGGCCAGATTTTCCTGCAAAATCAAGCCATTGTTCCAACCGGACCATCATCTGATGAGTTGTTGAAACAATTCATGAAATCCCAAGAAGAAATGAATGTTGGTTAGCCAGAAATTCTAGCGACATTAAGAAGTCTTAAAATGATCGACCCTCGGGCTCAGGTACTTTACCTAGCAACACGATCGCTAATCCGAGGGGCGATGCAAAGGCGATCACAACCAGAAGTGGTGCTTCATATGCTGGACCCGCTATTCCTACTACCTCTTCTTCTTCTCTCCCGAAGGTAGTGGAAAGCGAACCTGAGGCGACAAAGGACAAGGAACTTCCTACTAATAACGGAAGTACCAGTAATGTCCATCCTCAGGTTGTCCCCAAACCCAATACCAAACCTGGAGTTGTTTTTGAACCTCCAGTTGGTAACCCTAAATCCAAAACTTCTATTCCTTACCCCTCACGTTTACATGAGCAAAAGCTCCGCGAGAAAGCTAGTCATCAAATGGAAAAATTCTTTCAAATTTTCCAAGAACTTCATTTTGACATAAGCTTCGCGGATGCCATCATGTTGATGCCCAAGTTTGCATCTACTCTGAAACACATGTTGAGCAACAAGGAAAAGCTGTTTGAAATGGCTAAGACTCCTTTGAACGAAAATTGCTCGCAGTCTTGTTAAAAAGCTTCCGAGAAGCTAGGAGACCCCGGAAAATTTCTTCTTCCTTGTGTTTTTCCTGGGATGATTGAATGCTTTGCCCTCGCCGATCTTGGTGCAAGCATCAATCTGATGCCTTATTCGGTATGGAAGAAACTTTCTCTTCCGGAACTTATTCCTACCTGCATGACTCTTGAGCTTGCGATCGTTCTATCTCGCTTCCTCTTGGCATCGCCGAGGATGTATTTGTGAAAGTAGGAAAGTTCCATTTTCCAGCTGACTTTGTGGTTGTTGATTTCGATGCGATCTCCAAGGGTTCCCTCATTGTTGGAATAGGATTCCTGAGAACGGGCCGTGCTCTTATTGATGTATTTGAGCAAGAAATCACTTTACGTGTGGGTAATGAAGCTGTTACCTTTAACCTCGATCAAACTTCGAGGTACTCCTCAAATTATGATACTGAATCAGTTAATCGAGTCGATTTAATTGATATTGCTTCAGAGGAGTACTCTCAAGAGTTTCTTGGTTATCTTCATAATTCTGTGAGTGGGGATTCCACCACATCTTCTCAACCTATCATTGCCGACTCTTCCCCTTCTCTCACTCCGTTTGAGGGAGGTGACTTCCTTCTGGAAGAGATCGATGAATTTCTTGCTACTGATGAATCAATTCCGCCTGGAATTGATGGTGTTTATGATTCGGAGGGGGATATTCTTTATCTTGAGCAATTGCTTAATGAAGATCCATTACCTTCACTCCCTCCGAAAGAAATCACAATTGAGGAAATCAAATCAGTACAAACATCTACTGATGAATTTCCCGAGGTTGAACTTAAGGACCTACCTCCTCATCTCGAGTATGCATTCTTGGAGGGTGATGATAAATTACCCGTCATAATTGCTAAAGACTTGACTGAGGAGGAGAAAACTGCTCTCATAAAGGTCTTGAAGTCACACAAGCAAGCAATTGCTTGGAAACTCTCCGACATTAAGGGTATCAACCCTGAGTTTTGTACTCACAAAATCTTAATGGAGGATGACTTCAAACCAGCAGTCCAACATCAGAGGAGGGTGAATCCTAAGATTCATGAGGTTATCAAACAAGAGGTTCTCAAACTTCTTGATGCCGGTTTGATTTACCCGATCTCTGATAGTCCTTGGGTTAGCCCAATTCATTGCGTTCCAAAAAAGGGTGGCATTACTGTTGTCACGAATGAAGAAAACGAGTTAATTCCGACTCGATTGGTTACGGGATGGCGTGTGTGTATTGACTATCGAAAGTTAAACGAAGCCACCCGTAAAGACCATTTTCCTCTACCCTTCATGGACCAGATGCTTGAGAGATTAGCAGGGAACGAATACTATTGTTTCCTTGATGGTTTCTCGGGTTACTTTCAGATCCCCATTGATCCGCTGGATCAAGAAAAAACCACATTCACCTGCCCATACGGGACGTTTGCCTACAGACGTATGCCTTTTGGCCTATGCAATGCTCCTGGCACGTTCCAACGATGTATGATGGCAATTTTCCACGACATGATCGGGGAAACTATGGAGGTGTTTATGGATGACTTCTCGGTCATTGGGGACTCGTTTCATACATGTCTCTCCCATTTAGACAAAATGCTAAAACGGTGTGAAGACACCAATCTATGTCTAAATTGGGAGAAGAGCCACTTTATGGTCAAAGAAGGCATAGTCCTTGGCCATAAGATTTCCAAGAATGGGATTGAGGTAGATAGAGCAAAAGTTGATGTTATTGCTAAATTACCTCATCCTACTACTGTCAAAGGTATTAGGAGTTTTCTAGGTCATGCCGGGTTTTATCGTAGATTCATTCAAGATTTCTCTAAAATCGCTCGGCCTATGACCCATCTTCTCGAAAAAGATGCTCCTTTTATCTTTTCTCCTGAGTGCATCGAAGCTTTTGAAACATTAAAGAAAAAGCTTACGGAAGCACCCATTCTAGTTGCCCCCGACTGGGATTTACCCTTTGAGCTCATGTGCGATGCAAGTGATTTTGCTATCGGTGCAGTCTTGGGGCAACCAAAAACCAAGCATTTTCAGCCAATCCACTACGCAAGCAAAACTATGACTGAAGCTCAAACCCATTACACCACTACAGAAAAAAGAATTATTAGCTGTGGTGTATGCGTTTGAGAAGTTTCGGCCATACCTTATCTTGACCAAATGCGTGGTGTATACGGATCACTCGGCTCTCAAATATCTCTTTGCAAAACAAGATGCAAAGCCGAGATTGCTCCGTTGGGTTCTCCTCCTACAAGAATTTGATATCATTATTCGTGATAAAAAAGGAGCTGAGAACCCTCGGCTGCTGATCATCTATCCTGATTAGAGAACCCTCACCAAGATGTGTTCGAGAAAAAGGAAATAAATGAAACATTTCCTCTCGAAACACTCAATATGGTTTCTTTTCGTGGAGACTCTTCTACCCCATGGTTTGCTGACTTTGCAAATTACCATGCGGGTAACTTTGTGGTGAAAGGGATGTCGTCCCAACAGAAAAATAAATTCTTTAAAGATGTGAAACATTACTTCTGGGACGACCCCTACTTGTTTAAAATTTGTGCGGATCAAGTCATCCGGCGATGTGTGTATGGTCAGGAAGCCATTGACATTCTCAAGGCTTGCCATTCTGGACCTACTGGGGACATCATAGCCCCAACTACACCGCCAAGAAGGTGTTTGATTCCGGATTCTATTGGCCCACAATCTACAAGGATGCCCATGAATTTGTCAAAACCGTGGACGCTTGTCAACGTTACGGAAATATCTCACAAAGGAATGAAATGCCGCAAAACGCCATTCAAGTGTGTGAGATTTTTGACATATGGGGCATTGACTTTATGGGGCCATTTCCTTCTTCCCGTGGTAACAAATACATACTCGTGGCCGTTGACTACTTGTCAAAATGGGTTGAAGCTAAGGCTTTACCTACCAACGATGCCCGAGTTGTTGTGAAATTCTTAAAATCCTTATTTGCTAGGTTTGGAACTCCACGAGCCATAATCAGTGATCGTGGTGCGCATTTCTGCAATGACCAGTTTGAAAGAGTCATGCAGAAGTATGGTGTAACTCACCGTCTATCTCGCGTACCACCCCCAAACTAATGGGCAAGTGGAAGTTTCTAACCGGGGGATAAAAAGAATTCTTGAGAGGACGGTTGGTGAAAACCGTGCCTCTTGGTCGGATAAGCTTAGATGACGCACTCGGGCCTTCCGTACGCATAGCTTACAAAAACCCATCGGGTGCACTCCATACAAGCTTGTGTACGGGAAGGCATGTCATCTACCAGTTGAGCTCGAGCACAAGGCATACTGGGCCTTGAAGCATGCTAACTTTGATATTCAGATACCGGTGATCATCGGAAAGGTCAAATGAATGAATTAAATGAACTCCGTGATCAAGCCTACGAGAACTCTTTGATCTATAAACAAAAGACAAAGAAGATTCATGACTCAAAATCAAAAACGCGTTTTCAACGTCGGTGATCGAGTCCTTCTTTTCAACTCAAGATTGAAGATTTTCTCGGGAAAATTAAAATCCCTGGTCTGGTCCATTTCCTATCGCTAAGGTTTATCCTTATGGTACCATTGAGTTATCTCAACCCGATGGTCCTAATCTTAAAGTGAATGGTCATCGAGTGAAGCATTACTTTGGAGAGGACATCCCATCCATGGTTGTCCCGGACTTACAAACTTTCCCCATGAACCAATGAATGCGGGGTCGAGTCAAGCTAGCGACTCGGGAATCAAAAACAGTAGCATGCCATATGGGTTTTCACCCATATTCCTGACTTCTTTCTACTTTCTACCACCCTAGTGTGGGGGGGGGGGGTTGCCCCACATGTTGTGTATATATAAAAAAAAAAAAAAAAAAAAAAAAAAAATCTTCTTTCTAAATAATGGCCGTAGTATTTCCCTTTTACGTTCTTTGTTTCGGCATAACCGCCGGTACTTTGAATATTGAGGGCAATATTCATTTCTAAGTGTGGGGGGAATTCTCACGAATTTTATACGTATTATAGCCTAATTCCCCGTTTTTGGCCAAAAATTTTTTTTTTTGGAGTAAGTGTTTTGCACTTACTCAATTGGTTATCAGTCCGCCATGTCTAATAAACAAAAGGATTGGCTAATCCAGAGCAAACGGCTCTTAGTAAAGATATCTCAAATCCGTTGACGGCTTGCAATTTGCCCAAAATTGTATGGTATTCACCTCACCATATCCTTAAAAGTGAAGAGTTGGCTAGCCCGCAAGTTTATGGCTTGTGGTAAAGGCAGTGGAAAAACCATAATTGGTAATCGACTCACCAAAGATAATATTGATAATTTATCTAAGAGTTGGCTAGTCCAGAGCAAACGGCTTCTGGTAAAGACAAATCAAAACCGTTGAAAGCTGGTGGTTTGCTCAAAATCACATGGTTATCAGTGTACCATGGTTCTTACTTGAACTGAAACATTTGGCTACTCCAGAAGTAATGGCTTTTGGTAAAGAGATGAAATCCATTAGTTTTTCTCAAAAGATTGCTAGGGACTAGCAATAGTTTAGTGTGGGGGATTGATGAGTGTGTAAATACTCATCATTTTTGGTCAAATCAACCGCAAAACGTCTTAAAAATGCTCAGAAATGCATCAAAATACCGAAAATATTCCAAAATTGCATTTTATATGTTTCAGATGCAAAATGTTCAAAATCGGATGAAAAATGAGCAAAGTTTGCATAATTGGCCAAATTCAGTCCCCCGACTTTCAGAAAATGACAAAATCAGTCCCTAGGCACTTATTTTATAAGAAAAATCACCAAAGGTCCTTTTAAAATCATAAGTTGTCAAATTAGTCCTTTGGTGAAAAATATCAAAAGTTTGAGAAATTTACAGTTTTGGTCCTGAAGTTTCAAAATTGGTCAAATTTAATTACCCTTGGAATTTGAAAATTGTCAAAATTATCATTGTCCTTGTAAATTTAACTTGTCAAAAATGATCCTTGATTAACTTTGAGAAGCAATACATTGGTCCCTTAGTTCAAGTGAATTACAAAGTTGGTCCTTGTGTTTTATGTTTAACCAAACCGATCCTCCAAATACTTAAGCCCAATCAATATACCACAAACCAAGTCCAATCCCATTTTACCCGTCCAACCCAACCAACACCCAAGATTTAAAATAATACTACCCCGCCCCCTTTTTCCATGTCTTCCCGACAACCTCCTGTCTGCAACACCTCCACCAACACCACGGCTCTTTGTCACCCCTACTCCATGTTTTGTTCCCACCCTCCTCACCTAAAAACCAAATGCATTAAATGCACCCTTTTCCCTGTCTAAGTATCAAAACCACTTTTGGCGCCAAAACCAATTAAACGGCCAAGATTGCTCTAAACTCATCCAATGGATGAGATATTTGCTGGGAAATGATCAGAGGAGAGAGAGAAGACATGTTTGGTGCATAAAAGAAGGAGAGAAGCAAAGGAAGAGGGTAGTTAGTTTATTTTCTTAAGAATGTATGTCGTTTTATGAATTCTTAGTCTAAAATAGATTTTTAGTTGAATTTTAAAGTTTCATTGTATTAAAGTAAACCATTTAATGTATTTCAAGTAATTTATTAAGTATCAATTTTAGTTCATGTTCAATTTCATAATTTATGTCAACTGTTGAAATTTCCATTTCAAATCCTATGTAACACCTCTTGTGTTTCAATAGCTTATTTACAAGTTCAACAAGCTTAAACTAAGCTTATTATAGCTTTCCATAAGCTTACACATTTCATGTTTCAATCACAACTTTGAATATTGGTCAACAAAAGTCAAAATGGGGCAAAATTGATCATGAACTGGATGGAAATGGGTTGATGCAGAGCTGGAAATGGGGTTGATTTTAGAACTCATTTGGGTTGATTTAGAATAGGTTAGAGGCTCATTGGTTTCAATGCAGTGGCAAGCCATATGTGGCTAGGGACTTTTTGTAAGTAATTTTCAAAAGTTCTTGCATATTTGGTAATGTATTTGTAGTTATAATCTGTTAAAACTGTTTTAATAGTTGTATTTAGGTTAAGTAAACTTATTTAGATCAAAATTTATGTTGTTGATTAGTAGTTTTAGATTAGTTTTTGTGCTTTGCTAAAATAGTTAATAAGGTGTGTTTGGATTCATGGTCATACTGTCTCTAGGTATATTCAATTAGGATCAATATCTGTTGGTTCATACTTGTTAAGTCCATATTAACTCATATCAGTCAATATTTGTGCCTGCAAGCTCAAAAGTCAAATCAAACTCAAATCTGTCTCACTAGCTTAACTGTTGGATTTTGTACAAATAAAATCTTGTTTGTGTGTTAAGATTACATAGACATAGCTTGCAGTAGTGTCAATTCATCACAATATAACACATTCAGTCCACAAATTGATTACAAAGTTCAATAAAGTCAACATTTCATTTTTGATTCAAAAGTCAAAAAAGCTTGAAAACTCAGTTTTGGGCTCAACTGGTGAGAATTTTCTTGGACTCATTTCTGAGCCAATCTCAGTGAGACTTGGTGTTATAAAAACTTCAGTTGGTCTACTTGCTTATTGTCATTTTTGTGGATTTTTATCAAATTTTTAAAAGCTCCAAATCTGCTTGTCAACATGGTCCAAAATGCCCTGTACACACTCAGTATTAACTGAGTGTGCACAGGTAATTTGCAAACCTTGCACCAAGCTCATCAGAGCTTGTCCAAGCTTGGTTTTTGGTTTAAACATAGTCACCCAGGTCTAGATTAGGTTCCAATCATTGGTTTGTAGTTTCATTTAAGCTTATTTAGTAGCTTATTCTTGTGCTGCAAAAGTAGACCCCTCACACTGCTTTTTTGCTTGTACTCAAATCATCAAATCGTCTAGTTGCCCTATTTCAGTGATTAAGCTTGTTGTTAATACTTGTTGCATTTGGGTAGTTATTATAGCATATTAGAGCTTCGTGAAAAGTTGGTAGCTTATTTGTGTAGTGTTTGTTGGCTTATTCTAGTGCTTATTCATAAGCACTTCCATAGCAGTTCATAATCACACACAACCCCTGTTTTTTATATTTTCCTAGATTCCTATATATTATTTTAGACTTTACTTGAATTTTTCAGATTTTTAGGTCAAGTTGTTTGCTATTTTTCTCATTTAAATCAATAGTTTTTAGCATTTTTAATTAGTATTTAATACAAATAATTCAGAAAAGTTTCAAAAAAATAATTTTTCATTTTTATTAAGTTAAGATAAATATAAAAAGCAAAAAAAATATTTTTCCAGATTTTTCTTAGTTAAATTTGTATTTTTAAGTAATTTAAATAGTTTTAAATAGTTTTAATTCATAGAAAATACAAAAATAATCAGAAAAATACAAAAATAGTTTTGAAAATTCTCTTTTATTATTTTAGATTTTTCTAAGTCATAATTTTATTTTTCTAGCTTTATTTCATATTTTCTTGTATTTTAGGCTAATATTAAATAGTTAAAAATAGTTTTTAATTAATAATAATTAGATAAATAGTTATAAAAATAATTTTCTTTTTCTAATAATTTTCTTTTATCATTAGGTTTGTAAAAATATCATTTTCATATTTTTAGGGTTAATATTGTGTAAGTTTCACATTTTCATTTGTACGTTACGTAGTTTTTAGTTCAGTTTTATAAAAACATAAAAACAAAAACATCATTTTAAATATAGTGATAGCGTTTATTTAATATTTTTTATCTTTTTAATTTCCTTTAATTTGCATTTAAGCCGTTGTAATTTGTTGGCTTTTTCTGTAGTTATAATCCTATCATAATCCCTTTTTCGTTCAAATTTCTCGATCACTTTACGTTTGATAATCCATTGCATAGCTCGCTGGGACATAACGACCCGGGGAAACACTATACTCCTCAGATCTTCATTGCATTCGTGCTTGAGCCGTTTTAAGTTTCTTACAGTTGGCCATTCACAAGTGGTCAGCTTGCGTGAGAAAACTTGACGGTTTGGCACGCATCAAATTTTTCCATTGTAGGCTGCCGGCTGTGCTGATTTATCCTCCGTTTAGCAGATTAGTAGTTTGAATACTCACTCTTTGTTTATATCATCCATATCTATCTATATATATATCCATATTTCCTTATAAAAAATCCAAAAACCCAAAACAGCTGACTAAAAACATTATAAAACACAAAAATATTTTTTTTTGTTTCTATATATGTATCAAAAATAAAAATACAAAAAGATTTGTCGTTTTCTTTAATAATAACAACATAAAGATTACCACCTTGAAACCAAGGCAGGTGCACTACCTAACTGGGAGTGCGACCATAATAAGTTCCCGAACTAAAGATTTAAAACTTGCCTTTGTGTCCTTGTGATTGGTGTACCTTTTTCAAAGAAGCCATTCATCTTGTGATTATTGGTTAAGTTCACTGTTGTTTTGCCTCGATTTTGTTTTAATTGATTTTGTTGGTATATCTACTTGTCAGAACTAGAAAACCCATAAAGATTCTTCTCACCCCAAAATTTTATAAAACGTCTTCATAATTCCCATTCCTCTCCTTAACTCTGAGGTCTCTTAGAGTTAACTCTAGTGTATGCGCACTCGCTCTTCTAGATCTGTGAGCCCATTTCGTGAGCTTGTCAAGATTCCAAGAAGGCGTGTCCGTAGACTTTCTGCTCCATCAGTCGGATCTGAGATCCGGACTGCTCACACTACTTCCGTTACCATGGCGGGAGAACGCCCTATGTGTGAGCTTCTCCAGGCACCCATCGACGGGTATGGAGATGCTATTGTTGTACCAGCCATTGTGGCTGAAAATTTTGAACTCAAAACCGGGTTACTGAATCTTGTAACCTCAAATCAATTCTACGGTTTTGAGCGGGATGATCCTCATGCTCATATTCGATGGTTTAACAAGATTGCATCTACCATCAAATACAAGAATGTCCCTACAGATGCTGTCAAGCTTCTTCTGTTCCCATTTTCTCTTGAGGGGCAAGCCCGGATTTGGCTTGAAAAACAACCCCCTCAGTCAATTGAGACATGGGAAGATCTGGTGAAGAAATTTGTGAATGAATTCTATCCACCTTCCAAAACCACGAGTCTTAAAAATGAAATCATCAAATTCACTCAAAAGTTTGATGAATCCTTCAGTGAATCGTGGGATCGTTTCAAGGAATTGCTTCGCAAATGTCCTCACCACGGTTTCTCCGAGTTGATGCAACTCGATACTTTCTACAATGGAGTGAGTCAATCTGATCAAGATTCTCTCAATTCCTCCGCGGGAGGAAATTTCCTAAGCAAAACTGTCAAAGAAGCTTTAGCGATAATTGAAAACAAGTCTAAAGTCCGCACTGCACGAAGCAAGCCGGTTGTTTCCCAAGTCAGTGTTGGTCCTTCTTCTTCTTCATCGCCCGTGAGTCAATCTAGCACCGATGCTAAGATTGACAAACTCACGGAAGCTATCCAAGCTTTGGTTCTCTCCAACCAAAAGAAAGTCTCTTTTCCACAAACTTCACCTCCTGCTGAAGTTAAGAAAGTGGAAGTCTGTGTTACTTGTGGTGGCCCCCATGCTTATTACAATTGTATGGCCACCGACGGTAACCCTTTTGAAGCCAATGCTGTGGGCGGGTTTTCTAATCAAGGAGGCAACCAATATCGTGCTCCTATAGACCCGAACCACCGTCCTAACCACTACCCTGGACCTCCCGGTTTCAATCAAAACCGTAATCAAAATCAGAATAGACCAAACCAAGGTTTTCAAAACCAAGGTAATTTCAGTCCAAACAACGGTTTTCAAAATCAGAATCAAAATTTCCAACACCAAGGAAATTTCAATAGAAACCCAGGTCAGGGAAATTTCAACCAAGGGTACTTTCATGGCAATAATCAAGGAAATTTTCAAAATCAAGGCCCTAATCCAAACAATAGAGGCCAGAATTTTCCTGTGCAAACTCAAGCCATTGTTCCAACCGGACCATCATCTGATGAGTTGTTGAAACAATTCATGAAATCCCAAGAAGAAATGAATCGGTTGTTGGTTAGCCAGATTGCTGACATCAAGAAGTCTTTAAATGATCGACCCTCGGGCTCAGGTACTTTACCTAGCAACACGATCGCTAATCCGAGGGGCGATGCAAAGGCGATCACAACCGGAAGTGGTGCTTCATATCTGGACCGCTATTCCTACTACCTCTTCTTCTTCTCTCCCGAAGGTAGTGGAAAGCGAACCTGAGGCGACAAAGGACAAGGAACTTCCTACTAATAACGGAAGTACCAGCAATGTCCATCCTCAGGTTGTCCCCAAACCCAATACCAAACCTGGAGTTGTTTTTGAACCTCCAGTTGGTAACCCCAAATCCAAAACTTCTATTCCTTACCCCTCACGTTTACATGAGCAAAAGCTCCGCGAGAAAGCTAGTCATCAAATGGAAAAATTCTTTCAAATTTTCCAAGAACTTCATTTTGACATAAGCTTCGCGGATGCCATCATGTTGATGCCCAAGTTTGCATCTACTCTCAAACACATGTTGAGCAACAAGGAAAAGCTGTTTGAAATGGCTAAGACTCCTTTGAATGAAAATTGCTCAGCAGTTCTGTTGAAGAAGCTTCCCGAGAAGCTAGGAGATCCCGGAAAATTTCTTCTTCCTTGTGTTTTTCCTGGGATGATTGAATGCTTTGCCCTTGCCGATCTTGGTGCAAGCATCAATCTGATGCCTTATTCAGTGTGGAAGAAACTTTCTCTTCCGGAACTTATTCCTACCTGCATGACTCTTGAGCTTGCAGATCGTTCTATCTCGCGTCCTCTTGGCATCGCCGAGGATGTATTTGTGAAAGTAGGAAAGTTCCATTTTCCAGCTGACTTTGTGGTTGTTGATTTCGATGCCGATCCTCGGGTTCCCCTCATTGTTGGAAGAGGATTCCTGAGAACGGGCCGTGCTCTTATTGATGTATTTGAGCAAGAAATCACGTTACGTGTGGGTAATGAAGCTGTTACCTTTAACCTCGATCAAACTTCGAGGTACTCCTCAAATTATGATACTGAATCAGTTAATCGAGTCGATTTAATTGATATTGCTTCAGAGGAGTACTCTCAAGAGTTTCTTGGTTATCTTCATAATTCTGTGAGTGGGGATTCCACCACATCTTCTCAACCTATCATTGCCGACTCTTCCCCCTCTCTCACTCCGTTTGAGGGAGGTGACTTCCTTCTGGAAGAGATCGATGAATTTCTTGCTGCTGATGAATCAATTCCGCCTGGAATTGATGGTGTTTATGATTCGGAGGGGGATATTCTTTATCTTGAGCAATTGCTAAATGAAGATCCATTACCTTCACTCCCTCCGAAAGAAATCACAATTGAGGAAATCAAATCAGTACAAACTTCTACTGAAGAATTTCCCGAGGTTGAACTTAAGGACCTACCTCCTCATCTAGAGTATGCATTCTTGGAGGGTGATGATAAATTACCCGTCATAATTGCTAAAGACTTGACTGAGGAGGAGAAAACTGCTCTCATAAAGGTCTTGAAGTCACACAAGCAAGCAATTGCTTGGAAACTCTCCGACATTAAGGGTATCAACCCTGAGTTTTGTACTCACAAAATCTTAATGGAGGATGACTTCAAACCAGCAGTCCAACATCAGAGGAGGGTGAATCCTAAGATTCATGAGGTTATCAAACAAGAGGTTCTCAAACTTCTTGATGCCGGTTTGATTTACCCGATCTCTGATAGTCCTTGGGTTAGCCCAATTCATTGCGTTCCAAAAAAGGGTGGCATTACTGTTGTCACGAATGAAGAAAATGAGTTAATTCCGACTCGATTGGTTACGGGATGGCGTGTGTGTATTGACTATCGAAAGTTAAACGAAGCCACCCGTAAAGACCATTTTCCTCTACCCTTCATGGACCAGATGCTTGAGAGATTAGCAGGGAACGAATACTATTGTTTCCTTGATGGTTTCTCGGGTTACTTTCAGATCCCCATTGATCCGCTGGATCAAGAAAAAACCACATTCACCTGCCCATACGGGACGTTTGCCTACAGACGTATGCCTTTTGGCCTATGCAATGCTCCTGGCACGTTCAAATGATGTATGATGGCAATTTTCCACGACATGATCGGGGAAACTATGGAGGTGTTTATGGATGACTTCTCGGTCATTGGGGACTCGTTTCATACATGTCTCTCCCATTTAGACAAAATGCTAAAACGGTGTGAAGACACCAATCTATGTCTGAATTGGGAGAAGAGCCACTTTATGGTCAAAGAAGGCATAGTCCTTGGCCATAAGATTTCCAAGAATGGGATTGAGGTAGATAGAGCAAAAGTTGATGTTATTGCTAAATTACCTCATCCTACTACCGTCAAAGGTATTAGGAGTTTTCTAGGTCATGCCGGGTTTTATCGTAGATTCATTCAAGATTTCTCTAAAATCGCTCGGCCTATGACCCATCTTCTCGAAAAAGATGCTCCTTTTATCTTTTCTCCTGAGTGCATCGAAGCTTTTGAAACATTGAAAAAAAGCTTACGGAAGCACCCATTCTAGTTGCCCCCGTCTGGGATTTACCCTTTGAGCTCATGTGCGATGCAAGTGATTTTGCTATTGGTGCAGTCTTGGGGCAACGCAAAACCAAGCATTTTTAGCCTATCCACTACGCAAGCAAAACTATGACTGAAGCTCAAACCCATTACACCACTACAGAAAAAGAATTATTAGCTGTGGTGTATGCGTTTGAGAAGTTTCGGCCATACCTTATCTTGACCAAATGCGTGGTGTATACGGATCACTCGGCTCTCAAATATCTCTTTGCAAAACAAGATGCAAAGCCGAGATTGCTCCGTTGGGTTCTCCTCCTACAAGAATTTGATATCATTATACGTGATAAAAAAGGAGCTGAGAACCTGGCTGCTGATCATCTGTCCCGATTAGAGAACCCTCACCAAGATGTGTTCGAGAAAAAGGAAATAAATGAAACATTTCCTCTCGAAACACTCAATGTGGTTTCTTTTCGTGGAGACTCTTCTACCCCATGGTTTGCTGACTTTGCAAATTACCATGCGGGTAACTTTGTGGTGAAAGGGATGTCGTCCCAACAGAAAAATAAATTCTTTAAAGATGTGAAACATTACTTCTGGGACGACCCCTACTTGTTTAAAATTTGTGCGGATCAAGTCATCCGGCGATGTGTGTATGGTCAGGAAGCCATTGACATTCTCAAGGCTTGCCATTCTGGACCTACTGGGGGACATCATAGCCCCAACTACACCGCCAAGAAGGTGTTTGATTCCGGATTCTATTGGCCCACAATCTACAAGGATGCCCATGAATTTGTCAAAACCTGTGACGCTTGTCAACGTCACGGGAATATCTCACAAAGGAATGAAATGCCGCAAAACGCCATTCAAGTGTGTGAGATTTTTGACATATGGGGCATTGACTTTATGGGGCCATTTCCTTCTTCCCGTGGTAACAAATACATACTCGTGGCCGTTGACTACTTGTCAAAATGGGTTGAAGCTAAGGCTTTACCCACCAATGATGCCCGAGTTGTTGTGAAATTCTTAAAATCCTTATTTGCTAGGTTTGGAACTCCACGAGCCATAATCAGTGATCGTGGTACGCATTTCTGCAATGACCAGTTTGAAAGAGTCATGCAAAAGTATGGTGTAACTCACCGTCTATCTACTGCGTACCACCCCCAAACAAGTGGGCAAGTGGAAGTTTCTAACCGGGGGATAAAAAGAATTCTTGAGAGGACGGTTGGTGAAAACCGTGCCTCTTGGTCGGATAAGTTAGATGACGCACTCTGGGCCTTCCGTACAGCTTACAAAACACCCATCGGGTGCACTCCATACAAGCTTGTATACGGGAAGGCGTGTCATCTACCAGTTGAGCTCGAGCACAAGGCATATTGGGCCTTGAAGCATGCTAACTTTGATATTCGAGACAGTGGTGATCATCCGGAAAGTTCAAATGCATGAATTAAATGAACTCCGTGATCAAGCCTACGAGAACTCTTTGATCTATAAACAAAAGACAAAGAAGATTCATGACTCAAAAATCAAAAACTGCGTTTTCAACGTCGGTGATCGAGTCCTTCTTTTCAACTCAAGATTGAAGATTTTCTCGGGAAAATTAAAATCCCGCTGGTCTGGTCCATTTATTATCGCTAAGGTTTATCCTTATGGTACCATTGAGTTATCTCAACCCGATGGTCCAAACTTTAAAGTGAATGGTCATCGAGTGAAGCATTACTTTGGAGAGGACATCCCATCCATGGTTGTCCCGGACTTACAAACTTTCCCCATGAACCAATGAATGCGGGGATCGAGTCAAGCTAGCGACTCGGGAATCAAAAAGAGTAGCATGCCATATGGGTTTTCACCCATATTTCTGACTTCTTTCTACTTTCTACCACCCTAGTGTGGGGGGGGGGGGGTTGCCCCACATGTTGTGTATATATATAAGTATAAAAAAAAAAAAAAAAAAAAAATCTTCTTTCTAAATAATGGCCGTAGTATTTCCCTTTTACGTTCTTTGTTTCGGCATAACCGCCGGTACTTTGAATATTGAGGGCAATATTCATTTCTAAGTGTGGGGGGGAATTCTCACGAATTTTATCATGTAATTATACCGCCCAATTCCCCCGTTTTTGGCCAAAATTTTTTTTGGAGTAAGTGTTTTGCACTTACTCATTTGGTTATCAGTCCGCCATGTCTAATAAACAAAAGGATTGGCTAATCCAGGAGCAAACGGCTCTTGGTAAAGATATCTCAAATCCGTTGACGGCTTGCAATTTGCCCAAAATTGTATGGTATTCAGCTCACCATATCCTAAAAAGTGAAGAGTTGGCTAGCCCGCAAGTTTATGGCTTGTGGTAAAGGCAGTGGAAAAACCATAATGGTATCAGCTCACCAAAGATAAATATTGATAATTTATCTAAGAGTTGGCTAGTCCAGAGCAAACGGTTTCTGGTAAAGACAAATCAAATCTGTTGGAAGCTGGTGGTTTGCTCAAAATCACATGGTTATCGGTGTACCATGGTTCTTGCTTGAACTGAAACATTTGGCTACTCCAGAGGTAATGGCTTTTGGTAAAGAGATGAAATCCATTAAGTTTTCTCAAAAGATTGCTAGGGACTAGCAATAGTTTAGTGTGGGGGATTGATGAGTGTGTAAATACTCATCATTTTTTGTTAAATCGGAACTGCAAAACGTTTAAAAATGCTCAGAAATGCATCAAAATACTGAAAATATTCCAAAATTGCATTTTATATGTTTCAGATGCAAAATGTTCAAAATCAGATGAAAAATGAGCTAAGTTTGCATAATTGGCAGTTTCAGTCCCCCGACTTTTAAAACTTGTCAAAATTAGTCCCTAGGCATTAATTTTAAAAGAAAAATCACCAAAGGTCCTTTTTAAATCATAAGTTGTCAAAATTAGTCCTTTGGTGAAAAATATCAAAAGTTTTGAGAATTTACAAGTTTTGGTCCCTGGATTTTTAAAATGGTCATATTTAATCCTTGGAATTTTGAAAAGTGTCAAAATTGGTCCTTGGTTATTAAGATGCAAGACCAACCTTGGACACATTTCAGAAGTACAGTGTGGTCCCTGGAATTCAGAGCTTACTCTTTGGTCCCTAAAGTATCATTGGATCATATCCTACCTAAGTCCAAAATAAGCTTAAGCCAAATAAATACCCAACAAAACCAACCGGTCCAATAAAACCCCCGTTCCACCAACCCAATACCCACATTTAAAATAATATTACCCCGCCCCCTTTCCCTGTCTTCCCCGACACTCCTGTCTGCAACCAGCCACCAACACACACCACCTCTTTGTACCCTACTCCCACCTTTGTTCCCCCACCTCAAAAACCCTCCAAAGCATTAACATCCCTTTTCCCTGTCTAAGATATCAAAACAAGTTTTGGCGCCAAAACCAAATCAATGGCTAAGATGAGCTCAAGACATCCAATGGATGAGATTATTGCTGGGAAATGATGCGGAGAGAGAGAGAAGACAGGTTTGGTGCATAAAAGAAGGAGAGAACAAAGAAGAGAGTAGTGAGTTTATTTTTCAGTAATGTCTGTCGTTTTTCAAAGTATTCATCTTAACTGAGTTCTTAAGTTGTAATTTAAGTTTCTTTGTATCAAAGCAGTAAGTTAGTTTATGGATGCAAGAATTTAAGTATCCATTCAAGCTTTGTTCACTTCTAAGAAATTTATGTCACTGTTGAATTGCAATTTGAAAATATGATATTAAAGTTTCAATAGCTTATTTACAAGCTCAGACAAGCTTATACAAGCTTATTGTAAGCTTTTACAATCATTCTTCACCACAACCTTTGGTCTTGGTCAAAGAAAGTCAACATGGGGCAAACATGATGCAGAACTGGATATGTGTTGGTTCAGAGCTGGATTTGGGGTAGTTTAGAACTCTTGGTTGTTGGTTTAGAATAGGTGAGGTCATTGTGCAGTGGCAAGCCAGTGTGGCTAGGGACCTATGTAAGTGATTCTCAAGTTCATGCATATTTGGTAATTGTGGTTTTAGAAGTAGTAAAACTGTGTAAAAGTATAATTAGGTTAGTAAAATTTTTTGATTCAAAATTACATGTTGGATAGTAGTTAGCCTATTCCATTGCTAATCAGTGTATAAAAGGTGTGTTTGGATCTGCTGATCTATCTGTCTCTTAGGTATATTCAGTGGTTGGCTTGTAGATCATGCTTGTTAAGCTATTTGAGTCATATCAGTCTTAGTTTTGTGCCTGCAAGCTCAAAAAGTCAAAATCTCAATTAATGTCTCATTCACTCACTGTTGATTTTTGATAACCAATCT
>OU343216.1:120221138-120267899 GCA_910596185.1 Chrysanthemum makinoi | reverse complement strand
TATTTATTTTAGTAGCTCTAAACACAATGTTTCGATTACTTAAATATTCTATCTTTCAATTAACTTCTAGACCACGAAAAGGGTAATGAAAGATCATATACGA
The DNA here is from genome assembly GCA_910596185.1 of Chrysanthemum makinoi. Taxonomy (NCBI): domain Eukaryota; kingdom Viridiplantae; phylum Streptophyta; class Magnoliopsida; order Asterales; family Asteraceae; genus Chrysanthemum; species Chrysanthemum makinoi. The sequence goes on along the minus strand of OU343216.1, from coordinate 120,267,796 downwards.
GTTTATCAATTTTGGAATCCTATCTTAGTTTGTCAACTAAGGAGAAAAAGATAAGTATAAGTCTCACTCTTCTTACTAGGAAAAGAGACTAAGTTTGTCTTTCAAAGAAAAACAAATTTGTTTCACGAATTATGTTGCAATAACACAATTAATCAGAACATAAAAAGTTCAATTCTAGTATTTTTCGATAATTACATTCTTAAAAGAATTAACTACTCAATTAATTACTAATTAAGACTAAGATCCATCTTACAACCCCATAAATTACCATAGGAATTACGGCCGATTGTATAAAAAAATAGGACAAGAGGTAGCGGCAATTAATTGCAAATGCAACTCTTAGATTTATGAGAATGTTTAAGGCATTAGTATTAAGTAATAATGTCAAAAGCATGTTTAGTTCTCATCTTATGCCTCGGGTCGAGGTCGACCGGAATTAACTCGATATAAGTCGACCAAGTATGAGCGTGTAAAAATAACAGGAGGAATCAACCATGAGAAATAATTACCATGGGTTGGAAGGCCCTTAGGTGACGGAGAATCAATCCAAGTGCACGTGTTCATAGTTGGGTGGCATAGACTTAATATTAACAAATAGGTATGCACATATAAATGTGGTAAAAGTAAATGTACAAAGAAGCATGCAAAACAACTTTGTAACACTAATTTTAAAACTTTAGTAATGACCTTTGTAGTGATCATCATGGTTCTGATAGCTCAATCGAATGCAGGGAAGAAGGAGAGGACCGAGGTAAGCGCCGAGAAGCATAACCTTAGACATCCTTTCGATGAGAACGTGCTCACTTCTTTAAACCCCCTTTTGAGTTTGTTCTAGTGGGTGGTAGGTACATCCAAGTGTCCATAGCGTCTATTTTTAAATTCTTGAAAACGTGTTTCATATATTAGGTCACTTTATTTTACAAAAACAATTTTTCACGAATCAAATAAGGTCCACAATGAGCATGGTATTTTGGCGTGTAAATAGAACCAATATTAATGTTATGATTACGATATGTATTATTCCATATTGCATACAATTAGGTGTCAAAGCAAGTAATAATGCACATATAGGAATCACAAACATATAAGCATAAACATTAATATAAAACACATATTGTTCCGAGTTCTCTTGCGAGTCTTCCCCAAACGGAGAACCATAAGACCGTCACTAGGATTCAGTACCTAGATCGCCCCATACATCACTTAGAAAAGCAATTGAGTGGGTCTTGTGGTAGGAGAAAACACATAAAAGCTTGGCAATCCCAATTAACAAGTAATTACGCAATATATGTATTTAAATCAATATGTAATGCTAATTATCACAATAATTCTAATTAACAATTAATAAATACAAATTAACTTTTAATTCTAATTAGCAAGTAATTTTAATTTAACATGTAATTCTTAATTAACAATTTAATTTTAATTAACAAGGTAATTATAATTCACATGTAAATTAAATTCTAATTAAGAAATTTATTCTAATTATCAATATAATTTTAATTTGTGTGTGACTAGTTATTATTTATTAAAAAATTGACAAGTATTGCATGTAGTTGTCAAAATTAAAATAAAACAAAATAACTAAACTAGGTTTCATCAGACCCTTTTTAAAACATGTTTATTAATATCGAAGCGTGTAACCCATAATCAAAAAAGGTTGGCTCATTGATGCCTTCATTGGGATTTTTAGATCTAGTTAACGGTAACCTCTCTGATGCGGTAGGATATTGGATCTATTTAATACAATTATGTTAACACGTAATTAATAAACACATAATTAATACAATATTAATTAATTAAAAGGGAATAAAGAGAGCTAACCTTGCTTAGTAATTGAACTCTAGTAACGGAACAAGAAACCCTACGAAACCTTAAGTATCTAAATTAGATACCTCGAAGAGTATCACACACAAACCCGATTCACATATACGTTAGATTAACGCTAGTCGTAGAGCGTAACTATAAAACAAACAACTCTTGTCTTCTTGAATTAAATCTCACGTACACAAAAACCAGGAAACAACTTCACAATTACGTATGAGATATACAAAATTTGAAACAGACTTTTGGATGTTACCGAATGGACACGCTTGTCCGATATATCTAGCTTCTCTATCGAGAGGATTAGTCCGCAGCGAGGATCTTGTTATACCCTCTTGTAGGCTGCGTTTGTGTGCGGCGAAACGAAACAAAGCAACCAACTAAACTAAACCCTTGTCTAGATACAAGTTTAGTTTTCAACCAAACAATGAATCCTTAAACATTTTCTTGAAGCAAGCGACCAAGGAAAAGCGGGATGTTTGTTGATTGATTTAGGTATAAGAGATGTAGAGTTATGCGTGATAATGCAAGAAGTATGGGTGTGTTTATATAGGTTACAAGTTGAACCCAAGTAGGCCTCTTGGTCAACAAGCTAAAAACCCATGCAAAAACCCATATCCCATCTGCTGCCCGATCAGTGGATTAACAAGGCCCAAGGCTTCATCCAATTCGACCCACAACATAAGCTAAAACAGCCCACGGGTCATAATAGTGATCGGGTCATTCTCATGCATAACGGGTAATGTATAATTCAAGTATTAGTTAACGTTCAACATTATACTGTGTTTATCGCGTGTGTGACCTTGTCGGCTCATGCGTTTAGTTGTTTTGTCGTGTTTTAAAACTCCCACAAACCAACAGTTTTTACCAAATAATATAGTATTTATTGTTGGACGAGTGTTGATTGAGTGAAACAATGAAATATGGGTACACATAAAATACATAAGAAGGAAATCAATAAATGTATTGTTAAATAACAAAAATGCTTACTTGATATTCTAGTGCTTTCTGAAGCTCTATTATCACGTCACGTGCATGTGGTCTCTGCCACCTATCATAATCTAAGCACCGAATGGCAATATTTGCGAATGTAGTCAATGACTTCCTATAAATTTGTTTCTTTATACCCTCAAACACCAACTCATCAAGATTTCCTTCTTCGTATCGCCTTTTAGCCAAAGGGCCTAAACACTCTGAGAGATCCTTACATCCCCCTTCCCACGCCAATCTCCCGCACAATATCTCCATCAGTACCACACCCAATGAAAATATATCTAAAGTTGGTTTTATAATGTAATGTTCTTCTTTGTACTTTGGGTCAATGTAGCCAAATAAGTCAGACGCATAAGTTAAGTGCAATTCTGATGTCACCGGATGATATTCCCACGATTTCTTTGCTCTTATTAACAACTCCAAATTACAAAGTTTAGCATTCCACTCACCATCTATTAGAATGCTACCACTTTTGATTTTTCCATGCATCATTACACCCTCACCTTCTATACCACCTTCATGAATATATTTCAACCCGGTAGCAACATCGATGCATATTTTCAGACGTTTTAACCAGGTAAGACTGGTATCTTTTAGATGCTCACTGAGTCTTCCTTTGGAAGCATGCTCGTAAATGATGATTTTTTCATTCGCTTCGTCACAATAGCCTGCAAGACGAATGATATTCTCGTGCTCAGACTCTAAAAGAGCTTCAAACTCTACTATAAATTGCTTACGTCCTTCATCGCGCGGTATCAAACCGCTACAACAACGGTGGTAAGTCCATTAGCTTGTGGAATTTCTCCTCTATATTGCTTCCAATGTCTTTCTCTTCCAATGAATTTAGCATCACTAAAGTTTTCTGTCCCTAGTTTGATGTCTTCAAGTGATATTCGGAACTTTTCGTAGCGTTCCTGTAAATAATTAGACTTGGAATCAACTTCATAATTCTCACCTAAGCAAACTGGAAATTGGGTGAATTTGGGCAGTTTTTCTTGGGCTTGGATCTGATTGGGTATCATAAAAAACTAAACGGTCTTAATGGGCTAAGTTTAAGACACCCCCTTTCTTTAGAATATAAATATTTTCATGAAAATTCAAGAAAATACATTGGTTACATTTATAAGAATACGTCTATTTGATGAAAAATACGTTGGTAATTATGTTTCTTCAAGTTTTTAATAAAATTATATTCTAAAGAAATGGACAAGTTATGTTCATTGGTCCTCAAAAAAGCCTGATATCCAAGGTGATCGTGTTAATAAAATTAAGATCAGGCATAGACCATTCTAGGGATGAGCAAAACAATCAAGAACCGACGGACCAAAACGGACGGGAACCAAGAAGAACCGAATTAGAACAGAACCAAACGTTCCATTTCCGGTTCTTGAGTTTGAGATTTTTCGATTCTTGGGTGCATTCGGTTGGTTTTACGGTTCTGGTTCCGGAACCAATTACCCTTTAATATATAAAAACATGTATTTTTTATACTTTTCATACTCAAAGTCTCAAATCATACGTATCAATGTCATTTAAAAAAAAAACAAAAACAAAAACAAAAACTAGCCTACTTTTAGAAAAATCAAGCTAAACAATATAAAGCCTAATCTTTAATTCACTGAAACATCCACAAATCAATAATTAATCTATACCTAATAACATTCCAAGATCATTCAACATTCAAAACTCACATAAACAGCTATCATCATAATCAAAACAATAGAAGTAAGTTTTATATTTTATTTTTATTTGCATTCGATGTACTAGCCATCTAACTAAGCCACCTGTATATTTCCTAAATTATCTTTTGTCGTTCTATGCTGAGATCATGCTTGTGCAGTTTTTTAGTGAAAGAAATAACCTCAAACGTAGATGAGTCTCATCGCTCTATACCCAAGATTGAGTGAGAAATTCGAGAACACAAATTAATTGGGATGATGTTGAAGATCTTATTAAAGACGATGAGATTATCAAGGATGCAGAAGAACAATTAAAGAAACTAACTGAAAGAGACAAAAAGAAATAAACTGTAGAACTATAAACGGTCATAGTAATTTTGTTGAACAAAGTTTTAAATTATTATTTTTTTCGAATTGTTATGCATTATTGTTAAAAATATGAACAATTGAAATTGTAGAATGATTGTTTATTGAGTTTATATTTTAGTTGTTAATTGTTATTTGTTTAAACTTAAATGGTTGCAAATACTTAAAAAACTCATTTTTTTTTCTTTGTGTTTTTAATGGCTTAATTCATTAGTGCAGGAGGTTATTTTTTTTCTTCAGAAAAGTGGTTCATATCCGGGTAGACTCAAAGAACCAGCACCGGAACCAAAAACTATATTCGGTTCGGTTTTCGGTTCCTACTTTTCACAAAATCTAGTTCGAATCCACGGTTCGGTCAACCGGTTTTGAACCCATGCTCATCCCTAAACCATTGTATAACTTAGAAGATGACAAACTTTTATGTAATGAGTAGCGTGAAACCCGCGCATTGTTGCCGAGTTCATAAAAGGTGTCCTCTTATAATTTAGGCAAAAATGCATATATATATCCCTCCCAAAGTGAATAATTGCATATATATCCTTTGTACAAGTTTTTTAGGCACATAGTACTATGGTTTTTATGCATGTTTTGAATATATATGCAATTTTGCATTTTCGGAAGGATATATATGCAAAAACCCCTAAATTTACTCGAGATAACATGAAAAATAAGTTATACAATGTGCATTGTCTTTTAATCGCTATCGAGTTCATAAAAGGTCCTTTTTAATTCGTTTACTTGAGATAACTTGAAAAAAGAAGCTATACAATGTGAATTGTGTTTTAATCACTACAAAATTCAGTGGGAGGAGGAAGGCTGGAGGAATACAACGGGAAGAATTATCTTCTAATCGCTATGCAATGAGAAGAATAAGTTTTTTTTTTTTTTTTTTGGTAACTATGGGTTTCGATCTTATAGCCAACTAATCCATGGGATTTGAACCTACCACCATACAAACTCAAAGTAGGTAAAGCCCTTTTTTTTCAGGAGGTTGGTGTGGTCACTTTAAGGATATTTGCACCTAGATGAGAAGAATAAGTTGGTAATGAATGATAAGATTTTGTAAGCGTATGAAAGGAGGAAGGTGTAAAGTTGCACGTTGATTGCAGGAGGATGGAGGGAAGAAGACAAGGAGGGTGGGAGGAAAAAAGAAACATTGATACTTCATAGATAAATTTTCAAATGTTTACTCTTATTTTGATGCTTATCAAGGGACAAATCTCCACCATCCATCTAGTTTGATCTAATGGTGAAGATTAACCTAAGATTTAATAGATAAACCTAAGTCCATGTTTTTTTCTTGTCTTTTTATCTTTCTTTTTTATTAATTTTTTTTTGTTTTTTTGTTTTTTAAATTCACGTTTTCTTTAATTCACGTTTTTTTAAGTTCACGTTATTCACGTTTTTTTTAATTCACTTTTTTCTTCTTCGCTTTCATACATTTTCGTCCGTTTTCATACGTTTTCCTCTGTTTTCATACGTTTTCGTCCTGTTTAATACTTTTTCGTCCGGTTTCTTATGTTTTCGTCACTATTCATACATTTTCGTCCATTTCCGTACGTCTTCATACGTTTGCATCCGTTTTCATACATATTCGTTCGTTTTTTTAGCATTTTCGTCCGTTTTCATACGTTTTCTTTCGTTTTTAAATGTTTTCGGCCATTTTCAGACGTTTCAGAATATCTGAATGTCACAAGTGATATTCTGTTATATTCAGAATATCAAGTGATATTCAGAATATCACTTGTGATTATCTAAAGTATCACAAGAGATTTTCTGAATATCACAAATGATTTTCGGCAAATGTTTTGTAACATGAAATTACAAGTGATATTCAGAATATCACAAAGTGTTCCAGAAAATCACAAGTAATACTCATAATATCAGAAAGTGATACTCCGAATATCACAAAGTGATACTCAGAATATCACAAAGTGATATTCAAAAAATTACAAGTGATATTAGAATATAACAAAGTGATATTCTAAAAATCACACGTAATATTCAGAAAATCACAAAGTGAAATTCTAAATATCACAAAGTGATATTCAGAAAATCACAAGTGATATTCTGAATATCACAAAGTGATATTCAGAAAATCACAAAGTGATATTAAGAAAATCACAAGATATTCTGAAAATCACTTTGTGATAGTCATAAACGTATGAAAACGTAAGAAAACGGACCAAAACATAAGAAAACGCGGGGCGAATACATTGGCGTTTGGCGTAAAACGTAATAAAGTGTATGAAAAATGGGCCGAAAGCGACAGCGTATGAAAGCGAACGAAAACATATGAGCGAGTAGAAAAGTATGAAAGCGTATAAGCGAAAAACACGAATTAAAAAGCGTGAATTAAAAAGCGTGAATTAAAAAAAGGGAAAAAAACATTGACTTAGGTTTACCTTTTAAATCTTAGGTTAATTCCCACAATTAAATCAAACTAGATGGTCGGTGGGGATTTGTCCCTTAGTAAGCATGGATTTGTGAATAAGCAAAATAAAGTGCCGTAATAGTTTTAAAAAAAATATTGAAAAAAAAGAAAAAAAATAAAGGCTTGGGATCATGGAGGGGTCTTTGGATAACAACAATTTCTTCACTGAACCAAAATCCGCTTCCACATTTCTGATTTAGTTTTTAATATATTAATATGAAGCTCTAGTTAATTGCTAACTTCTAAAAAGGTAGCGCATTACAGCGGCGAATACCACATTGATATCTTAGACGAACAATATTTTTTATCATTTTGTTTATAGTGACAATGAATTTAGAGTTGGCGCAAATCTCAGTACAGTCACAATAAACTATTGAAATTTTGAGGTTGTTGATAATATCTAATCTAAGGCCACTTTCAACTTTTTTATCCTTTTCTTATAGGGGAAATCATCCCTGCTGTTGGGCTGCAGGGAGGTTAGCTGCTGCAAGGCTAGAAGGAGGGACTAATCATGCAAAGTGTAAAATATTGCAGGATAATAAATGTAAGTTTAAAACTTATTTTTGTTTTGCTGCAGGTATGCTGCAGGGAGGTTTGCAGCAGTGATGCTTTCCCCTTTCTTATTTTGATAGTTCAAACATAAGATATACGAACTTGTTATTTTTTTTTATTCATAAATTATACTATATACTAAAAGTGGGGAGAAGTTTCCCCCCGTTTGGTAACTCCGTTATGTATTTTTGTGTGTTTGTCACTCTCTTATTAGTTGTCCTAATTGTGTTGTGATATTTGAAAAAATAATGTGTGACAATTGCTACAGTGCGAAAGAACTGTTTTCAACTATTCATGCCCATTACTACCGTTACTACATTAATACTCCTAAACCATTCTGTGACAAAAATGTCATCCCCTCTCCCCCCCTTTTTGAAGCTTCTCACAGCCTCTTTCTCTATTATCAAAATAATCGGATCATCTTCTCCATCTCATATCATCTAAAAAATCATGGCATCAAACCCGATTATAATACAAAATCAATAATTACAAGAATCGAACAAGATCGGAAACGATTTTAAACCACAGTAGTATGTTTGTTTGCAGTATTATATTAAAGGGAACTTTTAACAAAAAATCTTAAGTGGTCTGTTGTTGAGTTAATTTAACAAATGGGGTGGTAAAAACTTGATGGTCATTTTGATTCAACGCTTATGCTTGAGGTTTGTGATTATTATATTATTAATTTTGGCTTTGAAATAGGGGTTAATGGTGTTTAGGAGGCTGCAAACACAACTCAAAAGAAGATTTATCCACCGTCTTCCAATGGCGGCTCATCCTCTTTCCAACTTTTACACCACTTTATCTTTTGTTTAAATATAGGTTAACCATTACTGTTAGTAGCTCTAAATTCGTTCGGATTTTGGTAATATTTTGTTAAAATTATTTATTTTAATGCTATTAATTGAGGATTTGGTACGTTATTAGGTGAGGATTTGGTACAAACTTTGGGTATTTATTGTTTTTTTATATTGTCTTTTTTTTGTTGGCGTTTGGGACATGGACTAATACTAAATCATGAAAACCAGAGGCTGGATATGCGCAAGGCTGGTAAAAGCTTAGTAAGCTTTCAGCCATCGTGGACATATCCTTAAAACAGAATGAATTTGATTGTTTATGGCTTGCTTGGATACGGGCAAGGATGGGATTATTGGTGTCGTGGCGTGGCGGAGCACCACCTTGCGGCCATGGTGGACATATCCTTAAAAGACGGGTTGTATTTTGTGCCTTGCGTGTTTTGTTGCATGTGTTTGGAAAGCAGTTGTGCTTATTGGTGTCGTGGCGGGCAGGCTTACCAAGTTTGCACCATGAAGGTCGGATACATCTGCAATTACAGATGCGGCTTGCGAGCTTGCAGATGGCAGGGCAAACTTGGTGAGGTTGCAGCCATGGCAAGCATACGGCGATGATGATGCTATTTCTTTTGTGCATATATGATTTTTCAGCTATAATAAGCTGTTGAACCGTGGTGGGTTAAACTGATCCGTATCTTCAGCGGCCGCGACCGTGTTTGCAGCCATGAAGGATCAGATACCCGTCTATACGGTTTCACACTTGCAATTATGAGCCTAAGAGTTCCACACTTCGAAGTTGTTTTTGTACCAAGTTCATGAAACGAAGCTTCTGTCTCTTACCATGTTATTAGCTTTATGAAGGCGATGGTGAACATGGGTGGTTTGTCAAACTCTTATTGGTTCTCCAAAATACTAAAAGTGGGGAGAAGTTTGTTCCCGTTTGGTAACGGCGTTACCTATTTTGTGGGTGTATCACCCTTTGATTGGTTGTCCTAAATGCTGCGTGCTATTGCCATTGGTTGAATAAATTATGTGTCACAAGTGCGGCAGTGAAATTTCAACATTGCTCAGGTTGTTCATGCGGATTAACATTTAACAATTACTGTACCAAACTGAGAACAATGGGACAATGGGTTGCATAAAGATGTGTAATTCATAGCTATAAAAGATCTTCTTTTAAAGACAGTAGCAATGGCAAGTGGTAGCTTTCCTTTTGATCATTATTGCTTACCAGTCATGTTGATAAATTAATTCTGCTTATGTGTTGCCTTTGATGATGTGGTCATATGCGTGAAGATGACTATCCTTTTTTGAACATGCTAATATAGGTTAGTTTAATGCACAAAAGAAAATATAGGTTAACCATTACTGTGAGTGTCAGATGTTCATCTCTTAGCTCAAAGGTCTTGGTGTTTTGAGGCTTTGTTTAACTTATGGTTAGAGATTAATTACTTTTCTTTGTATGCCTAATGGAATGGTCGTGGCGTGTGTGTCACTTGAGAGGTGAATGTTGACTTTCTACTTTCAAGGTCAAACTTAATGACATAGAACCAAGTCACCAACATTATGTCAATTTTAATTTTGCACATTCTCATCACCTTTATGCTAAAAGGTATAGTGCTTTTACAGGATAAAATGGTTACATTTTGTTTAAATATAGGTTAACCATTACTATTAGTAGCTCTTAAATCGTTCGGATTTTGGTAATATATTGTTAAAATTATTAATTTTTATGCTATTAATTGAGGATTTTGTATGTTATTAGGTGAGGATTTGAATTTTAGCGTTTGGGTATTTATTGCTTTTGATCTTTTTTGCGTTTAGGCAGGGACTAATACTAAATCATGAAAACCGGAGGCTAGTTATACGCATAGAAATTTGGTAAAAGCTTAGCAAGCTTCGACCATGGTGGACATATCCTTAAAGCAGAATGATTTGATTGTTTATGGCTTGCGTGGATCTTGGGCAAGGATGAGATTATTGGTGTCGGTGGGTGGCAGGCTTACCAAGCTTGCGACCATGGTGGACATATCCTTAAATATCTTGAATTTGATGTTTGTGCCTTGCGTGTTTTGTTGCCGCGTTTAGAAAACATATTGTGATTGTTGGTGTAAATGGCGGGGCAAGGCTTACCAGTTTGCACCATGACAGGTCGGATCATCTGCTGCGAGGGTAGGCTTCTTGAGCTTGCGAGATGGCGAGGGCAAACTTGGTGAGGTTGCAGCCATGGCGGACATCTGTTGATGATGATGCTATTGGTTTTATGCATATATGATTTTTAGGCTATAATAAGCTATTTGAAGGTAATGGGTTAAATAAATTTTGAGAAGATGCCCAAGTGTTAAACTCTTATCATTATACTCATGACATGATGCCCAAGTGTTAATCCACCATTTTCTAATGTCGGATCCGCTTAGCAACAATTTTCATTTCATTCAAGCCATTTAACCCATAGTTATGGCACATAAAATCTGAATCCTTTAAAGCATCTACGTACACATAACTTTCAGTATCGGTCTCCCTTTCATCAAGTTAGGGAGGATTTTTAGATGTCACTCATGACATTCGAACATTCATTAATATTTGTTATTAGTGTAACATTAAATTTGGAATAATTAACAACTTGCTATATCACAAAGTGTTTCTTAACAAACACGATAACATCAAATTTGTTTAAAACACTACTGTTTTGTAAGATCCATTATACAAAACCGTTTTTAAACAAGTATTTCAATTAAACAATATCGCATATTACATAATGTTTTTAAACAAAAACAAATTTGTAATATGATTTTGTCAATCTTCTTTAACATATCTTAATAGATCGCATCACATGGTATATAATTCTACAATGAAACTCGACAAGGTTTCAAAATAGATTTACTCTTTCAAAGAAACTCAACAAGGTTTCTATAGATCTACTTTCAAATGCATAAAGTTTCAAGAATTATATTAAGTTTATAATAATTAACTCCTTTGGTTTAAATAAGCTAAACAAGTCAAATAAACTTTTCCACAAAATATGATAACAAATTGTATATTATCGATTTTGTTTCAAAATAAACTCATCTTGGTTTCAATAAACACGTTCTAGTAATCTAATAAAATAACAACTTGTATTTTATGAGATTTGTTTCAAAGAAACTCAACTTGGTTTCAATGAATCTAATTTCATCATGATTTTTAACCATGTTAGTAGCGAAGCACCAATTACATTCATAAGTTCACTAGGGTCTAAATTATATGTTACCATCGGTTAACTTGTGAATATTTAAACACAAAAAACTGTTAAAACAATATGGTATCTAATAAACTTGACATGGTTTATGTAAACTTGTACCAAATATGATTCCGAGAAACACAAGCTTGGTTTTCAGTATCGATTTAAATAATAACACGTGCAATAAACAAACTAAATAAATCAGTTTGAAAAGAAACTCATCATGGTTTCAATATAAAGCTGATTCAATAAACCTTATTTAAATCGTTTATAAATCACATTATACCAAATCTGTTAATTAAAATTCTGTTTTAGTTATAAGCGATTTTCAAATAAACACAATCTAGGATTTCAGCGGAAAAGCAGTTTGTATAAAATACATTAATTAAAATAAATAAGATTTTTAATAAAAGTGTTTTAACCGAGAATCTGTTTAAGGTAGCCAGGATCTACGGTTACACTTTTATTAATAAAATCTAAATAAATAAAATTATGAGTAAATAAATAACAGAAGAAAATTAAATAAGCAGAATGTGCTTGAATGCTTGATAATTAAATAAAATAATAAAATAGTCAAAAGACTTTACTTGATCACCAAATAGATCAACAAGAAGCACTAAAAGCTAGAGCCTGCATTTGACACGCTTCCCTTAAAAGACTTCGCCCGTGCTCTTATTGATGTATTTGAGCAAAAAATCACTACGTGTGGGTAATGAAGGTACATTACAACTTAACCTCGATAAACTTGAGGTACTCCTCAAATTATGATCTTGAATCAGTTAATCGAGTCGATTAATTGATATTGCCAAGTACTCTCAGAGTTTCTTGGTTTTCTTCATAATCGTGGGTGGGATTCCACCACATCTTCTCAACCTATCATTGCCGACTCTTCCCCTCTCCACTCCGTTTGAGGTGACTTCCTCTGGAAGAGATCGATGAATTTCTTGCTACTGATGAATCGATTCCGCTTGGAATTGATGGTGTGTGTATGATGGGAGGGATATTCTTTATCTTGAGCAATTGCAATGAAGATCCATTACCTTCACTCCTCGAAAGAGATCACAACTGAGGAAATCAAATCAGTACAAACTTCTCTTGATGAATTTCCGAGGTTGAACTTAAGGACCTACCTCCTCATCTCGAGTATGCATTCTTGGAGGGTGATGATAAATTACCGTCATAATTGCTAAAGACTTGACTGAGGAGGCTACTCATAAAAGGTCTTGAAGTCACACAAGCAAGCAATTGCTTGGAAACTCTCTCATTAAGAATTATCAACCACGAGTTTTGTACTCACAAAATCTTAATGGAGGATGACTTCAAACCAGCAGTCCAACATCGAGGAGAATGAATCCTAAGATTCATGAGGTTATCAAACAAGAGGTTCTCAAACTTCTTGATGCGGTTTGATTTACCGATCTCGATAGTCAACAGGTGCTTGATTCATTGCGTTCAAAAAGGGTGGCATTACATTTGTCACGAATGAAGAAAGCGAAGAGTTAATTCCGACTCGATTGGTTACGGGATGGCGTGTGTGTATTGACTATCGAAGTTAAGCAAGCCACCCGTAGACCATTTCCTCTACCCTTCATGGACCAAATGCTTGAGAGATTAGCAGGGAACGAATACTATTGTTTCCTGGATGGTTTCTCGGGTTACTTTCGAATCCCCATTGATCATTTGGATCAAGAAAAACCATTCACGCATACGGGGCGTTGCCTCTGGGCGTATGCCTTTTGGCCTATGCAATGCTCCACAGCACGTTCAACGATGTATGATGGCAATTTTCCACGACATGATCGGGGAAACTATGGAAGTGTTTATGGATGACTTCTCGGTTATTGGGGACTCGTTTCATACATGTCTCTCCCATTTAGACAAAATGTTAAAACGGTGTGAAGACACCAATCTCTGTCTAAATTGGGAGAAGAGCCACTTTATGGTCAAAGAAGGCATAGTCCTTGGCCATAAGATTTCCAGAAATGGGATTGAGGTAGATAGAGCAAAAGTTGATGTTATGCTAAATTACCTCATCCTACTACGGTCAAGGTATTAGGAGTTTTTAGGTCATGCGGGTTCTATCGTAGATTCATTCAAGATTTCTCTAAAATCGCTCGGCCTATGACCCATCTTCTCGAAAAAGATGCTCCTTTTATCTTTTCTCCTGAGTGCATCGAAGCTTTTGAAACATTGAAGAAAACTTCGGAAGCACCCATTCTAGTTGCCCCGGCTGGGATTTACCCTTTGAGCTCATATGCGTGCAAGTGATTTTGCTATCGGTGCGATCTTGGGAACAGCATAAAACCAAGCATTTTCACCAATCCACTACGGCAAACTATGGTGAAGCTCAAACCCATTTACCACTCTGAGAAAGGAATTATTTTGTGGTGTATGCGTTTAAAGTTTTAACCATACCTTATCTTGACAAAATGCGTGGTGTATACGGATCACTCGGCACTCAAATATCTCTTTGCAAAACAAGATGCAAAGCCGAGATTGCTCCGTTGGGTTCTCCTCTTACAAGAATTTGATATCATTATTCGTGATAAAAAGGAGTGAGAACACGGGCTGGCGATCATTGTCGATTAGAACCCTCACCAAGATGTGTTAGAAAAAGGAAATAAATGAAACATTTCCTCTCGAAAATATGGTTTCTTTCATGGAGACTCTTCTACCCCATGGTTTGCAGACTTTGCAAATTACCATGCAGGTAACTTTGTGGTGAAAGGGATGTCGTCCCAACAGAAAAATAAATTCTTTAAAGATGTGAAACATTATTCGGGGCGATCCTACTTGTTTAAAATTTGTGGGATCAAGTCATCCGGCGATGTATGTATGGTGGGGAAGCGTTGACATTCTCAAAGCTTGCCATTACGGACCTACTTGGGGATCAGCCAACTACACGCCAGAAGGTGTTTGATTCAGTTCTATTGGCCCACAATCTACAAGGATGCCCATGAATTTGTCAAAACTTGTGACGCTTGTCAGCGTCACGGAAATATCTCACAAAGAAATGAAATGCCGCAAAGCGCCATTCAAGTGTGTGAGATTTTTGACATATGGGGCATTGACTTTATGGGGCCATTTCCTTCTTCCAGTGGTAACAAATACATACTGTTGACTACTTGTCGAAATGGGTTGAAGCTAAGGCTTTACCCACCAACGATGCCCGAGTTGTTGTGAAATTCTTAAAATCCTTATTTGCTAGGTTTGGAACTCCCGACCATAATCGGTGATCGTGGTACGCATTCTGCAATGACGGTTTGAAGAGTCATGCAAAAGTATGGTGTAACTCACCGTCTATCTACTGCGTACCACCCCCAAACTAGTGGGCAAGTGGAAGTTTCTAAGGATAAGAATCTTGGAAGACGGTTGGCGAAAACCGTGCCTCTTGGTCGGATAAGCTAGATGGCGCACTCTGGGCCTTCCGTACAGCTTACAAACACCCATCGGTGCACTCCATACAAGCTTATGCGGGAAGGCATGTCATCTACCCGATTGAGCTCGAGCACAAGGCATACTGGGCCTTGAAGCATGCTAATTTCGATATCAGACATTTGGTGATCATCGGAAAGTTCAAATGAATGAATTAAATGAACTCGTGATCAAGCCTCTGAAACTCTTTGATCTATAAACAAAAGACAAAGAAGATTCATGACTCAAAAATCAAAAACCGCGTTTTCAGCGTCGGTGATCGAGTCCTTCTTTTCAATTCAAGATTGAAGATTTTCTGGAAAATTAAATCGGCTGTGCGGTCCATTTACTATCACTCAGGTTTATCCTTATGGCACCATTGAGTTATCTCAACCCGATGGTCCAAATTTTAAAGTGAATGGTCATCAGTTGAAGCATTATTTTGGAAGGACATACCCCTGTGGTTGTCGGTTACAAACCTTCCCCATGAACCAATGAATGCGGGGATCGAGTCAAGCTAGCGACTTCGGGAATCAAAAAGCGATAGCATGCCATATGGGTTTTCACCCATATTCGACTTCTTTCTATCTTTCTACCACCTAGTGTGGTGGGGTTGCCCCATGTTGAGTATATATATATATAAAAAAAAAAATCTTGCTAAATAATGGCCGTAGTATTTTTCCCTTTTCGTTCTTTGTTTTGGCATGGTACTTTTGAATATTGAGGGCAATATTCATTTCTAAGTGTTGGGGAATTCCACGAATTTTATCAACGTAATTATACGCCCTAATTCCCCGTTTTTGGCAAAAATTTTTTTGAGTAAGTGTTTGGACTTACTCATTTGGTTATCATCGACCTTGTCTAATAAACAAAAGTTGGCTAATCCAGGCAAGCGGCTCTGAATATCTCAAATCCGTTGATATGGCTTGCAATTTGCCCAAAATTGTATGGTATTCAACTCACCATATCCTAAAAAGTGAAGAGTTGGCTAGCCATAAGGTTATGGCTTGTGGTAAAGGCAGTGGAAAAACCATAATTGGTAATCGACTCACCAAAGATATTATTGATAATTTATCTAAGAGTTGGCTAGTCCGAGCAAACGGCTTACGGTAAAGACAAATCAAATCCGTTGGAAGCTGGTGGTTTGCTCAATATCACATGGTTATCGGTGTACCATGGTTCTTACTTGAACTGAAACATTTGGCTACTCGGTAATAATCTTTTGGTAAAGAGATGAAATCCATTAGTTTTCTCAGATTGCTAGGGACTAACAATAATTTAGTGTGGGGGATTGATGAGTGTGTAAATACTCATCATTTTTATCAAATCGGGCGCAAAGCGTCTAAAAATGCTTTCAGAAATGCATCAAAATAAAATATTCAAAATTGCATTTTATATGTTTTAGATGCAAAATGTTTAAAATCAGATGAAAAACGAGCAAAGTTTGCATAATTGGCGATTTGATCCCAGACTTTGAAAAAGCAAAATCGGTCCCTAGGCACTTATTGTATAAGAAAAATCACCAAAGGTCCTTTTTAAATCATAAGTTGTCAAATTTAGTCCTTTGGTGAAAAGTTCCAAAAGTTTTGAAATTTCATTTGGTCCACTGGATTTTAAAATGGTCATATTTAATCCTTGGAATTTCAAAAGTGTCAAAATTATCCTTGGTCTATTAAAGATTGGCAAGAATAACCCTTGGACCATTTAGAAGTTACATATGTGGTCCTGATTTGACTTTACTCTTTTGGTCCCTAAAGTACTGGATCCTATCATCCTAAGTCAAAATAAGCTTAAGCCCAATAAATACCCAACAAACAACCCGGTCCAATAAACCAACGTCAACCAACCCAATACCCACATTTAAATAATATTTGCACCGTCTTTCCCTTCGTACATGACCATCCTTAACCTGACACCACCTCTTTGTCCCACTACTCATCTTTGTTCCCCCACCTCAACAACCCTCCAAATGCATTAAATCCTTTCTCTCAGTGTCATCCAAACCAGGTTTGGCGTAAAACCAAATCAATGGCGAAGATGAGCTCAAGACATCAATGGATGAGATTATTCTTTGAAATGATGGAAGGAGAGAGAGAAAGACATGTTTGGTTTAAAGGAGAAAGAAGCAAGGAGAATAGTGTTTTCTTTGGTAAATGTATGTCGATTTTTCAAAGTATTAATCTTAATTTAGTTCTTAGTTGTAATTTAAAGTTTCTTTGTATCAAAGTAACTTAGTTTATTGTATTGCAAGTAATTTAAAGTATCAATTCAAGCTTTTGTTCACTTCTCATAATTTATGTCAACTTGTTTGGAATTTGCAATTTAATCGATATTAAAGTTTCAATAGCTTATTTACAAGCTCAGACAAGCTTATACAAGCTTATTGTAAGCTTACAATCATTCTTCACACAACTTTGGTTCTTGGTCAAAGAAAGCCAACATAGGGCATGATTGCGAAGCTGGATATGTGTTGGTTAATTTTGGATTTGGTTGGTTTTAGAACTCCTTTGGTTGGTTTAGAATAGTAGGGTTCATTGGTGCAGTGGCAAGCCATTGTGGCTAGGGACCTATTGTAAGTGATTCTCAAGTTCATTGCATATTTGGTAATTGTGGTTAGAAGTAGTTAAAATCTGTGTATTAAGTAGTAATTAGGTTAAGTAAACTTATTTTGATCAAAATTACATGTTGGATTAGTAGTTAGCCTAGTTCCATTTGCTATGGTGTATTAAAGGTGTGTTTGGATCTGTGATCTATCTGTCTCTTAGGTATATTAGAGTGGTTAGGCTTTGTAGATTCATGCTTGTTAAGCTCATTTGAGCTCATATCAGTCTTAGTTTTGTGCCTGCAAGCTCAAAAAGTCAACATCTCATTAAATCTGTCTCATTCATAGCTATTTGAGATTTTTGATAACCAATCTCTTGATTTGTGTTTGGAATTATTAAACATTGCTTGCAGTAGTTTCAGTTTAACATATTTCATCATAACACGTCCATAAATTGGATTCAAAGTTCAATTTGGTCAAAGTTCATAACTGTTGTCAAAAGTCAAAATATGGAAAATCATTTGAGCCAAACTGGAAAGAATTTTCATGAGCTCATTTGTGAGCCACATTAAGTGAAACTTGGCATTATAAAAACTTCAGTTGGTCTACTTGCTTATTGTCATTTTGTGGATTTTATCAAATTTTAAAAAGCTTCAAATCGCTTGTCAACATGGTCCAAAATGCCACTGAACTTTCGATGTAACTGGTGTGCACAGTAATTGCAAACCTTGCACCAAGATCATCAGAGCTCATCCAAGTCTGGTTTTTGGTTTGCTAGCACTTGCCCAGGTCTAGTATAGGTTCTCACTTTTAGTTTTCATTTTAAGCTTGTTGAGTAGCTTATTCTTGTCTTTACAAAATAGACCCTCACACTGTTTTTAGCTTATAAGCTCAAATCATCAAATCTGATCAATAGGCCCTATAGAGGTTAAGGCTTGTTGTTATTAGCTGCATTTGGGTAATTGTAGCATAATATAGCTTCTGTATCAGTTTAGTGCTTATTTGTGGTTGTTGGCTTATTTCTAGTGCTTATTTCTAAGCACTTTGCACATCAGTTTCATAATCATTCACAACCCTGTTTTTATATTTTTCCTAGATTCTAATATTATTTAGTTTTCTGAATTTTCAGATTTTTCTATAGTCTGTTTGGTATTTTTCTACATTTTAACTAGTTTTTAAGTCATTTTAATTAGCATTAAATACAAATAATTCAGAAAAGTTTCAAAAAAATAATTTTTCATTTTTCTTAAGTTTAGATAAATATAAAAGGCAAAAATATTTTCAGATTTTTCTTAGTTAAATTTGTATTTTTAAGTAATTTAAATAGTTTTGATAAATAGTTTTAATTCATAGAAATTAGAAAAATAATCAGAAAAATATAAAAATAGTTTTGAAAATTCTATTTTGTTATTTTAGATTTTTCCAAGTCATAATTTTATTTTTCTAGCTTTATTTCATATTTTCTTGTATTTTAGGCTAATTATTAAATAGTTAAAAATAGTTTTAATTAATAATAATTAATTAAATAGTTATAAAAATAATTTTCTTTTCTAAAAATTTTCTTTTATCATTAGGTTTGTAAAAATATCATTTTCATATTTTTAGGGTTAATATTGCTTTAGTTTCACATTTTATTTATACGTTCACGTAGTTTTTAATTTAAGCTTTATAAAAACATGAAAACAAAAACATCATTTTAAATATAGTGATAGCGTTTATTTAATATTTTTATCTTTTTAATTTCCTTTAATTTGCATTTAAGCCGTTGTAGTTTGTTGGCTTTTCGTAGTTATAATCTATTCAAATCCCTTTTTAGTTCAAATTTCTCGATCACTTTCGTTTGATAATTCATTGCATAGCTCATTTGGGACATAACGACGGGAAACCTATACTCTCGGATCTTCATTGCATTAGTGTGCGAGCGTTTTAAGTTTCTTACAGTCGGCCATTCACAAGTGGTCAGCTTGAGTGAGAAAACTTGACGGTTTTACGCA
This sequence comes from Chrysanthemum makinoi, assembly GCA_910596185.1. Taxonomy (NCBI): domain Eukaryota; kingdom Viridiplantae; phylum Streptophyta; class Magnoliopsida; order Asterales; family Asteraceae; genus Chrysanthemum; species Chrysanthemum makinoi. Next base: position 120,247,984 of record OU343216.1, on the reverse strand, counting down.
TCAAATTTTAAGCGCCGCTGCAGGGGCTGTTGTCTTTGATTATCTTCCGTCTAGCAGATTAGTAGTTTGAATACTCACTCTTTGTTTATATCATCCATATCTATCTATATATATATATCCATATTTTCTTATAAAAAATCCAAAAACCCAAAAACAGCAAAAACGTATAAAACACAAAAATATTTTTTCTTTTGTTTCTATATATGTATAAAATATAAAAAAAATACAAAAAGATTTGTCGTTTTCTTTAATAAATAACAACATAAAATCTTACCACCGCAAACCAAGGCAGTGCACTACCTAACTGGGGGTGAGACCATAATAAGTTCCCGAACTAAAGATTTAAAACTTGCCTTTGTGTCCTTGTGATTGGTGTACCTTTTTCAAAGCAGCCATTCATCTTGTGATTATTGGTTAAGTTCACTGTTGTTTTGCCTCGATTTTGTGTTAATTGATTTTGTTGTGATATATACTTGTCAGAACCAGAAAACCCATAAAGATTCTTCTCACCCCAAAATTTTATAAAACGTCTTCATAATTCCCATTTCTCTCCTTAACTCGAGTTCTTCTTAGAGTTAACTCTAGTGTATCTTTTCGCTCTTCTAGATCTATAAGCCCATTTCGTGAGCTTGTCAAGATTCCAAGAAGGCGTGTCCGTAGACTTTCTGCTCCATCGGTCGGATCGAGATCCGGTGCTCACACTACTTCGTTACCATGGCGGGCGAACGCCCTATGTGTGAGCTTCTCCAGGCACCCATCGACGGGTATGGAGATGCTATTGTTGTACCGACCATTGTGGTGAAAATTTTGAACTCAAAACCGGGTTATTGAATCTTGTAACCTCAAATCAATTCTACGGTTTTGAGCGGGATGATCCTCATGCTCATATTCGATGGTTTAACAAGATTGCATCTACCATCAAATACAAGAATGTCCCTACAGATCTTTGTCAAGCTTCTTACATTCCCATTTTCTCTTGAGGGCAAGCGGATTTGGCTTGAAAAACACCCCCTCAGTCAATTGAGACATGGGAAGATCTGGTGAAGAAATTTGTGAATGAATTCTATCCACCTTCCAAAACCACGAGTCTTAAAAATGAAATCATCAAATTCACTCAAAAGTTTGATGAATCCTTGATGAATCGTGGGATCGTTTCAAGGAATTGCTCATAAATGTCCTCACCATGGCTTCTCCGAGTTGATGCAACTCGATACTTTCTATAATGGAGTGAGTCAATCTGATCAAGATTCTCTCAATTCCTCCGCGGGAGGAAATTTCTAAGCAAAAGCTGTCAAAGAAGCTTTAACGATAATTGAAAACAAGTCTAAAGTCCGCACTGCACGAAGCAAGCCGGTTGTTTCCCAAGTCAGTGTTGGTCCTTCTTCTTCTTCATCGCCCATGAGTCAGTCTAGCACCGATGCTAAGATTGACAAACTCACGGAAGCTATCCAAGCTTTGGTTCTCTCCAACCAAAAGAAAGTCTCTTTTCCACAAACTTCACCTCCTGCTGAAGTTAAGAAAGTGGAAGTCTGTGTTACTTGTGGTGGCCCCATGCTTACTACAATTGTATGGCCACCGAAGCGGTAACCCTTCAACTGAAGCCAATGCTTTGTGGGCGGGTTTTCTAATCAAGGAGGCAACCAATATCGTGCTCCTATATACCCGAACCACCGTCCTAACCACTACCACTGGACCTCCGGTTTCAATAAAAACCGTAATCAAAATCAGAATAGACCAAACCAAGGTTTTCAAAACCAAGGTAATTTCAGTCAAAACAACGGTTTTCAAAATCAGAATCAAAATTTCCAACACCAAGGAAATTTCAATAGAAACCAGTCGAGGGAAATTTCAACCAAGGGTACTTTCATGGCAATAATCAAAGGAATTTTCAAAATCAAGGCCCTAATCCAAACAATAGAGGCGAAATTTTCTGTGCAAAATCAAGCTATTGTTCCAACTGGACCATCATCTGATGAGTTGTTGAAACAATTCATGAAATCCCAAGAGGAAATGAATCGGTTGTTGGTTAGCCAGATTGCTGACATTAAGAAGTCTTTAAATGATCAACCCTCGGGCTCAGGTACTTTACCTAGCAACACGATCGCTAATCCGAGGGCCGATGCAAAGGCGATCACAACCAGAAGTGGTGCTTCATATCATGGACCCGCTATTCCTACTACCTCTTCTTCTTCTCTCCCGAAGGTAGTGGAAAGCGAACCTGAGGCGACAAAGGACAAGGAACTTCCTACTAATAACGGAAGTACCAGCAATGTCCATCCTCAGGTTGTCGAAAACCAAACACAGGTTGTTTTGAACCTCCAGTTGGCAGCCCCAAATCCAAAACTTCTATTCCTTACCCCTCACGTTTACATGAGCAAAAGCTCCGCGAAAAAGCAAGTCATCAAATGGAAAAATTCTTTCAAATTTTCCAAGAACTTCATTTTGACATAAGCTTTGCGGATGCTATCATGTTGATGCCCAAGTTTGCATCTACTCTCAAACACATGTTGAGCAACAAGGAAAAGCTGTTTGAAATGGCTAAGACTCCTTTGAGCGATGAAATTGCTCAGCAGTCCTTTTAAAGAAGCTTCCCGAGAAGCTAGGAGATCCCGGAAAATTTCTTCTTCCTTGTGTTTTTCTTGGGATGATTGAATGCTTTGCCCTTGCCGATCTTGGTGCAAGCATCAATCGATGCCTTATTCGGTGTGGAAGAAACTTTCTCTTCAGGAACTTATTCCTACCGCATGACTCTTGAGCTTGCGGTCGTTCTATCGCGTCCTCTTGGCATCGCCGAGGACGTATTCGTGAAAGTAGGAAAGTTCCATTTTCCAGCTGACTTTGTGGTTGTTGATTTCGATGCGATCCTCGGGTTCCCCTCATTGTTGGGGAGGGATTCACGAGAGACGGGCGCGTGCTCTTATTGATGTCTTTGAGCAAGAAATCACTTTACGTGTGGGTAATGAAGCTGTTACCTTTAACCTCGATCAAACTTCGAGGTACTCCTCAAATTATGATACTGAATCAGTTAATCGAGTCGATTTAATTGATATTGCTTCAGAGGAGTACTCTCAAGAGTTTCTTGGTTATCTTCATAATTCTGTGAGTGGGGATTCCACCACATCTTCTCAACCTATCATTGCCGACTCTTCCCCCTCTCTCACTCCGTTTGAGGGAGGTGACTTCCTTCTGGAAGAGATCGATGAATTTCTTGCTACTGATGAATCAATTCCGCCTGGAATTGATGGTGTGTATGATTCGGAGGGGGATATTCTTTATCTTGAGCAATTGCTTAATGAAGATCCATTACCTTCACTCCCTCCGAAAGAGATCACAATTGAGGAAATCAAATCAGTACAAACTTCTACTGAAGAATTTCCCGAGGTTGAACTTAAGGACCTACCTCCTCATCTAGAGTATGCATTCTTGGAGGGTGATGATAAATTACCCGTCATAATTGCTAAAGACTTAACTGAGGAGGAGAAAACTGCTCTCATAAAGGTCTTGAAGTCACACAAGCAAGCAATTGCTTGGAAACTCTCCGACATTAAGGGTATCAACCCTGAATTTTGTACTCACAAAATCTTAATGGAGGATGACTTCAAACCAGCAGTCCAACATCAGAGAAGGGTGAATCCTAAGATTCATGAGGTTATCAAACAAGAGGTTCTCAAACTTCTTGATGCCGGTTTGATTTACCCGATCTCTGATAGTCCTTGGGTTAGCCCAATTCATTGCGTTCCAAAAAAGGGTGGCATAACTGTTGTCACGAATGAAGAAAACGAGTTAATTCCAACTCGATTGGTTACGGGATGGCGTGTGTGTATTGACTATCGAAAGTTAAACGAAGCCACCCGTAAAGACCATTTTCCTCTACCCTTCATGGACCAGATGCTTGAGAGATTAGCAGGGAACGAATACTATTGTTTCCTTGATGGTTTCTCGGGTTACTTTCAGATCCCCATTGATCCATTAGATCAAGAAAAAACCACATTCACCTGCCCATACGGGACGTTTGCCTACAGACGTATGCCTTTTGGCTTATGCAATGCTCCTGGCACGTTCCAACGATGTATGATGGCAATTTTCCACGACATGATCGGGGAAACTATGGAGGTGTTTATGGATGACTTCTCGGTCATTGGGGACTCGTTTCATACATGTCTCTCCCATTTAGACAAAATGCTTAAAAGGTGTGAAGACACCAATCTATGTCTAAATTGGGAGAAGAGCCACTTTATGGTCAAAGAAGGCATAGTCCTTGGCCATAAGATTTCCAAGAATGGGATTGAGGTAGATAGAGCAAAAGTTGATGTTATTGCTAAATTACCTCATCCTACTACCGTCAAAGGTATTAGGAGTTTTCTAGGTCATGCCGGGTTTTATCGTAGATTCATTCAAGATTTCTCTAAAATCGCTCGGCCTATGACCCATCTTCTCGAAAAAGATGCTCCTTTTATCTTTTCTCCTGAGTGCATCGAAGCTTTTGAAACACTAAAGAAAAAGCTTACGGAAGCACCCATTCTAGTTGCCCCCGACTGGGATTTACCCTTTGAGCTCATGTGCGATGCAAGTGATTTTGCTATCGGTGCAGTCTTGGGGCAACGCAAAACCAAGCATTTTCAGCCAATCCACTACGCAAGCAAAACTATGACTGAAGCTCAAACCCATTACACCACTACAGAAAAAGAATTATTAGCTGTGGTGTATGCGTTTGAAAAGTTTCGGCCATACCTTATCTTGACCAAATGCGTGGTGTATACGGATCACTCGGCTCTCAAATATCTCTTTGCAAAACAAGATGCAAAGCCGAGATTGCTCCGTTGGGTTCTCCTCCTACAAGAATTTGATATCATTATTCGTGATAAAAAAGGAGCTGAGAACCTGGCTGCTGATCATCTGTCCCGATTAGAGAACCCTCACCAAGATGTGTTTGAGAAAAAGGAAATAAATGAAACATTTCCTCTCGAAACACTCAATGTGGTTTCTTTTCGTGGAGACTCTTCTACCCCATGGTTTGCTGACTTTGCAAATTACCATGCGGGTAACTTTGTGGTGAAAGGGATGTCGTCCCAACAGAAAAATAAATTCTTTAAAGATGTGAAACATTATTTCTGGGACGACCCCTACTTGTTTAAAATTTGTGCGGATCAAGTCATCCGGCGATGTGTGTATGGTCAGGAAGCCATTGACATTCTCAAGGCTTGCCATTCTGGACCTACTGGGGACATCATAGCCCCAACTACACCGCCAAGAAGGTGTTTGATTCCGGATTCTATTGGCCCACAATCTACAAGGATGCCCATGAATTTGTCAAAACCTGTGACGCTTGTCAACGTCACGGGAATATCTCACAAAGGAATGAAATGCCGCAAAACGCCATTCAAGTGTGTGAGATTTTTGACATATGGGGCATTGACTTTATGGGGCCATTTCCTTCTTCTCGCGGTAACAAATACATACTCGTGGCCGTTGACTACTTGTCAAAATGGGTTGAAGCTAAGGCTTTACCCACCAACGATGCCCGAGTTGTTGTGAAATTCTTAAAATCTCTTTTTGCTAGGTTTGGAACTCCACGAGCCATAATCAGTGATCGTGGTACGCATTTCTGCAATGACCAATTTGAAAGAGTCATGCAAAGTATGGTGTAACCACCGTCTATCTACTGCGTACCACCCCCAAACAAGTGGGCAAGTGGAAGTTTCTAACCGGGGGATAAAAAGAATTCTGGAGAGGACGGTTGGTGAAAACCGTGCCTCTTGGTCGGATAAGCTAGATGACGCACTCTGGGCCTTCCGTACAGCTTACAAAACACCCATCGGGTGCACTCCATACAAGCTTGTGTACGGGAAGGCGTGTCATCTACCGGTTGAGCTCGAGCACAAGGCATACTGGGCCTTGAAGCATGCTAACTTTGATATTCAGACAGCTGGTGATCATCGGAAAGTTCAAATGAATGAATTAAATGAACTCCGTGATCAAGCCTACGAGAACTCTTTGATCTACAAACAAAAGACAAAGAAGATTCATGACTCAAAAATCAAGAACCGCGTTTTCAACGTCGGTGATCGAGTCCTTCTTTTCAACTCAAGATTGAAGATTTTCTCGGGAAAATTAAAATCCCGCTGGTCTGGTCCATTTACTATCGCTAAGGTTTATCCTTATGGTACCATTGAGTTATCTCAACCCGATGGTCCTAATTTTAAAGTGAATGGTCATCGAGTGAAGCATTACTTTTGGAGAGGACATTCCCATCTGGTTGTCCCGGACTTAAAAACTTTCCCCATGAACCAATGAATGCGGGGATCGAGTCAAGCTAGCGACTCGGGAATCAAAAACAGTAGCATGCCATATGGGTTTTCACCCATATTTCTGACTTCTTTCTATCTTTCTACCACCCTAGTGTGGGGGGGTTGCCCCACATGTTGTGTATATAAGTTTTCTAAAAAAAAAAAAAAAAAAAAAAAAAAAAATCTTGCTAAATAATGGCCGTAGTATTTCCCTTTTACGTTCTTTGTTTCGGCATAACCGCCGGTACTTTGAATATTGAGGGCAATATTCATTTCTAAGTGTGGGGGGGAATTCTCACGAATTTTATCATGTATTATACCACCCAATTCCCCCGTTTTTGGCCAAAATTTTTTTGGAGTAAGTGTTTTACACTTACTCAATTGGTTATCAGTCCGCCTTGTCTAATAAACAAAAGGATTGGCTAATCCAGGAGCAAACGGCTCTTGGTAAAGATATCTCAAATCCGTTGACGGCTTGCAATTTGCCCAAAATTGTATGGTATTCAGCTCACCATATCCTAAAAAGTGAAGAGTTGGCTAGCCCGCAAGTTTATGGCTTGTGGTAAAGGCAGTGGAAAAACCATAATTGGTAATCGACTCACCAAAGATAATATTGATAATTTATCTAAGAGTTGGCTAGTCCAGAAGGGTACGGCTTCTGGTAAAGACAAATCAAATCCGTTGGAAGCTGGTGGTTTGCTCAAAATCACATGGTTATCGGTGTACCATGGTTCTTACTTGAACTGAAACATTTGGCTACTCCAGAAGTAATGGCTTTTGGTAAAGAGATGCAAATCCATTAGTTTTTCTCAAAAGATTGCTAGGGACTAGCAATAGTTTAGTGTGGGGGATTGATGAGTGTGTAAATACTCATCATTTTTGGTTTAATCTGAACTGCAAAACGTCTAAAAATGCTCAGAAATGCATCAAAATACTGAAAATATTCCAAAATTGCATTTTATATGTTTCAGATGCAAAATGTTTAAAATCAGATGAAAAATGAGCAAAGTTTGCATAATTGGCAGTTTCAGTCCCCCAAGTTTCTAAAATTGTCAAAAATAGTCCCTGAGTCAAAATTTCAAAAGAAAAATCACCAAAGGTCCTTTTAAAATCATAACTTGTCAAATTTAGTCCTTTGGTGAAAAATGTCAAAAGTTTGAGAAATTACAAAATCCTTCAGTTTGAAATTGGCAATCCCTTGGACGTTTTAAAATGGTCAAAATTATCCTTGGAATTCAAAAGTGTCAAAATTATCCTTGGTACTATTAAAGAAACTTGTCATAAATGTCCCTTGGAATACCACATTTGAAGTTACATATGGTCCCTTGGTTTTGTGGAATTGCATATTTGGTCCTTGTGTTTTAAGCAACAAACTGGACCTCTTTATATCCTATTAGCCTAAGTCCAAAATAAGCTTACCCAAAGCCCAACCAACTCCCAACCCGGTTCAATAAACCAACGGTTCAACCCAACCCAATACCACCCATGGTTTCAAAATAATACCGCCTCACGGGTTACCCACCTCCCATCATCACCCTGTGCACGCATGCCTGCAACGCCTCCAACACACCTCCACATCATCTCCTATCCCTATCCCTCCACCTCAACACACTCAAAGCCAAAGTGCATTAAATGCATTTCTTCCCAAACCTCTAACCTCCAGATAAAACAGTTTTGGCGCCAAAATGCCATCAATGGCCAAGATATCAATTTAGGCATCCAATGGATCAATTATTGCTTGGGATATGTCCAGAGGAGTGAGAGAAGACATGTTTGGTGTATAAAAGAAGCAAGAGAAGCAAGAGAGAAGAGAGACTTAGTTTTTTTCTTTTAAATGTATGTCGTTTTCAATGTATTTAGTCTAGTTAGAGTTTGAGTTGTAATTTAAAAGTTTCCATTGTATCAAAGTAACCCTTTTTCAGTGTATTTCAACTTAATTTAAGTATCAATTCAAGTTTTGTTCACTTTCATGTTTAAATGTCAACTGTTGAATTTGCATTTTGAAATCCTACATCAAATCTTCTAGTCACTTATTTAAAGCTCAAACAAGCTTATTAAAGCTTTCATAAGCTTACAATCATTGCAGTTTCACTTAACTTTTGAACTTTGGTCAAAAAAGTCAACATGGGGCAAATTGATCAGAAAAGGATATGGGTTGGTCACATGAGGATGGGTTGATTTGGATTCTTTGGGTTGATATTAGAATAGGATAGTGGTTCTTTATTGGTGCACATGTTGCTAAGCCATTGTGGCTTTGGGACAAGTTGTAAGTGATTTCAAGTTCATTAGCATAATCTGTTTTTGTAGCATAGTTAAAATCTGTTTTAATAGTATTTAGGTTAAGTAAACTTAGTTTTGATCAAAATTATGCTTGGATTCAATAGTTTAGTTTTTGTTTGAAAATCAGGTTATTAAAGGTGTGTTTGGATTGACTGTGATTAACTGTCATTTAGGTTAGTCAGTGGTTGCTTTAAAGTTGGTTCATGCTTTGTTAGCTTCATTTTGAGCTCATATCATAGTTTGGGGTGCACTGCAAGCTCAAAAAGTCAAAATCTCATTAAATCTGTCTCTTAACGCTCACTGTTGGAGATTTTGGATTGCAACCAATTCTTGTTTTGTGTCAGAATTATTAAACATTGCTTGCATTAGTTCTATTTCAACAATAACATCAACATCAGTCCATTAAAATTGGATTCAAATTCATTTTGGTCAAAGTTCATCTTCTTGTTGTCAAAAGTCAAAATATGGAAAATCTGTTTTGAGGCCAATGCAAAGAATTTTCATGAGCTTCATTTTGAGCCATTAAGTGAAACTTGTCATTCTAAAAACTTCATTGGTCTACTTGCTTATTATAGCATTTTTGGTGAATTTTATCAATTTTTTAAAAGCTTCAAATCTTCTTGTCAACATGCCCCAAGTGCCCTGAAACTTGCAGTTGACACTGAGCTTTTTCTCAGTATTTGCAGCTTGTGCACAAGGCTCATAAGAGCTTCCAAGTCTGGTCTGAATTTTGGTTTAGCACTTCACCCAGGTCTACTTTATAGGTTTCACTTGGTAGTTTTCATTTTAGCTTATTGAGTTGCTTATTTTGTGCTTAAAGTAGCTAGCTCAGAATCTGTTTTTCATAAGCTCAAATCATCAAAACTGATCCAACTAGGCATATCAGTAGTTATAGTTGTTGTTATAGTTGCATTTGGTAATTTTAGCATAATATAGCTTCTGTTTGTTGGTGGCTTTTGTGTACACTTTTGGCTTATTCTAGTGCTTATTTCAATAAGCACTTGCACATCAGTTTCATAATCTCCACATAAGTGCCTGTTTTTATATTTTCCTAGATTCTCTCATTATTTTAGAGTTTTCCTGAATTTTTCAGATTTTTCTAAGTTGGTTTGCTATTTTTCTCATTTAAATCAGTTTTTAAGCATTTTTAATTAGCTTTTAATACAAAATAATTCAGAAAAGTTCAAAAAAATAATTTTCATTTTCTTAAGTTTAGATAAATATAAAAAGTAAAAAAGTAATTTTTCCAGATTTTTCTTAGTTAATTTTGTAATTTTAAGTAATTTAATTAGTTTTTAATAGATTTTAATTCCTAGAAAATAGAAAAATAATCAGAAAAATACAAAAATAGTTTTGAAAATTCTATTTTGTTATTTTAGATTTTTCCAAGTCATAATTTTATTTTTCTAGCTTTATTTCACATTTTCTTGTATTTTAGGTAATTATTAAATAGTTAAAAATAGTTTTTAATTAATAATAATTAATTAAATAGTTATAAAAATAATTTTCTTTTTCTAAAATTTTCTTTTATCATTAGGATTGTAAAAATGTCATTTTCATATTTTTAGGGTTAATATTGCTTTAGTTTCACATTTTTATTTGTACGTCGCGTAGTTTTTAATTTCAGTTTTATAAAAACATAAAAACAAAAACATCATTTTAAATATAGTGATAGCGTTTATTTAATAGTTTTTTATCTTTTTAATTTCCTTTAATTTGCATTTAAGCCGTTGTAATTTGTTGGCTTCTCCTGTAGTTATAATCCTAATCAAATCCCTTTTTCGTTCAAATTTCTCGATCACTATACGTTTGATAATCCATTGCATAGCTCGCTGGGACATAACGACCCGGGGAGACTCTATACTCCTCAGATCTTCATTGCATTCGTGCTTGAGCAGTTTTAAGTTTCTTACAGTTGGCCATTCACAAGTGGCAGACTTGCGTGATTTAGAAAACTTGACTTTTGGCACGCATCAAATTTTTGGCGCCGCTGCCGGGGAGCTGTGCTGATCTATCTTCCGTGTAGCAGATTAGTTGTTTGAAACCTCACTCATTTGTTTATATCATCCATATCTATCTATATATATATATCCATATTTTCTTATAAAAAATCCAAAAACCCAAAAACAGCAAAAACGTATAAAACACAAAAATATTTTCCTTTTGTTTCTATATATGTATCAAATAATAAAAATACAAAAAGATTCGTCGTTTTCTTTAATAATTAACAACTTAAAAGATTACCACCGCAAACCAAGGCAGTGCACTACCTAACTGGGGTGCGACCATAATAAGTTCCCGAACTAAAGATTTAAAACTTGCCTTTGTGTCCTTGTGATTGGTGTACCTTTTTCAAAGAAGCCATTCATCTTGTGATTATTGGTTAAGTTCACTGTTGTTTTGCCTCGATTTTGTGTTAATTGATTTTGTTGTGATATCTACGTTTCAGAACCAGAAAACCCATAAAGATTCTTCTCACCCCAATTTTTATAAAACGTCTTCATAATTCCCATTCTCATCTGAAAGATTTTCATAATTCTTTCTCTTTAACTCACGAGTTTCCTTAGAGTTAAATCTAGTGTATGCGCACTCGCTCTTCTAGATCTGTGAGCCCATTTCGTGAGCTTGTCAAGATTCCAAGAAGGCGTGTTCGTAGACTTTCTGCTCCATCAGTCGGATCTGAGATCCGGACTGCTCACACTACTTCCGTTATCATGGCGGATGAAATTCCTATGTGTGAGCTTCTCCAGGCACCCATCGACGGGTATGGAGATGCTATTGTTGTACCAGCCATTGTGGCTGAAAATTTTGAACTCAAAACCGGGTTACTGAATCTTGTAACCTCAAATCAATTCTATGGTTTTGAGCGGGATGATCCTCATGCTCATATTCGATGGTTTAACAAGATTGCATCTACCATCAAATACAAGAATGTCCCTACGATGCTTGTTAAGCTTACTTCTGTTCCCATTTTCACTTGAGGGACAAGCCCGGATTTGGCTTGAAAAACAACCCCCTCAGTCAATAGAGACATGGGAAGATCTGGTGAAGAAATTTGTGAATGAATTCTATCCACCTTCCAAAACCACGAGTCTTAAAAATGAAATCATCAAGTTCACTCAAAAGTTTGATGAATCCTTCAGTGAATCGTGGGATCGTTTCAAGGAATTGCTTCGCAAATGTCCTCACCACGGTTTCTCCGAGTTGATGCAACTCGATACTTTCTACAATGGAGTGAGTCAATCTGATCAAGATTCTCTCAATTCCTCCGCGGGAGGAAATTTCCTAAGCAAAACTGTCAAAGAAGCTTTAGCGATCATTGAAAACAAGTCTAAAGTCCGCACTGCACGAAGCAAGCCGGTTGTTTCCCAAGTCAGTGTTGGTCCTTCTTCTTCTTCATCGCCCGTGAGTCAGTCTAGCACCGATGCTAAGATTGACAAACTCACGGAAGCTATCCAAGCTTTGGTTCTCTCCAACCAAAAGAAAGTCTCTTTTCCACAAACTTCACCTCCTGCTGAAGTTAAGAAAGTGGAAGTCTGTGTTACTTGTGGTGGCCCCCATGCTTATTACAATTGTATGGCCACCGATGGTAACCCTTTTGAAGCTAATGCTGTGGGCGGGATTTCTAATCAAGGAGGCAACCAATATCGTGCTCCTATAGACCCGAACCACCGTCCTAACCACTACCCTGGACCTCCCGGTTTCAATCAAAACCGTAATCAAAATCAGAATAGACCAAACCAAGGTTTTCAAAACCAAGGTAATTTCAGTCCAAACAACGGTTTTCAAAATCAGAATCAAAATTTCCAACACCAAGGAAATTTCAATAGAAACCAGTGGGGAAATTTCAACCAAAGGTATTTTCATGGCAATAATCAAGGAAATTTTCAAAATCAAGGCCCTAATCCTAACAATAGGGCGAGAATTTTCCTGTGCAAAATCAAGCCATTGTTCCGACTGGACCATCATCTGATGAGTTGTTGAAACAATTCATGAAATCCCAAGAGAAAATGAATCGGTTGTTGGTCAGCCAGATTGCTGACATCAAGAAGTCTTTAAATGATCGACCCTCGGGCTCGGGTACTTTACCTAGCAACACGATCGCTAATCCGAGGGGCGATGCAAAGGCGATCACAACCGGAAGTGGTGCTTCATATGCTGGACCCGCTATTCCTACTACCTCTTCTTCTTCTCTCCTGAAGGTAGTGGAAAGCGAACCTGAGGCGACAAAGGACAAGGAACTTCCTACTAATAACGGAAGTACCAACAATGTCCATCCTCGGTTGTCCCCAAAACCAAACCTGGAGTTGTTTTTGAACCTCCAGTTGGTAACCCAAAATCCAAAACTTCTATTCCTTACCCCTCACGTTTACATGAGCAAAAGCTCCGCGAAAAAGCTAGTCATCAAATGGAAAAATTCTTTCAAATTTTCCAAGAACTTCATTTTGACATAAGCTTCGCGGATGCCATCATGTTGATGCCCAAGTTTGCATCTACTCTCAAACACATGTTGAGCAACAAGGAAAAGCTATTTGAAATGGCTAAGACTCCTTTGAATGAAATTGCTCAGAGTCTTGTTAAAGAAGATTCCCGAGAAGCTTGGAGATCCCGGAAAATTTCTTCTTCCTTGTGTTTTTCCTGGGATGATTGAATGCTTTGCCCTTGCCGATCTTGGTGCAAGCATCAATCGATGCCTTATTCATGTGGAAGAAACTTTTTCTTCCGGAACTTATTCCTACCTGCATGACTCTTGAGCTTGCAGATCGTTCTATCTCGCGTCCTCTTGGCATCGCCGAGGATGTATTTGTGAAAGTAGGAAAGTTCCATTTTCCAGCTGATTTTGTGGTTGTTGATTTCGATGCCGATCCTCGGGTTCCCCTCATTGTTGGAAGGGATTCCGAGAACGGGCCGTGCCCTCATTGATGTATTTGAGCAAGAAATCACATTACGTGTGGGTAATGAAGCTGTTACCTTTAACCTCGATCAAACTTCGAGGTACTCCTCAAATTATGATACTGAATCAATTAATCGAGTCGATTTAATTGATATTGCTTCAGAGGAGTACTCTCAAGAGTTTCTTGGTTATCTTCATAATTCGGTGAGTGGGGATTCCACCACATCTTCTAAACCAATCATTGCCGACTCTTCCCCTTCTCTCACTCCGTTTGAGGGAGGTGACTTCCTTCTGGAAGAGATCGATGAATTTCTGCTCTTGATGAATCAATTCCTTTGGAATTGATGGTGTTTATGATTCGGAAGGGGATATTCTTTATCTTGAGCAATTGCTTAATGAAGATCCATTACCTTCACTCCCTCCGAAAGAGATCACGATTGAGGAAATCAAATCGGTACAAACATCTACTGAAGAATTTCCCGAGGTTGAACTTAAGGACCTACCTCCTCATCTCGAGTATGCATTCTTGGAGGGTGATGATAAATTACCCGTCATAATTGCTAAAGACTTAACTGAGGAGGAGAAAATTGCTCTCATAAAGGTCTTGAAGTCACACAAGCAAGCAATTGCTTGGAAACTCTCCGATATTAAGGGTATCAACCCTGAATTTTGTACTCACAAAATCTTAATGGAGGATGACTTCAAACCAGCAGTCCAACATCAGAGAAGGGTGAATCCTAAGATTCATGAGGTTATCAAACAAGAGGTTCTCAAACTTCTTGATGCCGGTTTGATTTACCCGATCTTCGATAGTCCTTGGGTTAGCCCAATTCATTGCGTTCCAAAAAAGGGTGGCATTACTGTTGTCACGAATGAAGAAAACGAGTTAATTCCAACTCGATTGGTTACGGGATGGCGTGTGTGCATTGACTATCGAAAGTTAAACGAAGCCACCCGTAAAGACCATTTTCCTCTACCCTTCATGGACCAGATGCTTGAGAGATTAGCAGGGAACGAGTACTATTGTTTCCTTGATGGTTTCTCGGGTTACTTTCAGATCCCCATTGATCCGCTGGATCAAGAAAAAACCACATTCACCTGCCCATACGGGACGTTTGCCTACAGACGTATGCCTTTTGGCTTATGCAATGCTCCTGGCACGTTCCAACGATGTATGATGGCAATTTTCCACGACATGATCGGGGAAACTATGGAGGTGTTTATGGATGACTTCTCGGTCATTGGGGACTCATTTCATACATGTCTCTCCCATTTAGACAAAATGCTTAAAAGGTGTGAAGACACCAATCTATGTCTAAATTGGGAGAAGAGCCACTTTATGGTCAAAGAAGGCATAGTCCTTGGCCATAAGATTTCCAAGAATGGGATTGAGGTAGATAGAGCAAAAGTTGATGTTATTGCTAAATTACCTCATCCTACTACCGTCAAAGGTATTAGGAGTTTTCTAGGTCATGCCGGGTTTTATCGTAGATTCATTCAAGATTTCTCTAAAATCGCTCGGCCTATGACCCATCTTCTCGAAAAAGATGCTCCTTTTATCTTCTCTCCTGAGTGCATCGAAGCTTTTGAAACACTAAAGAAAAAGCTTACGGAAGCACCCATTCTAGTTGCCCCAGACTGGGATTTACCCTTTGAGCTCATGTGCGATGCAAGTGATTTTGCTATCGGTGCAGTCTTGGGGCAACGCAAAACCAAGCATTTTCAGCCAATCCACTACGCAAGCAAAACTATGACTGAAGCTCAAACCCATTACACCACTACAGAAAAAGAATTATTAGGTGGTGTATGCGTTTAAAAAGTTTCGGCCATACCTTATCTTGACCAAATGCGTGGTGTATACGGATCACTCGGCTCTCAAATATCTCTTTGCAAAACAAGATGCAAAGCCGAGATTGCTCCGTTGGGTTCTCCTCCTACAAGAATTTGATATCATTATTCGTGATAAAAAAGGAGCTGAGAACCTGGCTGCTGATCATCTGTCCCGATTAGAAACCCCTCACCAAGATGTGTTCGAGAAAAAGGAAATAAATGAAACATTTCCTCTCGAAACACTCAATGTGGTTTCTTTTCGTGGAGACTCTTCTACCCCATGGTTTGCTGACTTTGCAAATTACCATGCGGGTAACTTTGTGGTGAAAGGGATGTCGTCCCAACAGAAAAATAAATTCTTTAAGGATGTGAAACATTATTTCTGGGACGACCCCTACTTGTTTAAAATTTGTGCGGATCAAGTCATCCGGCGATGTGTGTATGGTCAGGAAGCTATTGACATTCTCAAGGCTTGCCATTCTGGACCTCTGGGGACATCATAGCCCCAACTACACCGCCAAGAAGGTGTTTGATTACGGATTCTATTGGCCCACAATCTACAAGGATGCCCATGAATTTGTCAAAACCTGTGACGCTTGTCAACGTCACGGGAATATCTCACAAAGGAATGAAATGCCGCAAAACGCCATTCAAGTGTGTGAGATTTTTGACATATGGGGCATTGACTTTATGGGGCCATTTCCTTCTTCCCGTGGTAACAAATACATACTCGTGGCCGTTGACTACTTGTCAAAATGGGTTGAAGCTAAGGCTTTACCCACCAACGATGCCCGAGTTGTTGTGAAATTCTTGAAATCTCTCTTTGCTAGGTTTGGAACTCCACGAGCCATAATCAGTGATCGTGGTACGCATTTCTGCAATGACCAATTTGAAAGAGTCATGCAAAAGTATGGTGTAACTCACCGTCTCTCTACTGCGTACCACCCCCAAACAAGTGGGCAAGTGGAAGTTTCTAACCGGGGGATTAAAAGAATTCTGGAGAGGACGGTTGGTGAAAACCGTGCCTCTTGGTCGGATAAGCTAGATGACGCACTCTGGGCCTTCCGTACAGCTTACAAAACACCCATCGGGTGCACTCCATACAAGCTTGTGTACGGGAAGGCATGTCATCTACCGGTTGAGCTCGAGCACAAGGCATACTGGGCCTTGAAGCATGCTAACTTTGATATTCAGACAGCTGGTGATCATCGGAAAGTTCAAATGAATGAATTAAATGAACTCCGTGATCAAGCCTACGAGAACTCTTTGATCTACAAACAAAAGACAAAGAAGATTCATGACTCAAAAATCAAGAACCGCGTTTTCAACGTCGGTGATCGAGTCCTTCTTTTCAACTCAAGATTGAAGATTTTCTCGGGAAAATTAAAATCCCGCTGGTCTGGTCCATTTACTATCGCTAAGGTTTATCCTTATGGTACCATTGAGTTATCTCAACCCGATGGTCCTAATTTTAAAGTGAATGGTCATCGAGTGAAGCATTACTTTGGAGAGGACATTCCATCCATGGTTGTCCCGGACTTACAAACTTTCCCCATGAACCAATGAATGCGGGGATCGAGTCAAGCTAGCGACTCGGGAATCAAAAACAGTAGCATGCCATATGGGTTTTCACCCATATTTCTGACTTCTTTCTATCTTTCTACCACCCTAGTGTGGGGGGGTTGCCCCACATGTTGTGTATATAAGTCTTTTCAAAAAAAAAAAAAATCTTCTTTCTAAATAATGGCCGTAGTATTTCCCTTTTACGTTCTTTGTTTCGGCATAACCGCCGGTACTTTGAATATTGAGGGCAATATTCATTTCTAAGTGTGGGGGGGAATTCTCACGAATTTTATCATGTATTATACCCAATTCCCCCGTTTTTGGCCAAAATTTTTTGGAGTAAGTGTTTTACACTTACTCATTTGGTTATCAGTCCGCCTTGTCTAATAAACAAAAGGATTGGCTAATCCAGGAGCAAACGGCTCTTGGTAAAGATATCTCAAATCCGTTGACGGCTTGCAATTTGCCCAAAATTGTATGGTATTCACCTCACCATATCCTTAAAAGTGAAGAGTTGGCTAGCCCGCAAGTTTATGGCTTGTGGTAAAGGCAGTGGAAAAACCATAATTGGTAATCACCTCACCAAAGATAATATTGATAATTTATCTAAGAGTTGGCTAGTCCAGAGAAAGTGCGGCTACGGTAAAGACAAATCAATTCCGTTGGAAGCTGGTGGTTTGCTCAAAATCACATGGTTATCGGTGTACCATGGTTCTTACTTGAACTGAAACATTTGGCTACTCCAGAAGTAATGGCTTTTGGTAAAGAGATGCAAATCCATTAAGTTTTTCTCAAAAGATTGCTAGGGACTAGCAATAGTTTAGTGTGGGGGATTGATGAGTGTGTAAATACTCATCATTTTTGGTTAAATCTGAACTGCAAAACGTCTAAAAATGCTCAGAAATGCATCAAAATACTGAAAATATTCCAAAATTGCATTTTATATGTTTCAGATGCAAAATGTTTAAAATCAGATGAAAAATGAGCAAAGTTTGCATAATTGGCAGTTTGAGTCCCCCAAGTTTCTAAAATTGTCAAAAATAGTCCCTGAGTCAAAATTTCAAAGAAAAATCACCAAAGGTCCTTTTTAAATCATAACTTGTCAAATTTAGTCCTTTGGTGAAAAATGTCAAAAGTTTGAGAAATTACAAGAATTTTGGTCCTTCAACTTTAAAATGGCAATTTAATCCTTGGACGTTTAAAATGTCAAAATTATGGTCCTTGTACTAATGAAACTTGATTGTCTTGTAAGACCTTTGCAAATTACAATTTGGTCCTTGGTTTTGTGGAATTGCACATATTTGGTCCTGGAATTGAGCTTACTTTAAGCAACAAAGGACCTCCTTTATATTATCCTAAGTCCAAAATAAGCTTACCCAAACCCAAACCAAAACCCTTTACCCGGTCCAAAAACCCCCCCAAACAAACCCACCCATTTTCAAAATAATACCCCGCCACCCACTTTCCCTCTTCCATCCAGCTACACGCATGCACCTGCAACCAGCCAACCACCTCCACCATCATCTTTGTCCCTATCCTCTTTGTTCCCCCCTCACACTCAACAACCAAAGCATTAAATGCATTCTCTCACCCAACCTGCTAAGGTATAAACAAGTTTTGGCGCCAAAAAAATCAACGGCCAAGATCAAGCTTTAGCAAGCATCCAATGGTCAATGATTATTGCTGGGATATGAGAAGTGAGAGAAGACATGATTTGGTGTATAAAAGAAGGCAAGAAGCAAGGAAGAGAGTAGGACTTAGTTTTATTTTTCATTAATGTATGTCGTTTTTCAAAGTATTAATCTTAGTCTAAGTTAGATTTGTTGTAATTAAAGTTTCTTGTATCAAAGTAACTTTTTAGTGTATTCAAGTAATTCAAGTATCATTCAAGTTTTAGTTCACAAGTTCTCAAATTCCATGTTATGTCTACTGTTGAAATTTTCATTTTCAAAATCTGATATCAAAGTTTCATAGCTTATTTTTAAGCTCAAACATACTCAAAGCTTAGTTAAGCTTTCATAAGCTCAATTCAGTTTCAAACTTTTGAACTTTGGTCAAAAAAGTCAACATGGGGCAAAATGAGCAGAAAAGGAATGGGTTGGCTCAGACATGGAATGGGTTGAACTCCTTGGTTGGGTTTAGATAGGTTAGAGGTTCTTTATTGCACATGTTTGCAAGCCATTGTGGCTTTGGACAAGTTGTAAGTGATTTTACAAGTTCATTGCATAATCTGTTTGTGGTTGTAGTTCAAATCTGTGTTTAAGTAGTAATTAGGTTAAGTAAACTTAGTTTGATCAAAATTATGTTGGATTCAGAGTTAGTTTTTTGCTTTGAATCAGTTATAAAGGAGTGTTTGGATTACTGCTGAACGTCATTTAGGCTTATTCAGTGGTTGTTTAGGCTTGTAGTTCATGCTTGTTACTCATTTTTGAGCTCATATTGAATCTTAGTTTTTGCTGCAAGCTCACCAAAGTCAAAATCTCATAATCCTCTTAACTGCTTTGCTTGGATTTTTGATAACCAATCTCTTGTTTTGTGTTTAAAATCATTAAACATTGCTTGCAATAGTTTAGTTATCATAACATCAACATCAGTCTTAAAATTGGATTCAAAAGGTCAAAGTTCATCATTCTTGTTAAAAGTCAAAAGTCTAAAAAAGTTTTGGGGCAAATGCAAAGAATTTTCATGACTCATTTTGAGCCAAATTAAGTGAAACTTGTCATTTAAAAATTCAGTTGGTCCTTTTACTTATAAGCATTTTTGGTGAATTTTACAATTTTTAAAGCTCAAACAGCTTTCTTTCAAGCCCTAAGTGCCCTGAACTCTCAAACTTATGAGTTTGCTCAGTTCTTGCATTGCACAAGCTCATAGAGCTTCTCAGGTCAATTTGGTTTAGACACTCTCACCCAGGTCTAGTTTAGTTTACAATTGGTAGTTTTCATTTAAGCTTATTAGTATTGCTTATTTTGTGCTTAAAAGCTAGCCCTCAGAATCTGTTTTTAGCTTAAGCTCAAATCATCAAATCTGATCAATTGCATATCAGAGGTTTAAGCTTGTTGTTATTAAGTTGCATTTTAGGGTATTTTAGCATTAGAGCTTCTGTTTTGTTGGTGGCTTTTTGGTACACTTTTGCTTATTCTAGTGCTTATTTCATAAGCACTTGCACATTAGCAGTTCATAATTTCTCCACATAGGCAACTGTTTTTCCATTTTTTCTAAATTCCTAATATTATTTTAGAGTTTTCCTGAAATTTTCAGATTTTTCTAAGTTGATTTGCTATTTTTCTCATTTTAAATCAGTTTTTAACACTTTTAATTAGCTTTTAATACAAAAATTAGAAAAGGTTCAAAAAATAATTTTTCATTTTCTTAAGTTTAGATAAATATAAAAGGCAAAAAATAATTTTTCTAGATTTTTCTTAGTTAAATTTGTATTTTTAAGTAATTTAAATAGTTTTAAATAGTTTTTAATTCCTAGAAAATAGAAAAATAATCAGAAAAATACAAAAATAGTTTTGAAAATTCTATTTTGTTATTTTAGATTTTTCTAAGTCTTAATTTTATTTTTCTAGCTTTATTTCATATTTTCTTGTAATTTAGGTTATTATTAAATAGTTAAAAATAGTTTTTAATTAATAATAATTAATTAAGTAGTTATAAAAATAATTTTCTTTTTCTAAAAATTTTCTTTTATCATTAGGTTTGTAAAATATCTTTTTCATATTTTTAGGGTTAATATTGTTAGTTTCATTTTTATTTGTACGTGCGCGTAGTTTTTAATTTAAGCTTTATAAAAACATGAAAACAAAAACATCATTTTAAATATAGTGATAGCGTTTATTTAATAGTTTTATCTTTTTAATTTCCTTTAATTTGCATTTAAGCCGTTGTAATTTGTTGGCTTTTTCTTAGTTATAATCATATTCAAATCCCTTTTTCGTTCAAATTTCTCGATCACTTTACGTTTGATAATCCATTGCATAGCTCACTGGGACATAACGACCCGGGGAGACCCTATACTCCTCAGATCTTCATTGCATTCGTGCTTAGGCAGCGTTTTAAGTTTCTTACGGTCTGGCCATTCACAAGTGGCAGCTTGAGTGATTTAGCTTGACCTGTTTTGCACGCATCAAAAGGTGTAGCTAAGGGTATCTAGTGCTGTTGAGCACCAACAAATGGGTCCATATAAAGGTGGTTAACTAACCGATGTGGTTAGCTAATATATCATTAGTTGTAAACAAGGCCATTTGTTAAATCCTACATGCCTCTTATCACTTGAACATATTTATATCACCGAGTGATTTTAACCATAATGCATAATAGTACAAGTTCTAGAATCCACATAATCACCGCATTAACACTCATAGCAAATATAAAACAAAAGATGTGTTTTATACAAAAAGAAACCTCACAATTAAGGAAAAAAGGCTATAATGCATGCTAGAAAATGCTATCGAATCCAAAATGAATTACTCAGAATTGTTCAAATCCAAAAATTTTCAAAAACGCCATTTTACCATTGAAATTCCCAAGTTATTTTTAAATATTTATCAATAATGCGGAAAACAACTAGACCATCAAGGGCGATTCCTTCTAATCACTTCATCCAAAAGTTATCTAAAATTAAAAAACGTATCATTTTTCCTATTTTCTTCCCTCCCCCATACTTAAGTTTTGCATTGTCCTCACTGTAATAAAATGAACTTCAAAGTAAAAGAAAATGAGAAAAAGAAGTAGTTAAAGATACCACGGGATAGAATATGCAACACTATATTGGGTCATAAGTAAGCATGTGAGTTATCCAACTCCAAATATTTGACCATCAATAAGCTTCCAACACATCCATCCCGCAAAAAACAAAACCTGAACACACAATACACAAAACAAAACAATCCAAAACAAAAGCTACTAAAAACAAGATAAAACCAAACAAAATATGTAAATCATCCTAAAGAAAATAGTTAAAGAGATATAAGTAATATTGTTTAACACATCATAACCATTGTCTTTGAAACCATAAATCACGAATGATCCACGATCACCGCCCTCGCCATCATCATACTCATCATCATCATCACTCTGCCATTTAGTTCTCATCTATAATTCGAATCCAACTCTCCTCTTCTTCTTCTTTCCTCCAACTCCTAATGACTTCCATCCTTCAAATCGTAGCTTGCTCCACCAACCTCGTGTAATCAACCATATGCGGCATTGATCAGAAACGGTGCATACCTGTGATATGGATATGGATTGGTACGTGATAAGAAGTGTGCGGAAAGGATATGGTGAAACATTGGGTGGAATGTAGGGTGGCAACTCGTAATTGGCCTCACGAGCCATGTGTTGAAAAATAGGCATAGAATAATCATTGATGTAGTTGTTTCTAACATCATCGAAGTCTCCACATCCCTACATTGAATCTCATTTAAATGTTGGTTCCACTCTCTCAACCTGAATCAAAACTACGGACGTAATTCGCTTGCACGTTCTCCATGGTATACTCGCCGCCGGTTGTTGCCGCTTGTTGTTGTTGTTGTTGTTGTGGTTGAGGTTCAACTCATAACCCCACGGTTTTCAATCTCCTATTCAAAGCATTTTCAAAACCATGTGCTTTCCACATCTCACTATACATTGACTCTCCACACTTAGCCAATTCCTCATCAACATAATACCCAAGATTCTTTGCCAACCTTGTCACAAAATGTCCTCCACAAATGTTGCTATTGCTCTTGATTCCCTGCCCTCCTAGACAAATATCAAGACCGCTAAATCAAGATACCGTCCTTATTTCTAGTAACATCATAACCTATAAGTCCGGTTTCTACATTTGTTCCTACTTCCAAAACCTATTAAAATGTACCCTGTCACTATCAACTTGTGAAGTATCCTCATCAATGGATTCCTAAGGTCGCGCATTCTCCTAGTGCAAGAAGGATCTCCCACTCGATTCCAATAGCTGGGAATACTAGGAAAGTCTTTTCAAACCTTCAAGCCTCAAAAGTGAGCTTCAAATAATCGATGATTAACCCTATGTGGCTCATACAAACCAAGAGCCACGCTAAAAGCCGTAAAAGTGTAAGCACGATCCCTCCACAAAGCCTAAAACCAAACACAAACTTCCTCCATCAAGTTCTGAACATTCACCTTTCTTTCAAAATACATGGTTGAAAAGAACTCCATACACCATTCTAGATAGACCTCTTCATTGACGCTTAAATGCTCTTCCCATGACAAATCATTGAACGAATCACCATCCCCTCGATACACATAAGATGTCTCCATCATTCTCTCAACTCATTCACATCACATTCCGCAAATAAATCCCAATCAATCACCCTCGGAACCAAACATGTCCTATTTTGAAATTTCGATAACCTTTCCCGAAAAGCATGTTTCTCCCCATAGGTGAGATCTTTGAACTTTAAGTTGGCATTTGCTTCCGTCTTCAAGCTATAGTTGACTTTCTTCTTCTCGTTCCTTTGACAAAACTGTGAACAATCGGTTCATTGGAACCGCCTCCGAGCTTGAGCTACCGCAACAATTCTCGTAGAAATCACAAATATAAGACCATATAAGAGTGTTAGAACAAACAAGAAGGTTCAAGGAACCCTCTAAGATCCACTTCAAATTTTCAAAAATTTCTAACACAGAAACCGTAAATCCGAATCGACCCGTTGCAGAAAATTAATCGTTACCCCTTTTGTTAAATCCAACCTGCCGTCACTGCTTTAAGAACCGGACCTTATGCACCGCATCTGAGACAAGGCTTTTGCCTTAAAATCCCTAATTCACTCGAATTTCTAAGTCCAATCCACTCCTAGATCGCATTCTATCATCCTCAATGATTTCTACATCCTAGAATTACTCTAAGTTCGCTTTCCAAACCTCAAATCATCACACATTCATCATCTTAGAACTCAACTTAATAAAACCTATATTCTTCAATCATTAGTTCTAATCAATAATGTGGCATCTATTACTCACAATAACATATCATCTACCATTAGGAATCACCAATTGCAACTTAACTTGATTCAAAAGCACAACCTAATTAAATCCAAAAATTCAATCATCTAATACTCAATCCATGTTGAATCAATCAATACAATTCTTTTTGCAATGCATTCCTATATCAATTACCCACTCAACCATGAATATAACAACTTAATTCAATTATATCAAAACCCCAAATAGTGACCTAATATGCAATTCGAATCAAATGCTCTAATTAAACCTCAATTGAGTTAATTGAATGTAGATGCTTACTTGTTTGGGTGCCATGATGTTCTCCTACAACTTAAACAATCTTCAATTAGCTTCTCTTGGACTAATTTTTCAAAACCCACCGAGAATTAGTGTGTGTGTGTGTTTTTTCTCGAAAAGTGAATTTTATATATACTTGTATGCAACCGTTCCACATGGACACAACCGCTTCGTATGCATTTTGCTAAATTTTGCATTTTTTCATGTTACTTAGGCATTTACCTTCCAAGCAACAATTTTTTACTCAAAAATCCTGTTAAAGATTCACACAACATTCATCCACCATTTGGAAATTTCAACAATCATCCAATCTTTAAAAACTCAAATCATCATACTAATGAACTAAACCAAACTTCAACTCAAAGCTCATAGTCATAATGCATTAACCAAATTACCTCAATCATAAAAATAATAATGAAAATAAAATGAAAAACAAAAATCCTAAATGTATCAAATAAAAAATAAATAGTTCATGAAATTCAAGCAAATAATTGCTTGTTTATTATGGTCCCTTGTCTTCCTTAGAATTCCTCGAAATACTCTTGTCTTAGGATGTCCTCACTTTGAAATTTTCCTGTTAACTCACGGAATGTTTCAAAAGTTTTAAACTTTCTCATGAATCTTCTTCCGTCTGGACATAGTATATCGAACTTAACATGCCATTCTCCATCTCCAGTTTGTCTCTTGTAAGTACCCACCATTCGGTCTCCACTCCAAATTCTTAAGTTGCACCAGTAAAGAACCTAAAAAGTCGGTCAACTTCTTGTAAACTAGTATGTTCTTGAATGGGTTATAGAATGCTTCAACCGCCAATGCACGCTCCATTTCGGCCCTCTATATCAAAAATAAGTATGCGGAGCTAACGGTCCATACATTGGGTTTCCTTGGTTATCACGTCCCACTTCAAAACACGTAAAATCATCATTTGCTTCCATCCATTCTAACTCCTCCATAAATTCCAAAGTTGGCCTCTTGGTTTCTGGATAGTATGTTTGCTATGAAATCCCATCATCAATAGTCATTGTGCCTCTTCCCATGTCTATAATTGCACCACAAGTTCGTAGGAATGGTCTCCCCAATAGTAGTGGTAAACTCTTGTCCACCGGAATATCTAGGACAAGAAAATCGGCCAAATACGGTTGATGAGTGTGTAAATACTCATCATTTTTTGTTTAATCTGAACTGCAAAACGTCTAAAAATGCTCAGAAATGCATCAAAATACTGAAAATATTCCAAAATTGCATTTTATATGTTTCATATGCAAAATGTTCAAAATCAGATGAAAAATGAGCAAAGTTTGCATAATTGGCGCGTCCCCCCAAGTTTTAAAATTATCAAAAATAGTCCCTGAGTCAAAATTTCAAAAGAAAATCACCAAAGGTCCTTTTTAAATCATAACTTGTCAAATTTAGTCCTTTGGTGAAAAATATAAAAAGTTTGAGAAAATTACAAGTTCAGTCCCCCAAGTTTCAGAATTATCAAAAAATACCCTTTAAGTTTCAAAAATTAGCAATTGTGATCCCTGGATTATTTGAGATGGCAAGGTAGGCCCTTGGATCATAAATTCAGAAAGTACATGTTTGGTCCCTGGAATTTCAGAAGTTACATGAATGGTCCTTGTGTTAACTCATCCAAACGGACCCTTTTATTACTCTTGGCCCAAAAGTATTATCCAATCCAATCCTAAGCCTACCCAAGCCCAACCTTGTACCCTGCCTGTTCAAACCAAACAAACCCACCCATGGTTTCAAAATAATACCTCACGGGTTACCCACTCCCATCATCACCCATGGCACGATGCCCGCAACGCCCCCCTCCCTCCACCATCATCTCCCTATCCTACCCTCCACCTCAAAGCCAAAGTGCATTTAATGCACTTCTACCCAAACACTCAACCTCCAGCTGGTATAAACAGGATTTGGCGCCAAAAAAGCTTTAAACGGCCAAGATTGAATTGAGTAATCCAATGGTCAATTTTTATGCTGGGATTTGTCCAGAGGAGAGAGACAAGTACTTTGGGTGTATAAAAAGACCAAGAGAAGCAACAAGAGAGGGAGTTAGTTTAGTTTTTAAAACAATGTATGTCGTTTTACTTATTATCATGTCTTAACTAGTTTGCAGTTGTATGTTCAAGTTTATTTGTATCAAATAACAGTATCTAAGTGTATTGCAACTCTGTTTAAACATCAATTCAAGCTAATGTTCATTCTCAACAATTTGTGTCCACTGTTGAAATTTTTACTGTCAAACTCATTGGTTAAAGCTTTTAGCAACTCAATTTCAATTTCCAACAAGCTTATATAAGCTTATAATAGCTTTTTGTAAGCTTGAAATCAAGTTTCAAGCATTTTAGAAATTTGGTCAACAAAAGTCAAAAAGGAGCAAAAATGATGCAGAAATGGAGATGGGTTGATGCAGGCATGGATTTGGGGTGAATTATAGTTAGTTGGATTGGATAAAATAGGGTAGTGGTTCATGGTTCACTGTTGGCAAGCCATAGTGGCTAGGGATCTTTGTAAGTTATTTTCACAAGTCTTAGCATAATCAGTATTTGTAGTTTTAATCTGTTAAATCCTGTTCTAATAGATGTATTTAGGTCTGGTTAAGTTATTTTGATCATAATATCAAGTTGGATCATTGTTTAAATCTGTTTTGTTGCAAATCAGGCCAATAAAGGGGTGTTTGGTTCATAGCTTAAATTGCCCTTAAGGCTTGTTCAGTGCATACT
>OU343216.1:120176946-120221038 GCA_910596185.1 Chrysanthemum makinoi | reverse complement strand
GATCATCCTGTTGGTCAAATCATTGGACCTTCTACTTCTGGAGTGCTCACAAGAACCAAGGCTAAAGGATTCTCTAAGCCACATAATGCTTTACTTAGCTTTGTGTATAAACAAAACAGGATGAATCATAAGGATCAACAGACTTGTTTATTCACTTGTTTTATCTCTCAAGAATAACCCAAGAATGTAGCTCAAGCATTAACTAAAGAGAGTTGGGTTGAAGCCATGCAAGAAGAACTTCTTCAATTCAAACTTCAAGAAGTTTGGGTACTATGTGATCTACCGGATGGAAAGAAAGTCATTGGTACAAGATGGGTTTTAGAGTTAAGAGAGATGAAAGAGGGAATGTCATCAAGAACAAAGCAAGATTAGTTGCTCAAGGATATAGACAAGAAGAAGGAGTGGACTATGATGAAGTGTTTGCTCCAAGAACAAGGATTGAAGCCATTAGAATATTCCTTGCTTTTGCATCATATATGGGCTATTTTGTTTATCAAATGGATGTCAAAAGTGCCTTTCTTTATGGCAAGATTACAGAGGAGGTCTATGTCAAACAACCTCCTGGTTTTGAGGATCATGCCCATCCAAACAAAGTCTACAAAGTTGTTAAGGCTCTGTATGGCCTTCATCAAGAACCTAGAGCTTGGTATGAAAGACTCTCCACTTTCTTATTGCAACATGGTTACAGGAGAGGAGCAATTGATAAGACTTTGTTTATCAAGAGAGACAAGAAGGATATCATGCTTGTTCAAGTCTATGTAGATGATATAATCTTTGGAGCTACAAAACAGTCTATGGTGAAAGAATTTGAGTAGCTGATGCAACAAGAATTTCAAATGAGTTCCATGGGTGAATTAACTTTCTTTTTGGGGCTTCAAGTTAAACAATCAGTGGCTGGAATTTTCATTAGTCAAGACAAGTATGTCACTGACATTCTTAAGAAGTTTAACTTTGATGCTATGAAGCTGGTCACCACACCCATAAAATCTATCAACTCATTGGGCAAAGATGAAGATGGTCAACCTGTAGTAGTCAAGCTTTACAGATCTATGATTGGTTGTCTTATGTACTTAATCGCATCTAGACCTCGATATCATGTTTGCTGTTTGTTTATGTGCAAGATATCAAGTCTCACCTAAGATCTCTCATATGAATGCAGTCAAGAGGATTTTTAGTTATTTGAAACAACAACCTAAGTTAGGGTTGTGGTATCCAAAGGATTCACCTTTTCACTTGGAAGCTTTTTCAGATAGTGATTATGCAAGTGATAATTATGATAGAAGATCAACCACTAGAGGATGCCAGTATCTTGGCAAAAGATTAGTTTCATGGCAGTGTAAGAAACAAACTATTGCATCAACATCATCCACTGAAGCAGAATATGTTGCTGCTGCAAGTTGTTGTGGACAAGTACTGTGGATGCAGAATCAACTCTTGGATTATGGGTTCAACTTCAAGAATACTCCTATCAACATTGATAATGAGAGTACAATTTGCATTGTGAAGAATCCAGTTTATCACTCTAAGACCAAGCACATTCAGATTAGGCATCACTTTATTTGAGATTGTTATGAGAATAGACTCATTAATGTTGTCAAGGTCCACACAGATGACAATGTAGCTTATCTACTCACAAAGGGATTTGATGTTTCAAGATTCAATCACTTGGTGGTGAGTATTGGTATGATTAACTATTAAGCTATACTTAAGGGGAGGACTTATTAGTTAGTCAGATAGTCCTATGCATTGTTTAAGGGGAGGATAAACAATGTCTTTTTGATGTTTTTGCCATTGTGAAGAAGAGGATGGAAAAGTACTGCTTATTGCTTATCTGAAGTACTTTATTTGTAAAAGTACTTGCTTTGGAAAGTATCGCTTACATGGAAAGCACTGCTAGGCTTGTCAACGTACTGTTCCAACGGTCAAAAGATGGGGTAAAATTCAAATAACGGTAACTGTATTAATTGGGCTGTGATTTTTTTTAAATCTTACCTATAAATAACTACCCTCCGATTTTCCCTCTCATCTTTATCCTTATCAATATTTTCCATATCCCTCTTCTCTTATTCACATTCACTATTCATCAAACCATTTTCTCTTATACCACAACAATGGCGAATCAAAACACAGTTAGAAAGCATAACATGGTGGCCAACTTAGATAAAATACTGGCCAATGTTGCGTTTCATGACATAATTGATTTCCTCGCTGGATTATCAATCATTTATGCCCTTTTGGTTGAACCTGATATTATTGAGCCTTGGATTCAACAATTTTGGGCAATTGCTAGCTCTCATATGGACGACGATTAACCATACATTCAGGCTAAAGTTCTTTGGGAAGATTGTTAAATTTAGTGAAGCCTCGATTAGAAAAGATTTATTGTTTGATGATGTTGAAGGGGCTATTCGTTTTGACAAACAACTTCTTTGGGATACACTAAGGGATATTGGGTATGAAGGGTCTTTAACTGAATCAACTTTTAAGAAACCCTTGTTTAGTCCACACTGGAAGTACCTCGTTCATGTATTACTTCATTTCCTAAGTTCAAAGAGTACTTCCTGGGAGCAATTTGGATCAAATATTGCATATGCTTTAGTAGGTTTAGCTACCAGTCACCTGTTTAACATTTCTAGACTGATTCTTGATGGTATGCTCTCCCATATCTCCAATGGTTCACCGTGGTTAATGTATCCAAGATTTGTTCAAGTTTTCTTGAACAAACAACTTCAAGATGTGCCAAAACATTCGAGCTTGTTACCCTGTTGTAGTACAACCCCCAAAGATATTCACTTTCATGGCTAGGAAGAGTGATAAATTCTCTGGAAGGAATACTCCTTTGACTACTTCTATGATGGAGATAGTGTAAGCATTAGCTGAAGCTGCTGCAAGTTACGAACATGAGCTTTCGAAGGAGAGTGTCTTTGTTTCTCCACAAGGTACTCGCTACACAACAAGGTCTTGCATCTCCACACGATCTTTGCTCATGGTGATTCGAACCGAGGTAAACCCACCATCATCTCCCAATGATTATACTTCCACAGATGGGTCTCAAACATCCGGAGGAGATGAGGGAGATATACCTCCTGAAGGCTTGGTTCTGGATAACTATGTCTTAACAAGAGAATTTGTGAGATTGAAGAAAGCTACTTGTTGGGATATGAAAGTGCTGAAGATTGACAAAGTAATCTTGAAGAAGTCAAAGTACTAAAGAGTCAAAGTAATCTTGCTAAGTAAAAAGTCAAAGTACTGCTGAAGTCAAAGTACTACAAAGCCAAAGAATTGTTATATTCGTTTATGGAAAGCTTTATGTATTCTAGAATGTTCTTTGTTTAGATTACTTGTCGTATAAGGATACAAATTGTAAACCGACTAGGGTTATCCTTAAGCCTATAAAAGGACCCCTAGATTGGCATTAGAGTAATGAGTTTTATGTGTTTTTAGAATCCTAAAATATGATCATTATTAGAGTTTTAGAGAAGTTTGATATTAGAGTTGTTTAAGAATCGTATAACAAGCGATTCAAAGTTATTAATAAAAGTTAAAGTTAATTCTTCTTAGCTTTGTTAAGTAAATTCCGCATACTTAATAGAGTTTGCTCGGTGTTTCATTGTTAATAACTTAGGATTTATCCGAGGTTATTAAACCCTTAACAAGCTATTTAAGTTAGTTTGGTTAGAGTACATCGATCCAACACTACCGAGGCTCAAGCTGCACAACCGATAAAATTTGAACAATAAATTTAGAAGATTGAAGAAATTTGTATGGCCTTTGGTTCAACATCACAGATTGTGGGTGAAGTCACAAAAGAAGAAAGGACGGAAGTTTAAGAATGCTTTTAAAAGCAAGTAGGTTCACAAGCATTCTTCATTCCAATTGGGGAGGATATTAGAGCAATAGAATTTAAATGAAGATGCTGAACATTATGAAGAACCAGAAGTTGAACCTAGAGGTACTGAAGCTCAAGTTAATATTCAAAGTACTTGAGCCTCTGAACCTCAAAGTACTTGGCTTACAAAGTACCGATGATCAAGGTGTTGGTGATCAAGGTACCGCCGCTCTTCAAGGAACATATAGACAAGAGCTTATTACACCAAGGACTCTAAATTTTGAAGAAGAAGCTGGTCCTTCAACAGTCCTACCAGAAGAGGAAGCTGATACACCCAAAGTAGAGCACACTGCAAGTGATGATGAGACTGTTGCTCAAATATTGCAAAACCTATCAAGACCAAGAGGTGTTAGTATTCCAGAATTGTGAAGAACAACCTCAAGCTTCTCAACCTGCTTTAGATCCAAAGGACAAAGGCAAAGGCAAACTGGTAGAAACAAAGAAGAAGAAAAAGCTTACTTTGGCAGAACTAAGAGCTATTGAAGTGGCTAAGAATGAAGAAGCTGCTAGGAAGCTACAAGCTCAATTGGATGCTGAAGTTGCTATACCGTAAAATCCAATTATATCACAAAGACACCAAGTATTGCTAAGGAAAGAAATGCCATGATGGCTTATCCAAGGGTCAAGGATATACTTTGGATTACGTGAAGTATTTAGAGATGAAAGATTTATATGATGTTGTTAGAGAAGCTTATCAAAAGCAAGTTGATAGTATTATTTCTTTTAAAGATGATGATAAGTCAAGGAGGATGCTAGAAAGAGAAGCTTAAAGAGAAAAAGAACAACTGAAGATGAACAACCATCAAAGAAGGTAGAATTGAGATCAGATACAGCTTGATGAGTGAGGAATTATCTTAAGAGTTGTAGATTTTGAGCATCCTAAGTCCAAAGATGTTGCAGCAAAGAAGTCTAAGATGTCTGCATTTGAAGTTGTAGAATCAAAGGACGGAGACTACCTTATGTTCCATAGAGAGGATGAAAGCTTTAGAACATTTAATCTGTTATGGGACATATTACACATGATAGATAGAGCTGATATGTTTCATTTATACCAACTGGTGCAAGAATATTTTGAACACATTCCATCAAATGGAATTGGTTTAGTGTTGCTTGGAGACCTCACAACCATCTGGGAAATTGAAGAAACAAGCACTGATGAAATTTGGCAAAACCAAGAAGTTTGGGAAATTACTAGCTGGAGATTCTTTGAAGAATCAGGAGTGCATGTTTTGGAGCGGAAGATGGAACCATGATCCATATGTTAGCGAGAAGAAGATATCCACTTACTAGAGATCTTATGAGAAGAATGCTAGATCATGGTATGGAGGTTGAAGAAGAGAATAACACAGCTCTAATGGTCATTGAACTATTCATTAAATGGACACTTATGGCTGATGATGATGCATAAATACTGGTATGA
This sequence comes from Chrysanthemum makinoi, assembly GCA_910596185.1. Taxonomy (NCBI): domain Eukaryota; kingdom Viridiplantae; phylum Streptophyta; class Magnoliopsida; order Asterales; family Asteraceae; genus Chrysanthemum; species Chrysanthemum makinoi. Next base: position 120,215,729 of record OU343216.1, on the reverse strand, counting down.
TTTATATTTATATAAGTTTTTGAAAAAATCACTACTTTATTCAAAGTATCTGCGATCAAACAAGACTTTAACGAAAGTAATGCTTGCAAAGACAAAACCAAGAAATGATTTTTTATAGAAAATAAGCAAACTTTTGTTAAGTGCAAAATATTTTGAAACAAAAGTTAACAAAGAACCAATGGTTTTGAGATGGTTATAACAAAAGATTATCAATCCACCATGTCTAACAAAAGGATTGGCTAATCCATGAGCAAATGGCTCTGGTAAAGATATCTCAAATCCATTGAATGGTTGACAACTTGCCAATAAGTTGTATGGTAATCAACTCACCATATCTGATATAGTGAAGAGTTGACTAGCCCACAAGAAAAATGGCTTGTGGTAAAGGCTGTGGAAAAACCATTTATATGGTAATTAGTTCACCATGGTTGCAAGAACTAACTAGTCCGAAAGGGTACGGCTTTTGGTAAAGACACAACAAATCCGTTGATAGCTGATGATTTGCTAAAAATCATATGGTTATCAATGTACCATGGTTTTACACACCTAAACATTGGCTACTCCAGAGTTAATGGCTTTGGTAAATAGACATCAAAATCCATTAAATTTTCAATGATTCACCTCTCATAGGAGTTTACACACCTGGAAGTGATGAGAATAGACTGAAACTTTATGATCTGATGTACAATTTGCCATATGTTGCTGAGTAGTGAAAAGATGAAATTGTTGATAATTGCTGAAAAGGATTGCTTATAAAGACTACTTTGATGATGATAATACAAGCACAGAAAGTACAACATAAATCTGAAGATAAAGACACAATCTTTCCTTGAAGACAAAGATGTTCAAGATAAAAATACAAAGGAACTTAAAATAAAGCAAGTAGAATTCAAGTTAGGGGAGGATTGTTGGGATATGAAAGTACTAAAGAATATGAAAATATCGAAGATGGTCAAAGTCTGCTTATGTGAAGATCAAAGTAATCTTGCTCAACATCAAAGTACCGCAAAGCTTAAAGATGGTTATAATAGAATGTTTTATGGAAAGTAATGTTTATCTAGAATGTTCTTAGTTTAGTATTACCACGTACAAGGATTAGAGGTGTAAACCGACTAGGGTTATCCTTATGCCTATAAAAGGACCCCTAGATTGGCATTAGATATATGTTCTTAGAATACAATTTTAGAGAGAATATTAGAGATTTTAGAGAGAATATTAGAGTTTATCAAGTTCGATATTAGAGTTGTTAGGGTTGTTAGTAAATCTGTATCAAGCGTGTTTAGAGTATTAATAAAATCATTGAAGTTAAAGTTATTCTTCTTAGCTTTATTGAAGTAGTTTCCGCATACTTAATAGAGTAAATTCAGTGTTTCATTGTTAGTAACTTAGGATTTATCCGAGGTTGCTAAGCCCTTACAAGCTACATAGTTAGTTTGGTCATAGTTTATCGATCCAACAAGGTCCTTTCTAGAAAGATCATTGATGGTGCCGAAGTTCAAGTGATTGAGACAATGCCATAACCATGACTTTGTTTTAGAAGCCTTTGACAACAAAAAAATTGGAGAAGACGTCATCATGTCTTCGATAGAGATGGTGTACAAATTAGTGCCACGAGTTCCCTTTAAAATTTCAACACCATCTAATTCTCTAACGAAGCAAGAGTGTTTTCTGAAGGCCATTTCAAGATCGAAATCATAGAATTGACCAACAGAAAACAGATTATGACCAAGACCTTCCACATATTATACCCAGGAGATCACACTATCTCCAAACACATAGTCTCCATAGCCCATAATTGCCCCAAAATGGTCATTCCCAAATCTAATAGTCCCGATGAACTTATTCACGAAGTTCTTGAGCCTTGAGCGATCTCTAGTCATATGTTTTGAGAAGCCTGAGTCCAAATACCAAAGGACGATTTGTACGACCTGCATTTGAACACATACAAGTATGGATAACTGGAAGCTTTGGATCCCCATGATAAAATGGGTTCCGATTAGTTAGTACATGCAATTGGAACACCTATAACAGTTCTAGATGCCATGACATCATTAGTGGTGGAAGCAAGACTAGTAGTGGCAGTGGACCTATGTGAAGTATGACAACTTCTTAAAGGTATGATTCTACCAGTAGGCTTCCATTCCTTAGTGGGCATAGATCTATACTTCTTAGGGCAAAATTCATTAACTTTGAATTTACAGCCAGTAGGTTTCCATTGATAACCTACCTATAGGCTTCCAATAATTACTAAACCTTTTCCCTGTAGGCTTCAGGACTTCCTTAACCTGTTTAGCATTTCTGACATTTTTAACTAGAGATTTAACAACATTTCTCAAATCATTCACAACACATTCATGATATTTTCAAGAAACCAAACATTCATTACATGCTTTGCAAATACTAGCATAATTCAATTAATTACGGTATGCTTATAACTAATACTAGAATCAACACGATTTATTTTATTCAACACAAACTTATTATTCCTAGGGTGGTCTTCTACTTTCTTCACTTGATCACTCTTGGCTCGCGTGATCCTATCTTGCTTTGTATTGCCTGGAGGCTTTGACCCGCTAACCTTAGTGTCACTGATTACTCTTATAGAAGGAACGATGGGAATATTATTTGGTTTTACAACTTTTACTTATCCGGTCTAGAAGTGCTTTGGGATATGAGAATCTAGGAGGCACATCAAAGGTCACATGCTTGACTTTAGGCATAGAACTGGGCTGCTACTCAAGTTCCATGATAGGATCACGCGAGCCAAGAGTGATGGTCATCTACTCAAGTTCCATGATGCTAAAGATGCAAAGCAACTCTGGCTGCTCTCAAGACTATGTTTGGATGTAATGATGCTTCCAAAAAGATGCACAAAAATATGTTGAAGCAGCAGTTTGAAACTTTTACTGTTGGAGAAAGAGAAAGCCTTGATGCTGCCTATGACATATTCCAAAATCTTCTCAAAGATGGAGCTGTACAAAGCATAGGTTTCAGTTGAAGATGCTAATTTAAAGTTCTTAAGGAGTTTTCCATCTACATGGCATGTGATTACTACTATGATCAGAGGACAACCTGGATTGGACACCATGGACTTTGATGATCTCTACAATCATCTGAAGGTGTATGAGCATGAGATGAATGGCCAAACAAGCTCAAAGTCTAACAGTATTGATTTTGTGTAATCGAAAAGAGGGCGATACTTCTACTAAAAGTACTACTTCTCTACTCAAAGTACTGTTGCTCAAAGTAATTACCTACACTACCCCCAATTTTGCTCAGCAACCCACACCAACTAATACCATCCACTCAGATGAAGTCGTGTGCTCTTTCTTTGCACAAGCTACTCTACTGTTACTTATGAAGAACATCTCTCACAGATTGAAGAGGATGCTCTTGAAGAAATTGATATCAGGTGGCAAGTTGCTATGATCACTGCAAGGATCAAGAAGTTTATGAAGAAGACAGGAATAGGCATTGACTTCAAACCTAAACAGGGAATCACTTTTGACAAATCCAAGATTGAGTGCTTCAACTGTCAAAAGACTGGACAATTTACAAGGGAATGCAGGTTTGCTAAGTATCAAGCAAACATGATGACTGAGAAACCAAAGCTAGAGTTGAAAGAAATTCCTATTACATAAACAAAAGCTTTGGTTGCTCAAGAGAATCTATCAGAGGTTGACTGGAGTGCCGAGTTTGATGATGAGCCAAGAACCTACTGTATGGTAGCTGTGGAGGATTCAGTGGAAGAATTTGACTGGAGCACAACTTTTGATGAGGAACCCGGACATGCTTTGCTATGGAGTCTAAAGATGGTTATGAAAGCTTTGACGGAGCATGGAGTGTGAAGTGAACCTTTCGCTTGCCATAGTAGCTACTTCACCAAGTTCAACCCCTATCTCTGAGGTATGTTCTAAGTGTCATAACTTTTATCAAAAAGTGCTTAATGATTATGTGACTGAAAGAGATAAGTGTAGAACGGCTGAGGCTGAAGTAGCTGGTTACCAAATTACTTTAGAATCTATGGAACCCAAAATAATAACACATGAAAATAATGAAATGGCTTGGGCAGAAAAGTATGAACAACAGGATTATCAGTTAAAACTAAGTGAATGGAAGTTAAACTGTAAGATTTCTGAAATTGAGAAACTGACTAAGGAGAGAGATGAATTGCTAGACAAATTTGCTGCTTGGGGACAATCAGGTCTTTCTCATGTCACTTATGTTGAAAAACAGAAAAGAGCTTACATTAAAACTGGCCTAGGTTTTGGTATGGACTTTAATAGCATAGAAAACACACCTAGGATCAGGATGAATGTGATTTTGAGGATATAACCACTAGTGATGATGAACTCATTAATTATGTAGACACATCTAGTAATGAGGAATCAGTTAGTGAAACACCTCCTGAGTTTAAGAAAGATAATGGCTATCATGCAGTCCCTCATCCCACTGGTATTCATCAACCTCTTAGGCCTGATGTTTCTCGTTTTGGAGTAGACAGCTTATAGTTTAGGAAGAAACTCAAAGGTCAATCTAGGTCTGAAACCTCAAAAGAAACTGTTGAGACACCCAAGGTAGATGATGCTAAAAGCCAAGCGATACTTTCACCGAAAGTACCGCTACACCTCTAAGTATCAAGCTACACCTTCAGCAGTACCTTTAAGAAAACCTTTTCACAATCTGCTAAACTTTTTGGGATAATTTTGGTCAAAATAGTTTTCAACATACACCTAGAAGACAAGATAAGTTTGGTCATACACATAGAAGAAGAAATTTTGGGATTACAGATCAAAAACTATGTTATGTTTGTTTTAGTCCTAATCATTTGATTAAGGACTGTGACTTACACTCTGAATACTTAAGTAAGTTCCCAAAGAACGAACCGACAACCAAAACCAAGGGAGACTAGCCCAGCTTGGAATCATTCACATAGGGTTAACCATAGAAACTTCTCACCGGACTATAGGTACCCTCACCAGAGAAGACCTTTTTCAAAACCTCCAGTACCTTCAAATACTTTCCAAGGTAATGTTAAGCCAAGAACAGATACTTTCTCAAAGTCTGCTCGTTTCACCAAACACCTTTTGGAATAGGAACCCTAAGAGATCTAATTACTATCAATCTAGAAGGCGTTACTACTCTAAGAAAGTAGTTAGATCTAGAGACTCTTCACGGAAGTTAAAACCAAATGGGTTAAGAAGGAAAGTACAGATGATGAACAAACAGTACTTTCAACAAGTACTGCTGAAACAGTGATTTTTGATAAAGATGATTTTGTTGAAAAAGAAAAGGAGGTTTTTGTTGAAAAAGAAAGTTTTGCTGAAAATCCACCACAAGTTTTGAAACAAAAGATAATGCTTGATTCTGTCTACAAAAACTGTGAAGATTACATACTCAAGGAATTTGAGTATGTTACTCCACAAGGGGAACACAAGTCAGTAATGGCTTGGGTTCCTAAAAGACACTAACTTTTTTATCTTTGTGCAGGGCAACCCAGAAGAGGAGCTTAAATATCATCTTATTGTGGATAGTGGTTGCTCTGGAAGCATGACAGGAGACAAGGAGATTCTGTAAGATTTTAGGCCATATTGTGGAGGAAGAGTTGCATTTGGGAATGATGCTAGTGGAGGAAGAATTAGTGGGAAAGGAACCATAAAGACAGGGAGCATAGATTTTGAGAATGTTAGATATGTGAAGGAGCTCAAGTTCAACCTTTTGTCGTCTCTCAAATCGTGACAAAAGCACCCTGTGTTATTCATTGACACAGAATGTCTCATACTTTCACCTGAATTCAAGCTTGATGATGACAACTTGGTAATACTAAAAGTACCAAGAACCAATGATGTGTATAGTTTGGATATGAAGAGTCTTCACTCTTCTGAAAGAGCTACATGTTTAGTAGCAAAAGCATCACTTGAAGAAGCACATCAATGGCATAGAAGATTGTGCCATGTGAATTACAAGAATATCAACAAATTGGTCAAAGAAAATTTAGTTAGAGGTTTACCTTCAAAGACTTACAAGAATGATCACTCAGGTTTGGCGTGCAAGAAGGGTAAACAATACAAAGCTTCATGCAAGAAGCTTGAGGAAGGAACTGTCAGAGAACCTTTGGAGCTGCTACACACGGATCTATTTGGTCCTGTTTCTGTTACAAGTCTGAACAAGAAAAAGTACTGCTTGGTAGTGACAGATGATTGCAGTAGATTCAGTTGGGTATTTTTCTTGGGATTTAAAGATGATACTTTTTATTCTATTCATGATCTTATAATAGCACTTGAAAACCAACTGAGACTGAAAGTTAGAGGTATTCGATGTGATAATGGGACTGAATTCAAGAACAAGTTTATGGATGAATTTTATACCAACAAAGGAATCAAGAGGGAGTTCAGCATTGCAAGAACACCACAGCAGAATGGTGTTGCAGAAAGAAAGAATATGACTTTGATTGAAGCAGCCAGAACAATGCTTGCAGATTTACATTTACCTATTCAATTCTGGGCTGAAGGTGTAAGTACTGCTTATTATGTACTTAACAGAGTGTCAGTCACCAAACCACAGATGAAGACACCTTATGAGTTGCTGATGGGAAACAAACCCAACATTCGATTTATGAAGCCTTTTGGATGCCCTCTCACTATTCTCAACACAATTGATAATTTAGGCAAATTTGATGGCAAGTCAGAAGAAAGATACTTATTGGGGTATTGCACCAACAGCAAAGGATTTAGAGTGTACAACAGAGTCACCAAGAAGGTACAAGATTGTCTTTATGTTGAATTTTTAGAAGATCAAGAAAATCAGAAGGGTAAAGGTCCTGATTGGATGTTTGATCTTGAAGTTTTGACTCCTTCTATGAACTATGTACCTGTTAGAGAAGAAAATCAACCTGTACACAATGGAGACGAGGTATAATATGTTGTTCATGGATTCCATATTAGACCTGATGTTGTTCATGATGAAGAACCTAAAACTGTTGAGAAAGAGAAAAGTACTGATAAGCCAAAATCCTCATTGTCTGCTGAGGATCAAGCTATTCAAAATGAACTTAATCAGATGATTTTTCAAGATGTCATAGCACATTCTTATGATGATGAACAAAGAAGAGCTTATGAGGAAGCAAAGAAAAAGAACAAGACTGCAGAGTTCACTCACAAGACTTTGGGTGACAAGTACTTTAAATCAAAGTACTGCTGCACCAGTTAACAACACTTTGGATGATTTGGATAATCCTACCATGCCTGGCTTAGAAGATACTTATGACGAGTTTGAAGATGAAGGTATTTTCTCAGATTCCAATGAAGATGCTGATTTCACTAATTTGGGTGACAATTATGGAGTTCCACAGACTCCTGTCTTAAGAATTCATAAGAATCATCCTACTGATCAAATCATTGGTCCTTCTACTTCTGGAGTGATGACAAGACACAAAGCTAAGAGTTTTTCTAACCCTCAGAATGCTTTACTTAGCTTTGGCTATAAACAGAACATGCTAAATCATAAGGACCATCAAACATGCCTGTTTACTTGCTTTATCTCTCAAGAAGAACCCAAGAATATTGCTCAAGCATTGACTAAAGAGAATTGGGTTGAAGCTATGCAAGAAGAACTTCTTCAATTCAGGATTCAAGAAGTTTGGGTATTATGTGATTTTCCTGATGGAAAGAAGGTCATTGGTACAAGATGGGTGTTCAGAGTCAAGAGAGATGAAAGAGGGAATGTTATCAAGAACAAAGCAAGGTTAGTTGCACAAAGCTACAGACAAGAAGAAGGAGTAGATTATGATGAAGTATTTGCTCCTGTAGCAAGGATTGAAGCAATTCGAATCTACCTTGCTTTTGCATCATATATGGGATTCCAGGTTTATCAAATGGATGTCAAGAGTGCCTTTTTATATGGCAAGATTACAGAGGAAGTATATGTCAAACAACCTCCTGGTTTTGAAGATCCTACACATCCAAACAAAGTCTATAAAGTGGTTAAGGCTCTTTATGGCCTACATCAAGCACCTAGAGCTTGGTATGAAAGGCTCTCTACCTTCTTATTGCAACATGGTTACAGGAGAGGAGCTATAGACAAGACTTTGTTTATCAAGAGAGATAAGAAGGATATCATGCTAGTTTAAGTGTATGTAGATGATATCATATTTGGAGCTACAAAACAATCAATGGTCAAGGAGTTTGAGAAGCGATGCGAGAATGAATTTCAAATGAGTTCAATGGGTGAGTTAGCTTTCTTTTGGGACTTCAAGTTAAGCGATCAAAGGAGGGAATTTTCATAAGTCAATACAAGTATGTAGTTGACATACTTAAGAAGTTCAATTTTGATGCTATGAATCCTGTTACTACACCAATCAAGTCTATCAACTCATTGGGCAAGGATGAAGATGGTCAACCAGTTGAAGTCAAGTTGTACAGATCAATGATTGGCTGTCTTATGTATCTTACTGCATCTAGGCCTGATATCATGTTTGTTGTTTGTTTATGTGCAAGATATCAAGTCTCGCCTAAGGTCTCTCACATGAATGCAGTGAAGAGTATTTTTAGTTATTTGAAACAACAACCTAAGTTAGGGTTGTGGTATCCAAAGGATTCACCTTTTCACTTAGAAGCTTTTTCAGACAGTGATTATGTAGGTGACAACTATGACAGAAGATCAACCACTAGAGGATGCCAATATCTTGGAAGAAGATTAGTTTCATGGCAGTGTAAGAAGAAAACTATTGCAGCAACATCCTCTACTGAAGCGAGAATATGTGGTCTGCTGCAAGTGTTGTGGACAAGTTCTGTGGATGCAGAATCAACTATTGGATTATGGGTTCAATTTCAAGAATACTCCTATCAATATTGATAATGAGAGTACCATGTACATTGTGAAGAATCCAGTTTACCATTCCAAGACCAAGCACATTCAGATTAGGCACCACTTCATCAGAGATTGTTATGAGCATAGGCTCATTAATGTTGTCAAGGTGCATACAGATGATAATGTAGCTGACTTACTCACCAAAGGATTTGATGTTCCTAGATTTAATCACTTGGTGGTGAGTATTGGCATGATTAATTATTAAGCTACATTTAAGGGGAGGACTAGTTAGTGAGTTAGACAGTCCTATGCTTTGTTTAAGGGGAGGCAATCTAATGTTTACATGGAGTGTTTGTTCTTATAGAGAAGAAGATGGAAATGTACTTGCTATTTTGTTATATGAAAGTACTTGCTTTGAAAGTACTTGCTTGGGAAAGTACTACACGTGGAAAGAACTGTTTGTCTTATTAAAGTACTTTAACGGTAACATTGAGGGGTAAAACACACTAATGGTAACTTTGTTATTATGGGTTGTGATTTTTCAAATCCTACCTATAAATAACCACTTTCCGATTTTCCCTCTCACTTTTATTCGTTTCAATCTTTTCCATATTTCTCTCTCTATAACACAATTACATATTCAAGCAACGATATCTTTTTCAATTATCCATGGCTAACCTACATATAGTTTCAAAGCACAACATGGTGGCAAATTTAGATAAAACAGAGGCTAATGTCATCTTTCATGACATCATTGATTTCTTAACTGGTTCACCAATCAGTTATACGCTTTTGGTGGAACCTGATATAATTGAGCCCTGGATACAACAATTTTGGACAACTGCAAGGAAGCATGAGGAGAATGATGAATTTTATATTCAAGCTAAAGTTGCTGGAAGGATTATCAAGATTACTGAAGCATCAATTCGAGAAGATTTATTGTTTGATGATGCAGAAGGAGCTATTAGGTTTGATAAACAACTTCTTTGGGATACACTGAGAGATATTGGCTATGAAGGGTCTTTGGTTGACACAACAACATTCAAGAAACCCTTGTTCATTCCACATTGGAAGTATTTGGTACATGTTCTTCTTCATTGTATCAGTTCTAAAAGTACTTCTTGGGAGCAATTTGGTTCAAACATTGCATCTGCCCTGGTAGGATTGGCTACAAACCGTATGTTCAACTTTTCAAGGCTAATCTTAGATGGAATGCTCTCACACATCTCTCATGGACCAAGATGGTTAATGTATCCGAGATTTATTCAAGTCTTCTTGAATAAACAACTTTCAGATGTACCAAAGCCTACAAGTCTTTTACCTGTTGTGGTACAACCAGCCAAGATTTTCACATTTATGGCTAGGAAGAGTGATTTATTCACTGGAAGGGACACTCCATTGACTGCTTCAATGATGGAGATTGTTCAAGCTATTAGAGATGAGGCTGATGCTAGTGATGACAGAGAAGGTACCGCCAAGGTACGCTTCTCAAAGTCTTTGCATCTCAAGAAACTTCACCACAAGGTACTGCTTCACAAAGTGTGGAATCACAAGGTACTGCTTCACAAGGTACTGATGTTAATGAAGGTACTGAAGTTTCTCCCACCTCATCCGACCATACTACTCCTCCTATTGCATCACCAGAACAAGATGTTCCTATTTTCTCATCATCTTCTGGAGGAGATCCAACTACTATACCCCCTAAAGGTTTAGTATTGGATAATTATGTTCTGACAAGAGAGTTAGTCAGATTGAACAAAACTACTAAGGCTCAAGCTGCACAGATAGCACAATTGAAGATCAAGTTTAGAAAATTCAAGAAGTCTGTTTGGCCCTTGGTTAAACATCACAGATTATGGGTCAAAGCTAAAAAGAAGCAGCAAAGGCAGTTTAAGAAGACCAAAGGTACAAAGGTTCAAAAGCAATCTTCATTCCAATTGGGGAGGAAATTGGAAGATAAGAATTTGAATGAAGATGCTCCATCATATACTGATAAAGAAGATAAACCTCAAGGTACTGATGATCACCCTTAAAGTACTGAAGTGCAAGTTCAAGTTAAAAGTACTGAGGAAGAAATCATTAAAGTTCAAAGTACTGATGATCAAGGTACTGCTGATCAAAATACTGGTCTTCAAGAAACATCTCGACAAGAATTAATTACACCAATGGTGTTAAACTTTGATGAAGAAGCTGGTCCCTCTACTATTTTACATGAAGAGGAGACTGATACACCTGTGGTTGAGCACACTGAAGCTGTGGATGAAGAAGTTGTTGAAATATTGCAAAATCTATCAAGATCAAGAGGTGTTGCTATTCCTTGTGTTACTTAAGAACAACAACAAGTCTCTCAACCTGTTATTGATCCAAAAGATAAAGGAAAAGGCAAGATGATAGAAACAAAGAAGAAGAATATCACTTTAGCACAAATAAGGGCTGCTCAAGTTGCTATGAATGAGGAAGCGACTAGAAACTTTCAAGCTGAATTGAATGCTGAAATTGATATTGAAGAGGCTAAGGATAGAGAAGCTAAGGAAATTGAAGAAGCTAAGAACAGAGAAGCAGCTAAGAAATTGCAAGAAGAACTGAATCTTTGAAGTGTTGAAACATTACAGACACCTATTCCTATTTCTGCTCTACCAAGAAGACCAAATCTTGCTAAGGAAAGAAATGCAATGATGGCTTATCTAAAGAAGCAAGGATATATTGGATTGAATAAGTTGAAGTATGTTGAGATGAAAGAGTTATATGAAGCTGTTAGAGAAGCTTATCAGAAACAAGTTGATAGTATCAAAGATTATAAAGATGATGATGTTCAGAAAGAAGAAGAAAGAAAAGGAAGCTTAAAAAGAAAAAGAACAACTGAAGTTAAAGATCAACAGCCGTCAAAGAAAGTTGAGTTAAGATCTGATACTAATGATGAACTGAGGAATTACTTAAGAATTGTAGAATTTGAGTATTCTAAAGCTGACGCAGAAAAGAAGACAGAAAAGAAGAAGAAAAAATCTCCAATAACTACTTTTGAAGTTGTAGAATCTAAAGATGGGAATTATCTGATGTTTCATAGACAAGATGAAAGCTTCAGAATGTTTAATATGCTATGGGATATATTGCACATAATAGATAGAGAGGATTTGTTTCATCTATATCATTTGGTGCAAGAATACTTTGAACACATTCCATCATAAGGAGTTGGTTTAATCTTGCTTGCAGATCTCACAACTGTTTGGGAAACTGAAGAAACAAGTACAGCTGAGATTTGGTAAAAACAAGAAGATTGGGAGATTACAAGCTGGAGATTCTTTGAAGAATCTGGAGTGCATGTTTTAGAGTTAGAAGATGGGACTATGATTCACATGTTAGCAGATAGAAGATATCCTCTTACATCATATCTCATGAGGAGAATGCTAGAGCATGGGATGGAAGTTGAAAAAGATAATGAAACTGCCCTTTTGGTCATCAAATTGTTTATCAGATGGACTACTATGGCTGATGATGATGCATGAATAACTGGTATGAATCTTTATTGAATAAATTTTGATATATCGATTACTTTATTCAAAGTATCGTTGGTCAAACAAGTACTTTCATCAAAGTACGCTTTGCAGTTTTAAACCAGTTACTGATTTTGAAAAGAAAACTTTTGTTAAGTGATAAATATTTTGAAACAAAAGGTTAAAAGTAATAAATGGTTTTTGAGATGGTAACAAACAATAGGTTATCAATCCACCATGGTTACAAAAGGATTGGCTAATCCATGAGCAAACGGCTCTGCTAAAGATATCTCAAATCCGTTTTATAGTTGACAACTTGCTAATAAGTTGTATGGTAATCAACTCACCATATCAGTAACGTGAAGAGTTGTCTAGCCCACAAGAAAATGGCTTGTGGTAAAGGCTATGGAAAAACCATTATTTGGTAATTAGTTCACCATGATGAAATAACTAACTAGTCCAAAAGGGTACAACTTTTGGTAAAGACAAATCAAATCTGTTGATAGCTGATGATTTGCTAAAAATCATATGGTTATCAATGTACCATGATCTTACACATCAAAACATTTGGCTACTCCAGAGTTAATGGCTTTGGTAAAGAGACATCAAATCCATTAAATTTTCAATAATTCACCTCTCACAGGAGTTTACACACCTGGAAGTGATGAGAATAGACTGAAACTTAAACTAAATTAATGTACACATTATCATATGTTCTTTGAGTTCTTTGAAAAGATGGAGCTTGCTGAATGTTCTTTGAAAAGAGATTACTAATTATGGATGCTATAAAGAATAATTTCAAGAGAATACTTTGATAATGATGATATAAGCATAAAGAATACAAAGATACAATTCAAAGACAAAGACACAATCTTTCCAAGAGGCTAACAGAAGTTAAAGATAATTTTACAAAGGAACTTGAAGTCAAACAAGTAGAATTCAAGTTAGGGGAGGATTTTGGGATATGAAAGTCTGAAGATTGACAAAGTCTGACAAGTCAAAGTATCTTGAAGAGTCAAAGTAATCTTGCTAAGTAAAAGTCAAAGTAAATCTGCTGACGTCAAAAATCTTGTACAAAGCCAAAGAACTGTTATATTCGTTTATGGAAAGCTTTATGTATTCTAGAATATTCTTTGTTTAGATTACTTGTCGTACAAGGATACAAATTGTAAACCGACTAGGGTTATCCTTAAGCCTATAAAAGGACCCCTAGATTGGCATTAGAGTAATGAGTTTTATGTGTTTTTAGAATCCTAAAATACGATCATTATTAGAGTTTTAGAGAAGTTTGATATTAGAGTTGTTTAAGAATCTGTATAACAAGCAGATTCAAAGTTATTAATAAAAGTTAAAGTTAATTCTTCTTAGCTTTGTTAAGTAAATTCCGCATACTTAATAGAGTTTGCTCAGTGTTTCATTGTTAATAACTTAGGATTTATCCGAGGTTATTAAACCCTTAACAAGCTATTTAAGTTAGTTTGGTTAGAGTACATCGATCCAACACTACTGAGGCTCAAGCTGCACAACTGATAAAGCTGAACAATAAATTTAGAAGATTGAAGAAATTTGTATGGCCTTTGGTTCAACATCCAGTTGTGGGTGAAGTCACAAAAGAAGAAAGGACAGAAGTTTAAGAATGCTTCTAAAAGCAAGTAGGTTCACAAGCATTCTTCATTCCAATTGGGGAGGATATTGGAGCAATAGAATTTAAATGAAGATGCTGAACATTATGAAGAACCAGAAGTTGAACCTAAAGGTACTGAAGCTCAAGTTAATATTCAAAGTCTTGAGCCTCTTGAACCTCAAAGTCTTGGCTTACAAAGTCTTGATGATCAAGGTGCTGCAGATCAAGGTACTGCTGCTCTTCAAGGAACATATAGACAAGAGCTTATTACACCAAGGACTCTAAATTTTGAAGAAGAAGTTGGTCCTTCAACAGTCCTACCAGAAGAGGAAGGCGATACACCCAAAGTAGAGCACACTGCAAGTAATGATGAGACTGTTGCTCAAATATTGCAAAACCTATCAAGACCAAGAGGTGTTAGTATTCCAGGAATTGCTGAAGAACAACCTCAAGCTTCTCAACCTGTCTTAGATCCAAAGGACAAAGGCAAAGGCAAGCTGGTAGAAACTAAAAAGAAGAAAAAGCTTACTTTGGCAGAACTAAGAGCTATTGAAGTGGCTAAGAATGAAGAAGTTGCTAGGAAGCTACAAGCTTAATTGGATGCTGAAGTTGCTATACCGAGAAAATCCAAATTGTTATATCACAAAGACCGCCAAGTATTGCTAAGGAAAGAAATGCCATGATGGCTTATCTGAAGGGTCAAGGATATACTTGGATTACAGTGAAGTATTTAGAGATGAAAGATTTATATGATGTTGTTAGAGAAGCTTATCAAAAGAAAGTTGATAGTATTATTTCTTTTAAAGATGATGATAAGCTGAAGGAGGATGCTAGAAAAAGAAGCTTAAATAGAAAAAGAACAACTGAAGATGAACGACCATCAAAGAAGGTAGAATTGAGATCAAATACGTTGATGAGTGAGGAATTATCTTAAGAGTTGTAGATTTTGAGCATCCTAAGTCCAAAGATGTTGCAGCAAAGAAGTCTAAGATGTCTGCATTTGAAGTTGTAGAATCAAAGGACGGAGACTACCTTATGTTCCATAGAGAGGATGAAAGCTTTAGAACATTTAATCAGTTATGGGACATATTACACATGATAGATAGAGCTGATATGTTTCATTTATACCAACTGGTGCAAGAATATTTTGAACACATTCCATCAAATGGAATTGGTTTAGTCTTGCTTGGAGACCTCACAACCATCTGGGAAACTGAAGAAACAAGCACTGATGAAATTTGGCAAAACCAAGAAGTTTGGGAAATTACTAGCTGGAGATTCTTTGAAGAATCTGGAGTGCATGTTTTGGAGCTGGAAGATGGAACCATGATCCATATGTTAGTAGAAAGAAGATATCCACTTACAAGAGATCTTATGAGAAGAATGCTAGATCATGGTATGGAGGTTGAAGAAGAGAATAACACAGCTCTAATGGTCATTGAACTATTAATTAAATGGACAATTATGGCTGATGATGATGCATAAATCTTGGTATGATTTATATTTATATAAGTTTTTGAAAAAATCAGTACTTTATTCAAAGTACTTCTGATCAAACAGTACTTTAACGAAAGTACTGCTTGCAGCACAAAACCAGTAAATGATTTTTTATAGAAAATAAGCAAACTTTTGTTAAGTGCAAAATATTTTGAAACAAAAGTTAACAGCAACCAATGGTTTTTGAGATGGTTATAACAAAAGGTTATCAATCCACCATGTCTAACAAAAGGATTGGCTAATCCATGAGCAAATGGCTCTGGTAAAGATATCTCAAATCCGTTGAATGGTTGACAACTTGCCAATAAGTTGTATGGTAATCAACTCACCATATCTGATATAGTGAAGAGTTGACTAGCCCACAAGAAAAATGGCTTGTGGTAAAGGCTGTGGAAAAACCATTTATATGGTAATTAGTTCACCATGGTTGCAAGAACTAACTAGTCCGAAAGGGTACGGCTTTTGGTAAAGACACAACAAATCCGTTGATAGCTGATGATTTGCTAAAAATCATATGGTTATCAATGTACCATGGTTTTACACACCTAAACATTGGCTACTCCAGAGTTAATGGCTTTGGTAAATAGACATCAAAATCCATTAAATTTTCAATGATTCACCTCTCATAGGAGTTTACACACCTGGAAGTGATGAGAATAGACTGAAACTTTATGATCGGATGTACAATTTGCCATATGTTCTGAGTAGGCTGAAAAGATGAAGGTTGCTGATAATTGCTGAAAAGGATTGCTTATAAAGACTACTTTGATGATGATAATACAAGCACATAAAGTACAACATAAATCTAAAGATAAAGACACAATATTTCCTTGAAGACAAAGATGTTCAAGATACAAATACAAAGGAACTTAAAATAAAGCAAGTAGAATTCAAGTTAGGGGAGGATTGTTGGGATATGAAAGTACTAAAGAATATGAAAATACTGAAGATGGTCAAAGTCGCTTATGTGAAGATCAAAGTCTTGCTCAACATCAAAGTACCGCAAAGCTTAAAGATGGTTATAATAGAATGTTTTATGGAAAGTAATGTTTATCTATAATGTTCTTAGTTTAGTATTACCTGTCGTACAAGGATTAGAGTTGTAAACCGACTAAGGTTATCCTTATGCCTATAAAAGGACCCCTAGATTGGCATTAGATATATGTTCTTAGAATACGATTTTAGAGAGAATATTAGAGATTTTAGAGAGAATATTAGAGTTTATCAAGTTCGATATTAGAGTTGTTAGGGTTGTTAGTAAATCTGTGTATCAAGCAGGTTTAGAGTATTAATAAAATCATTGAAGTTAAAGTTATTCTTCTTAGCTTTATTGAAGTAGTTTTCGCATACTTAATAGAGTAAATTCAGTGTTTCATTGTTAGTAACTTAGGATTTATCCGAGGTTGCTAAGCCCTTACAAGCTACATAGTTAGTTTGGTCATAGTTTATCGATCCAACAAGGTCCTTTCTAGAAAGATCATTGATGGTGCCGAAGTTCAAGTGATTGAGACAATGCCATAACCATGACTTTGTTTTAGAAGCCTTTGACAACAAAAAAATTGGAGAAGACGTCATCATGTCTTCGATAGAGATGGTGTACAAATTAGTGCCACGAGTTCCCTTTAAAATTTCAACACCATCTAATTCTCTAACGAAGCAAGAGTGTTTTCTGAAGGCCATTTCAAGATCAGAATCATAGAATTGACCAACAGAAAACAGATTATGACCAAGACCTTCCACATATTATACCCAGGAGATCAAACTATCTCCAAACACATAGTCTCCATAGCCCATAATTGCCCCAAAATGGTCATTCCCAAATCTAATAGTCCCGATGAACTTATTCACGAAGTTCTTGAGCCTTGAGCGATCTCTAGTCATATGTTTTGAGAAGCACGAGTCCAAATACCAAAGGAAGATTTGTACGACCTGCATTTGAACACATACAAGTATGGATAACTGGAAGCTTTGGATCCCCATGATAAAATGGGTTCCGATTAGTTAGTACATGCAATTGGAACACCTATAACAGTTCTAGATGCCATGACATCATTAGTGGTGGAAGCAAGACTAGTAGTGGCAGTGGACCTATGTGAAGTATGACAACTTCTTAAAGGTATGATTCTACCAGTAGGCTTCCATTCCTTAGTGGGCATAGATCTATACTTCTTAGGGCAAAATTCATTAACTTTGAATTTACAGCCAGTAGGTTTCCATTGATAACCTACATTACTAAATTTATACCCTATAGGCTTCCAATAATTACTAAACCTTTTCCCTGTAGGCTTCCAGACTTCCTTAACCTGTTTAGCATTTCTGACATTTTTAACTAGAGATTTAACAACATTTCTCAAATCATTCACAACACATTCATGATATTTTCAAGAAACCAAACATTCATTACATGCTTTGCAAATACTAGCATAATTGAATTAATTACGGTATGCTTATAACTAATACTAGAATCAACACGATTTATTTTATTCAACACAAACTTATTATTCCTAGGGTGGTCTTCTACTTTCTTCACTTGATCACTCTTGGCTCGCGTGATCCTATCTTGCTTTGTATTGCCTGGAGGCTTTGACCCGCTAACCTTAGTGTCACTGATTACTCTTATAGAAGGAACGATGGGAATATTATTTGGTTTTACAACTTTTACTTATCGGTCTAGAAGTCTGGGATATGAGAATCTAGGAGGCACATCAAAGGTCACATGCTTGACTTTAGGCATAGAACTGGGCATAACTACACTATCCCTCCTAGTACCAGATTTAGGACATGTTGCAATTACACATTCTAAGAGTTCCTGAGATCGTTTGGCATATAAGCATGTGATAACATCAAATAATTCTGAATATTAAGTGTCAATTTTGATACCGATCGGCATCATAATACAGGTCCGGTGGAACGAAGGCCCATCGACGGGAAAGGGTCCGATGGGTTAAGTGGCTAAGGGCGAGATTTGGCAACAAGATCCCATCCAACCGAAGTTAAAGGAGAAATGATTGCAAGTCTATTTTTGTTACGAATTTGTTTCCTTTTTAAATTGTGTTTCTTTATCCTTAAGTTTAGGGATTTAGGTTTATTTGTTTTCCTATTTAAACTCCTTGGTTGGTTGGTTATAAATTGAATAATTGAAGTTTTCTATTAAACGTGTTTCTATGTTTTCTTTGTCTTACTCGGTTGGCCGAGAAGCGCCCGACGATCCAACAACTTGGTTGGCCAAGTGCTCATCGCCGCTAGGTTTTAGTCCTAGGTTATCCTTTTTCTTACGAATCCTTATCAAGTGGTATCTAGAGCCAAAAGGATCTCACAATGTCTGCTGAACCCGACCCTCGTGATGTGGAGATCGAACGACTTCGCAACCGGATTCGGGAATTAGAAATCAATCCTTTTAATCACTACGAACAACAGTTTGAAAACACACCATCTCACTCACAACTTAGCGGCACATCGGGCAGCCTAATTCAACAATTTTTTTCACAATCAGAACCCACCACCTTCTCCCGGCCATCGCCACCGCCATGCCCCACCACCACCACACCAGCCCGCTGATCCACTCCAATCTCTAGGTCTTCGCACCGAGATTCCTGAGTTCGAAGACAACCTACAACCCGATGATTTTCTTGACTGGTTACTCACAGTCGAGCGAATTTTTGATCTTCGCGACATTCCAGATAATTTAAAGGTAAAATTAGTTGCCATAAAGTTAAAAAAAATATGTTTCGTTATGGTGGGAAAACATCCAAAAGCAGCGTCATCGCGACGGGAAACACAAGGTCGCATCATGGGATAAGATGAAACGACTCTTGCATGCCAAGTTTCTTCCAGTCACCTTCAAACAGGACGCATATATCGAATACCACAACCTTAGACACGGTACTTTGTCAGTCGCAGCTCTTATCACCGAATTTGAACGAATGCATTTACGTTGTGGGGCTGACGAAGACGAAGAACAGCTTATCGCGCGCTTTCTAGGCATACTCCTACTAGACATTGCCGACACCATTTCGTTAATGCAATATTATTCTTTTTCGGATGTGTGCAGGTTAGCCTTGCGGGTCGAACAACAGAATACTCGAAGAGGCAAAACTGTTACCCGATTCCAACCTGCTAGCCGCAACCCAACTCAACCATAAATCTCCAACAGAATTGGCCCGATCAAGACCGATACCCCAACAGCCCCTACTACAGCGAATGACAACTCAGCTCCCTTACGTTGTTTTAAATGTCAAGGTTTGGGTCATATCAAGCGTGACTGCCCGAACAAACAAGTTGTTGCTTTCGTCAACGACACAGAACCCCAGTCTGACATTGACGGTGAAGAAGAAACCGAGCTCCTTTACCCGGACAAGGGTGAAGCACTTGTTGCACGACGGCTGTTGAACACACTTGTTGCTGATACGGAGGACGACACCAAGTGGCTTCGACACAATATCTTCCGCACTAAATGCACTGCCAAGGGACGGGTGTGTACAATCATTATTGACGGTGGCAGTTGTGAAAACATGGTCGCCACCACCATGGTCGACAAGCTAGGGCTACCCACCCAAGACCTCCCGGAACCGTATCAGTTAACGTGGTTAAAAAAGGGTAACCTAGTCAAGGTGACACACAAGTGCTTGGTGACCTTCTCGATCGGTACCAAATACACCGATGAAATATGGTGTGAAGTCATCCCGATGGACGCGTGCCATTTGTTACTCGGAAGACCATGACTATACGACCGAAGGGCAAAGCATGATGGGTTTCGAAACACATATTCCTTCAAAAAAGACGGTCTCCATGTTACATTGGCTCCTCTTAATCCTCGAGGCGAAAAACCGAGAGATAGCACGGTGACAAAAGCCGATCTCGTCGGCCTTACAAGACACTCACCTCCGCGTCCCGTGCTCGGTCTAGTTATCATCGAAGAGAACACACCAATTGAAGATGTCCCAGTTGAGGTGATTCCATTACTTAATGAATTCTTCGATATTTTTCCTGATGATATTCCTGCAAGATTACCACTCATGCGAGAGATACAACATTGCATCGACTTCACTCCCGGTGCAACAATCCCTCACAAAGCAGCTTATCGCATGAACCCGAAAGAATATAACGAGTTACACCGACAAGTCACCGAGCTACTGGAAAAGGGTTTAATTCGTGAGAGCATGAGCCCGTGTGCCGTCCCGGCATTACTTGTTCCTAAACCTAATGGCACGTTTCGTATGTGTATTAACATGCGCGGTTAACAAAATCACCATAAAATACCGTTTTCCAATTCCGCGATTTGATGATCTTTTGGATCATCTCCATGGCGCTACTATTTTTTCAAAGATATATTTATGAAGCGGCTATCATCAGATACGACTACGACCCGGGGATGAATGGAAAACCGCGTTCAAAACACGCGACGATCTTTATGAGTGGATGGTTATGCCATTCGGTCTTTCAAATGCTCCAAGCACGTTCATGCGTTTAATGAACCATATCTTCAGGTCCCTCATTGGCAAATGTGTCGTCGTTTATTTCGACGACATCTTGGTGTTTAGCAAAAGTTTAGAATCGCATCTCCAGCACCTACGCGATATCTTTTCAATATTACGGGAACAGAAATTGTTTGCTAACCGGAAGAAATGCCACTTTTTGACAACGGAAGTTATCTTCTTGGGTTACTTAGTGTCCGACAATGGTATTCGCATGGACACTACCAAAGTGGAAGCCATCACTACTTGGCCAACTCCGAGGTCGTTGCATGATGTCCGAAGCTTCCATGGGTTAGTGTCTTTCTATCGCCGTTTTATTCGTGATTTTAGTTCGATCGTCGCTCCTATCACAGATTGCTTAAAAGATTCAAAGTTCATATGGAGTACGGAATCACAAAGCGCGTTTGCCAAGCTAAAACAAGCTGTTACGGAAGCACCTGTATTAGCTTTGCCCAACTTTGAGCATGTCTTTCAGGTGGAATGCGATGCTTCGGGACTCGGGATTGGGGGCGTTCTGAGCCAAAAAAACCGACCCATCTCTTTTTTTTGCGAGAAATTTAATGACACTCGCAAACGCTATAGCACGTACGATAAGGAATTCTATGCTATCGTCTGAAGTCTAGAATATTGGCGCCACTACTTATTACCGAATGATTTCATCCTCTATTCCGACCATCAAGCATTACAGTTCATTCAGGGGCAAGCCAAATTAAAACCACGACATGCTAAGTGGGTTGAGACACTTCAGGATTTTTCTTTTGTCATTCGACACAAAGCGGGGAGTTCAAATACGGTGGTAGCGCCCTCAACAGGCGACCAGCGTTAACCACCACGTCATCGGTTCATGTGTCGGGTTTCGAGAGTATACAACCACTCTATATCGATGATCCAGATTTTAAGGATTGTTGGGAACAATGCGCGACGCCCGTTTCATGACTTTGTTCGAAGAGACGGCTTTCTTTTCAAAGGACATCGCTTGTGCGTCCCACTCTCATCCGTACGGGAAGCAATCATACTTGAGACACATCAAGGGGGCTTAGCGGGTCATTTTGGGCGCGACAAAACTGTTGGGTTAGTCTCCGAACGTTTCTTTTGGCCAAAACTTTTTCGGGATGTCGTTAAAGTATTGAACCGTTGTCGCATATGTCGTTTGGCCAAGACTCACCACACTAATCAAGGCCTCTATACCCCGCTTCCAATGCCGAACAGACCATGGGAGGACGTCTCAATTGATTTCGTGCTCGGCTTACCATTGACACAACGAAAGAAAGATTCCATTATGGTGGTTGTCGACAGGTTCTCAAAAATGGTGCATTTTGTCCCTTATACTAAGACGTACGATGCATCTCAGGTGGCTCGATTATACTTTCTTTGAAATTGTAAAACTGCATGGGGTCCCGAAAACAATCACTTCGGATCGGGATGTTAAGTTCGTTAGCCATTTTTGGCGTACTCTGTGGAGGCACTTAGGCGCCAAGTTACAATTCAGTTCCTCTTACCACCCACAGACGGATGGCCAAACCGAGGTTACAAACCGGAGCCTTGGTAACTTACTTCGTTGTTTAGTTGGTGATAATAAGAAACAATGGGACCTCGCCCTTCCTCAGGCTGAATTTGCGTACAACCGATCATCCCACAGTTCAACTGGACGAAGCCCCTTTTTGGTGGTTTATGGTCGCAACCCTTTCACACCATTGGATCTAGTTCCATTGCCAATTCTTTGATTCCTATAGTGCTGACGGGGAGGCTCGGGCGGATCAAATCAAACTCTTACATGAACAAGTTCGGGACCAAATCATGAAACATAATTTGGAATATCAGACGCGTGCAAATAAACATCGAAAACGCGTTGTGTTTAAGGAAGGTGACTTAGTTTGGATATTTCTATCCAAAGCGATTTCCCTCGGGACGCTATGGGAAGTTGTAGGATCGCGCGGATGGCCCGTTTCATGTTTTGCGACGTATCAATGATAATTCCTATAAGATCGATTTGCCTGGTAATTATGGTGTGTCTGCTACTTTTAATGTTGCTGATCTCGCTCCGTACACAGCTGACGATGCTTTAGGTGGTGACTCGGGGACGAGTCGTTTTTTAGGGGGGGAGGATGATACCGATCGGCATCATAACACAGGTCCGGTGGAACGAAGGCCCATCGACGGGAACGGGTCCGATGGGTTAAGTGGCTAAGGGCGAGATTTGGCAACAAGATCCCATCCAACCGAAGTTAAAGGAGAAATTATTGCAAGTCTATTTTTGTTACGAATTTGTTTCCTTTTTAAATTGTGTTTCTTTATCCTTAAGTTTAGGGATTTAGGTTTATTTGTTTTCCTATTTAAACTCCTTGGTTGGTTGGTTATGAATTGAATAATTGAAGTTTTCTATTAAACGTGTTTCTGCGTTTTCTTTGTCTTACTCGGTTGGCCGAGAAGCGCCCGACGATCCAGCAACTTGGTTAGCCAAGTTCTCATCGCCGCTAGGTTTTAGTCCTAGGTTATCCTTTTTCGTATGAATCCTTATCAAATTTCCCCCGATAATGCTAGTATTTTATATCATTTATCTGTATTTATGCTTGTTTTCCTCTATATTTCACTTTCAGGTAAATTACGAGCATTGGAGCTAAAGAGACGCGGATTTGGAGAGTTTATTAAAGATATATCATAGTATGCTCATTTTGAAGATGTTACGGCGTAACTCCTCTCTCACGTTATGCCGTAACAGAAGCATGGCTCAGAAAACCAACTCAATGGAAGATTACGGCGTAACTCTCTCCAAAGATTACGACGTAACTAACTAGGTCAAATGAGGCTCCGCGCCGCAGCAGATTACGACGTAACTAATTCGAAAATAACGCCATAACAGGGATTTATTGAAGATACGGCGTAACTCCTTCCAGATGTTACGCCGTAAACATCATTTTTAGTGCAAATTACGAAGATAAGGGTGTTACGGCGTAACTCTCAACTCAAGTTACGCCGTAACCAGATATGGCCTATAAATACCCCATGATTTCCAGCATTTCAAAGCATCCCATTTCACACACAACATCTGTAAACGTGAGTAGAAGTCGAAGGCAGATCTAGAGGAGCGTACGGAGGCATCTCCAAGGAAGAAATCACTCCCCTACGATAAGCTTTAGCATTTTATCTTTTCTTTACTTTCAATTCATGTATTTCATAATTTTAAACATTGAATCGATTGTTTTAGTTAATATGAGCGGCTAAGCACCCCTCTCCTCTATTAATCACAACCCTCGCCTTTATTTGCTCTTATATTTTATTTTTTTGTCTTTAGTAGTTAATTAGTAAATTCAATATCAAAATCATATTAAAATCTGTGACACCTAGACTTAGTTTAAATCCACACACATAGCTCTTGGGACGACCTCGGTTTTACCGAAATACTACACTACACACGACCGGATACACTGCCCGTTAGTGCATTAGGGTAGACCATAGGTATAACGAGTAATTATAAATATTAAAACCTGGTCAGTAAAACCTGCATCAAGTTTTTGCGCCATTGTTGGGGAGTTATTAGGATTTTCATTAAGTCCTCCGTTTTTGTTTTAAAATTTTCTCTATTTCTCAGGACCTCTTTTCAAGTTTCAGGTGCCATGGAAGTTGTTAACAATGATGACCTCACTCTTGAGGAATACTTGGCGTTGACAAGAGAAGAGCAAGGACCGGGGATCGTTAGGCCGGCCATCGCAGAAGATGCTCAATTCGAAATCAAACCACAATTTATGAGGGAGTTGCGCGCAAACCCTTTCTCCGGAAGCATTACCGATGATGCTTACGAACATGTGGACAACGTGGAATTCATTGTCAGCCTATTCAAAATTCCTAGAGTCTCAAATGATGTTGTCATGTTACGGGTATTCCCCATTTCTCTCACTGGAGCTGGTAAAAGATGGGTTGATCGATTACCTGCCAGGATGGTTAACACCTGGCCACTCCTAAAAAAATATTTCATTTAAAGGTACTGTCCTCCATCTAAAACTGCAAAGCAATTAGAAGAAATCCATAACTTCAAGTAGGAGGGTGACGAAACATTGTATCATGCATGGGAGCGATACAACGAATTACTATACAAGTGCCCTAATCATGACCTTAATAACCAGCAGAAGGTGAACGTCTTCTACAAGGGACTAAACATCTCCTCAAGACAAATGATCGATTCTCAAGGGCCAATACCTGGAATGACTCCAACAATGGCTTTAGAACCTATTCAAAAGATGGCTGACCACTCCCACAAGTGGCACAATGGAGGGGTCAATCGAGGTAAAAGTAGAAATGTAGAAGGCCTTGCAGCAATAAACAACAAATTAGAGAGTCTTGGAAGAGACATGAAAAAACTTAAGGAGAATGTGCATTCCATACAAGTTGGATGGAATGAACACAATGGCACTCTCCCTGCCAAGGAGTGCTCCTCTAACAAGGAAGTTAAAAGGATTGAAGAAGTAAAATACGGAGGTGGAAGTCCCTTCAACAGATACGATGGTAACGGGACCAGATACCGGGAAAAATCCCCAGGGTTCTATACTAAAATCAACAACAATCCTCCTAGACCAAGCCTCGAAGAAATAATGCATAAACATATCGAATAATCTACAAAGAAAAATGATAGACTCAAAGAATGGATAGCCAAGGTGAAAGAAGACACCAACATGAACTTGCGAAACCAAGAGGCTGCGATTAAAAACCTCGAAACCCAAATTGGGCAATTAGCTAAAAATCTTGAAACCAGTAATGACAAAGCCATTGCTTGCAAAGCCATATTCGCACAAGATAAACCGAAGGAAGAACAGTGCACCTCTTCTGTCACTAATGATATTTGTGGGATTAACAACTTAAAAGAAGATGACAAATCTGAAGACAACGAGGACCTGCCAAGCCAACTTCCTAAGAAGGAACACTATCAGGAAAGTTTTCTTCTACCATGCACTATCGGTAATCTTAAAATTCCCGCTTTAGCTGATTTGGGGGCTGGGGTAAACCTTATTTCTACTTCATTGTTTGATAAAATAAAACTTACCAATTTAAAAGAAAAAACAATGATGATTGAAATGGCTGATTCCTCTAAAGCTGAGCCTAAGGGAGTGGTTAACAATGTTCTCCTTAAAATTGGTAAATTCCTTTTTCCAACTGATTTCGTGGTTATTGACATGGGAAAACGGGAGATGTGCAACTTAATTCTTGGAAGGCCTTTTCTGGCCACTTGTCGAGCACATATAAAGGCTTTTGAAAAACAAATTTCTTTAGGAACTGAGGAAGAACGAATTACTTTCAGCCTGAAGGAACAATTAAATCCCAGATTAGAAATTTCAAAAAAAGTTGATGTTGTCATTGTAACACCCCAACCCGACAAGGGCAAAAATGTCACAAATACAGCTTCATATCAGAACCTTAAAATACTATACAATAGCGGAAGCCTTTACAAAACTTACAAAAGAAAATATAAATAACTTAATAATCAAAATAAATCTAAGATCCCTATCTTCCAATCTTGCTCTCAACTCTACTCTCAACCCGTCGGCTATCCCATAAGCTCATCTTGAATGCTTAATACTGCCAAGAAAAGAAAATGCGTGAGCTTACAAATGAACAGATATATACGAAACGAAAACTAAACAAAATAGAAATATGAAATAAAACAAAGAAACGAATAACGAAGTCACAACGGAATGAGATCAATGAATCATTGAGGATTTTGCGGAAACACAATCATACAGAAATTCGGAAGAACAAATAGCAATTAAGAACAAACACATATCATATTGATGGCACCAACACAAACGCATCAAGATAACCAAACATTAACTAAAGCAGGAAATTTGAGTACATATGAGCCAAACGAAATATCAAAAGGCTAACGGAAACAATTTCTAGAAAGTAAACATGGCATTCATACAAGTCAATTAATCTACATTTAACACACTTAATCCAATATTGTAGCGGGGAATAGCGGTCAAATCATGGCAGTCACACATGCAAATAGAAAACATAGTAGGAAAACTATAACTAAATAAGCAAAAGACATAGCATAGCAATTAGCAAATTATCAAAACAGATATCATAATTAAACCATTTTCCAAACCAAAACTTAATATAAACAGAGTCTAAACATGGCAGATCAAACATAAGCAGATAGATACCCTAACGGATAGGTAAAGTTCACCAGATTAACTGAACAATCATACTTAATAAACTTTCAGGATACTCACTTTCACACTAGCACATTCATCTCACGGATCAACTAATTCACATAACGATAAACTAACATAATATCGATGACGACTGCGAATCATATTGAACACATATTAATCATATCCTAGCATAGTAGACGGTAGTCACTTAAACATACAAAAGCATAACCACATATAATAACATATAATAAGCCTAGCACATAATTATAAACACTTGAACATACCGAATCAACATCGAGAATACTTAATACGAAATAACAGATAAAGATTTAGTTAACTACCACGAGCCCAGAACATATCATATCGGAAATATCTTTCTTATTCAGAAGGTAACCTCATAAACTAATTGGAGTAGCTAGCTCCCATAATTTTGTGAAGACACGTATTGCACACGACATCATTCACCAAAACATATCGGATAACAGATCGGATCTAGGATGCATCCATACGCCCACAGAGACGATAGTGGCCATACTATCAATAAACAGATAACGGAAAGGGACGTGGCGAGAACATCACTCTATGCCCTAGAGTCATGTCGAGGTGCATCACGACTTCGGACATGGAACCCCTATGACTAGTGAGAATATTGGCTCGGGTGTCAAACTAACTTAGGTCAAACAGATTGTCATAATTGACACGGATCATAATCAAACACAAAGTTCAACAGATAACATATCAGATAATTCATATCATAAGGTTCATGTTCAAAGGTTCAGAAGTCAGAAGTTAATGTCGTAGTCACATATCATACTTTCATAACCAAATGTTCACAATTCAGAAATTCATAGTCAAATATAGCAAGGTTCAACAAATATGCGTATCAAAGTCTTTCTAACATAACGTTCAAGTCAGATATTGCATGATTCAATAAAACAGGTGTTTCAAACAAGCAACAGATCAAACAATCGGAAAGGGTTCATAGCAATGGCATAGGAAACCCTAATAATTGAAATAGAAAAGCTAACGAAAGAAAACGTCATAAGAAACCTTTACTGAAAAGGTCAGAATATCTGTACCTTAAAGCAAATGAGAGAAGAGCAAACAAATGAGTGAATCACGAAGACATAACGTCGCGTCTCCTTCAACGAATCTACACGGATTATGATTTATTTAATACTTGTTAGCATCATTACGTTATAACGGATTTATCGCATTCACACTCTTAGAGTTGTAAGTATATTCTTATTCTTAGTGACGGACGGAATTACGACATTTTAGAGTCTTAATCATTTAATTAGCCAAACTTTTGTGTTACAAATAATAAATGGTAAACTTAAGGGTTTAATATGATAAATATCTTATTTGAGGCTTATATGATCACCTTTCAAGTACAGGGCTTATAAATATCAAGAACGGATTTTAAGACTTTCTTTCAAAATAGTTTACACAAGCCTTCATAACTTACATGATTAACCAAGACTCACACGTAACATTGTTCGAACACCACCTTAATGAGACCATGCGTACAATACTTTTAATTCATGACACTTAGTTTCTTACATAAAATCACAGCTCACGCATGCTTACAACACACTTATTACTAGTTCGTTATACACTTAATCAATGGTTATTAATGACCTCCAAACTTATTATTTTCACACGAAATAACGAATCAATACACACAGCTGAAAACCCTAATCGACTACTATTTATGCCCTAGGGTTTTTTTCCCTTACTCTTAATACTATATTAATACGCATTTAATTGACATGTTACAGATTTTAATGACACTTGACCTAGAACGTGTAGAAAAACCAAACAGAAAAAGAGTCATACTTATACACGCATTTACCCAATTAATTCACACCACATTGACTTATTTAAATCGTTTGACAAGACTAAAACTTTACCCGTTTCCCTTGCTTCAATATATACGCTACACACATGCAACTCCCAACTTGCTATACGTTATTTTCCAAACTCACAAACCATTCGACACACACACAAACACTTACACATTTTACTCACACGACATGTTAACTTATATTTTAACCATGCATGCATCGGCACAAACAAAATTACAACATAAAATTAACGTGATTCGTTGACCTATAATCTTCTTAACGAAATCAAGATGTCGTGTTCCATGTTTGTTTACGTTTAACTTATAACGACACAATCCATAACCTAACCATTCACGCATCGACTTACACATATCCTGCATCTAATCTATGATTTCATGTGACGACGTATATGTTTCTTATTATGCGACTCATGTTACATGTCGACAACTACATATAAGCTTTTGAAATCGGTGCACAAGTCAAATGCATGATACCTATATATATGCATGGTTTGATTATAGGTTTACATAAGGGTCGAATACGTGTTATTCCATCCAATAATTTACGTGACTTTAGGCTTATGATTTCCTGCACATGATTATGATTTTATGTGATGGTTGGTCAACTACATGCATGCGTTCCGGTGGGAATTTGATTCACGGCAGCCTTAAGTAACACAAGAAGGAATCAAAAGAGTTTAGACGAAAGGGAAAGGATTCGATTACACTGTAAACTCTCGAACAAATCACACCGAACCAACACCAAAGAGTAGCAGTCGATCGGTTAAGAAAAAGGAAAGGAAAACAAAACCCTTGTGCCGAGACTTTGAGCTAGGGTTTAATTTTATGTTTTGTGTTTGTATTTATACCATGCATGTACACCGATCGGGCCATGTGGGCTTGTGTGGTTCTCGGTTCAAAAGCCCAACCGGACGAGACCATAGCTTTAGCTAGTCGGATCACAAAACAATCGAGGCCCAAACATTTACACGCGTGGCTTATAGTTTTCGTCGTAAGATGTCGATCATTTAAATATACTCGTTAGGTTTTTCAAACAAATATAAGTTAGGTTTTAAATTTTAAATTGATGAGCGTTAATTATATTTTACGTATTTTATAATCTTGACTATTTTAAGGGTAAAAAAGTCTTGTAGCACTCTTCGTATTTATAGGGTTTTACAACTCTCCCCTTCTAAAAAGAAAATTTCGTCCTCGAAATTGAACAAGACGGAACGAACGACAAAGCGAATCGGATTTCAGATCCTTAGGGAAAAATAAAGCAAACGCAAATCTTATCTCAGAACAAACGGATTCTTATCAGAATCTACAAACTCATACTTTTCAGAAATCAAAGCAATAATCAAATACTTACAACAGATAATCATATACTCTTCAAAGTAATGGCGGATAACGAGATGAGATGCGACCATCAAATAACATGTTCTAACTTATTCAGATCTCAAACATATGCATAGACAGAACGAATCCTAACGGTCTTACTGGTCACAGATAATCAACTAAAAGGATCTAATGTTCCTCACACTTCCCGAAATATCCTATGATCACATTAAGGGTACGTCATATGATGTAAGTATTATCACGTTGATCGGCGTCATAATACCGACATCACATGAGTATATCATCATGATGGTCATACTTTATTTCAAGCTGTGATTAAGCAACATCATCAATAGAATCGAATAGGGAACGAAACTTATTAGAACTAACGGAAACTTAACGAATCTATCAGAAAAGAAACAACAAACAGGAACTATACCTTCAAAATTTTGCTTTATTCCTACTAATCAAACAAATTGCGAAATTGTCATAAGATGAAACTAACAAAACAAAACTTAATAATCAAAGATCAATCGTCTAAATGAAAAACAAAAGGACCTAAACTCAAAATCCAATGTCAAAAACTTCTAATAAAGAGGACAACTAATCATGAGCGCGAATTTCTATTCTTGTATCGGATTAAACCTACTAGTAGTCGTAGACTCTAAATCCGAGTCCACCTCGTATTCTTCCTCATGTTCTTCTTCTTCTTCCTCTTCTTCCTCACTTATCCATCCGTTCCTATTTCCTTGTGGCTACGGTAATAGGCGACTAGCAAAGTCACTTCTCCGATTCCTCTCTTCTTCTTCCAGCACACGATCTACAAAAGCATACAAGTCGCGACTCCTAGTCCAAACTACTCCTCCATCTTCCAAGAACTCGGGACATCTTTCATGATACCTAGTGGTGAAGCCTTGGTTGTCAACGACTTTAGTCTCGTACTCCTCTACTATTCTTCCGTCTACGTTCTCCAAGGTTAGCTTCTCCTCAATTGTGCATGGCCACATACTAGCTGGAACTCGTATCCTCCTGTTGGTCCGCTTCGCTCCACCAATCCTCTTGCAGCCCTTAACGATAACAATAGTCCACTTCTTCCTCTCCCTAGGTTGCCTAGCTGGTCCCTGCTTGCTCCTATCAGGTGAACTAGAACATCGAGGGATAACCATCTAAAAGAATAATCAACTATTAGTAAAATCTAAGTACGATAGTGGACGCAAAGAAAGTGCAGAGAAGGAAAAATCCTAAATCTACCCAATCCTCACAGGTCATAGCCTAAGCTCTAAGGGTCCTAAAACCTAGAGCTCTGATACCATAATTGTAACACCCCAACCCGACAAGGGCAAAATGTCACAAATACTGACTTCATATCGAACCTTAAAATACTATGCAATAGCGGAAGCCTTTACAAAACTTACAAAAGAAAATATAAATAACTTAATAATCAAAATAAATCTAAGATCCCTATCTTCCAATCTTGCTCTCAACTCTACTCTCAACCCAGATCAACTATCCCATAAGCTCATCTTGAATGCTTAATACCTGCCGCAAGAAAAGAAAATGCGGCTGAGCTTACAAAGCCGATGAACGATATAACGAAACGAAAACTAAACAAAATAGAAATATGAAATAAAACAAAGAAACGAATAACGAAGTCACAACGGAATGAGATCAATGAATCATTGAGGATTTTGCTTGAAACACAATCATACATAAATCCGGAAGAACAAATAGCAATTAAGAACAAACACATATCATATTGATGGCACCAACGCAAACGCATCAAGATAACCAAACATTAACTAAAGCAGGAAATTCGGGTACATATGAGCCAAACGAAATATCAAAAGGCTAACGGAAACAATTTCTAGAAAGTAAACATGGCATTCATACAAGTCAATTAATCTACATTTAACACACTTAATCCAATATTGTAGCAGCGGAAATAGCGGTCAAATCATGGCAGTCACACATGCAAATAGAAAACATAGTAGGAAAACTATAACTAAATAAGCAAAAGACATAGCATAGCAATTAGCAAATTATCAAAACAGATATCATAATTAAACCATTTTCCAAACCAAAACTTAATATAAACAGAGTCTAAACATGGCAGATCAAACATAAGCAGATAGATACCCTAACGGATAGGTAAAGTTCACCGATTAACGAACAATCATACTTAATAAACTTTTAGGATACTCACTTTCACACTAGCACATTCATCTCACAGATCAACTAATTCACATAACGATAAACTAACATAATATCGGATGACGACCTGCGAATCATATTGACAACATATTAATCATATCCTAGCATAGTAGACGGTAGTCACTTAAACATACAAAAGCATAACCACATATAATAACATATAATAAGCCTAGCACATAATTATAAACACTTGAACATACCGAATCAACATCGAATACTTAATACGAAATAACAGAGATAAAGATTTAGTTAACTACCACGAGCCGAACATATCATATCAAAAATATCTTTCTTATTCAGAAGGTAACCTCATAAACTAATTGGAGTAGCTAGCTCCCATAATTTTGTGAAGACACGTATTGCACACGACATCATTCACGAGAAACATATCGGATAACAGATCAGATCTAGGATGCATCCATACGCCCCAACAGAAGGATAGTGGCCATACTATCAATAAACAGATAACGAAAGGGACGTGGCGAGAACATCACTCTCTGCCCTAGAGTCATGTCAGAGGTGCATCAGCGACTCGGACATGGAACCCCCATGACTAGTGAGAATATTGGCTCAGGTGTCAAACTAACTTAGGTCAAACAGATTGTCATAATTGACACAGATCATAATCAAACACAAAGTTCAACAGATAACATATCAGATAATTCATATCATAAGGTTCATGTTCAAAGGTTCAGAAGTCAGAAGTTAATGTCGTAGTCACATATCATACTTTCATAACCAAATGTTCACAATTCAGAAATTCATAGTCAAATATAGCAAGGTTCAACAAATGTGCGTATCAAAGTCTTTCTAACATAACGTTCAAGTCAGATATTGCATGATTCAATAAAACAGGTGTTTCAAACAAGCAACAGATCAAACAATCAGAAAGGGTTCATAGCAATGGCATAGGAAACCCTAATAATTAAAATAGAAAAGCTAACGAAAGAAAACGTCATAAGAAACCTTCTTGAAAAGGTCGAGAATATATGTACCTTAAAGCAAATGAGAGAAGAGCAAACAAATGAGTGAATCACAAAGACATAACGTCGCGTCTCCTCCAACGAATCTACACGGATTATGATTTATTTAATACTTGTTAGCATCATTACGTTATAACGGATTTATCGCATTCACACTCTTAGAGTTGTAAGTATATTCTTATTCTTAGTGACGGACGGAATTACGACATTTTAGAGTCTTAATCATTTAATTAGCCAAACTTTTGTGTTACAAATAATAAATGGTAAACTTAAGGGTTTAATATGATAAATATCTTATTTGAGGCTTATATGATCACCTTTCAAGTACAGGGCTTATAAATATCAAGAACGGATTTTAGGACTTTCTTTCAAAATAGTTTACACAAGCCTTCATAACTTACATGATTAACCAAGACTCACACGTAACATTGTTCGAACACCACCTTAATGAGACCATGCATACAATACTTTTAATTCATGACACTTAGTTTCTTACATAAAATCACAGCTCACGCATGCTTACAACACACTTATTACTAGTTCGTTATACACTTAATCAATGGTTATTAATGACCTCCAAACTTATTATTTTCACACGAAATAACGAATCAATACACACAGCTGAAAACCCTAATCGACTACTATTTATGCCCTAGGGTTTTTTTCCCTTACTCTTAATACTATATTAATACGCATTTAATTGACATGTTACAGATTTTAATGACACTTGACCTAGAACGTGTAGAAAAACCAAACAGAAAAAGAGTCATACTTATACACGAATTTACCCAATTAATTCACACCACATTGACTTATTTAAATCGTTTGACAAGACTAAAACTTTACCCGTTTCCCTTGCTTCAATATATACGCTACACACATGCAACTCCCAACTTGCTATACGTTATTTTCCAAACTCACAAACCATTCGACACACACACAAACACTTACACATTTTACTCACACGACATGTTAACTTATATTTTAACCATGCATGCATCGGCACAAACAAAATTACAACATAAAATTAACGTGATTCGTTGACCTATAATCTTCTTAACGAAATCAAGATGTCGTGTTCCATGTTTGTTTATGTTTAACTTATAACGACACAATCCATAACCTAACCATTCACGCATCGACTTACACATATCCTGCATCTAATCTATGATTTCATGTGACGACGTATATGTTTCTTATTATGCGACTCATGTTACATGTCGACAACTACATATAAGCTTTTGAAATCGGTGCACAAGTCAAATGCATGATACCTATATATATGCATGGTTTGATTACTGAGTTTACACAAGGGTCGAATACGTGTTATTCCATCCAATAATTTACATGACTTTAGGCTTATGATTTCATGCACAAGATTATGATTTTATGTGATGGTTGGTCGACTACATGCATGCGTTCCGGTGGGAATTTGATTCACAACAGCAGCTTAAGTAACACAAGAAGGAATCAAAAGAGTTTAGACGAAATGGGAAAGGATTCGATTACTGTAAACTCTGGAACAAATCACACCGAACCAACACCAAAGAGTAGCAATCGATCGGTTAAGAAAAAGGGAAGGAAAACAAAACCCTTGTGCCGAGACTTTGAGCTAGGGTTTAATTTTATGTTTTGTGTTTGTATTTATACCATGCATGTACACCGATCGGGCCATGTGGGCTTGTGTGGTTCTCGGTTCAAATGCCCAACCGGACGAGACCATAGCTTTAGCTAGTCGGATCACAAAACAATCGAGGCCCAAACATTTACACGCGTGGCTTATAGTTTTCGTCGTAAGATGTCGATCATTTAAATATACTCGTTAGGTTTTTCAAACAAATATAAGTTAGGTTTTAAATTTTAAATTGATGAGCGTTAATTATATTTTTCGTATTTTATAATCTTGACTATTTTAAGGGTAAAATAGTCTTGTAGCACTCTTCGTATTTTTAGGGTTTTACAATGTTCCTTCGCTTGACTCACCTTTGTGTTATAACCTGGGAACTAACAATCATAGGGAGAATTTCGATAGTTGTGAACAGGAACAGGAAAAGATTATCCCGATTGAGGGTATTAAGGAAGCTCCGGACCCTAACAAGCATTATTGCATCCCTATAATGACAGAGCATGATGGATTAATGAAAGCATGGCCCTCGTGTAACCCTTTTCATGAATTTTGTGATGGAAATATAGAGGTGGATGAATGGGCGTGCCTCACGAGATTGAGAGACACGATATAAAATTCGGAAATTTATCCTTTGAAGATTGGTACAAGGTGAGATTTGGAGATTCGAGCATCAATACAAGATTAATAAAATAGCTAAAACACAATTACAATGAATATCACCTTATTGATAAATTAGCCGATAATGAAAGATCAAACATGAGTGCTACGATTGACCCTATAATTGAAGACGATGACTATGGAGAATCATGTGTATCATTCAATGATTGGCTCTTGCAAGAATTTGGTACATATAGCATCGGCAACACAGTAAGAAAAAGATCTTTTGCCGAATGGATGAATGATTGCCACCATATAACGGAAGAAGTTGGCCTAGTCCGTAGGCCACCTTAAAGCCCCAAGGCCTTGAGTCTAACTTAAAGACTCGTAAATAAAGAAAAGTGCTCTTTTGGATCCTTTTCATTTGCTTTATTTCTATTTCTGTTGGGTTTTGTGTTTTTAACCATATTTGCATGATCTTGGAAAAGTTGCTGCAAAGATCTGAACGGGACCGATCATCCATAGTTACTGGTAACTCATTCTTATGGTTACGCCAGTAACATACTTTTCTCGTTCCGAGCAATACCAATTCGGCGTAATCCTAAGCAACGGTTCGCCAGTAGCTACCTTCTGTAGCATCTGCCAGGTTTTGCCTAATTACGGCGTAACTCCTTATAAGGGTTACGACGTAACTATCCTCTATAATAATTTTTTTCATTTTAAACACAATAACCTTGTATTAGTTTTCAAATGAACTTTGTGGATATGTTCCTTGTAAGCCCTCACGAGACTACACTCGTCCACTTGGGACATCAAGTGGTTTAGAAGGCTTGTTGCATACACTAAATGCAACCGTGATTCCTACGAAAGTGAGTTAGTTTTCTTTTTATTTTTAATTTTTATTTGTTAGAATTATGCTTGTTGGTAGTGTGATTTGAGGATTTAATTTTGCTCGTGGATGCTTATGCGAAGGCACGACTCTTTTCGTGGGCCTTCTTTCTTTTTGGAGCAAATTTCAAGGAAGTTCTCGCTCTAATTCTACTTTTCTCTTCACCATTATTTAACGCTTGGTACAAAAGGGACTTTGTACAATTCAAGTGGGGTGCGGGTAGAATTGTCTCTTTAACTTTATTTTGCCCTCATTTTTCTAGTTTATTTTGAAAAATTATGCCATTTTAAAATTTTGACATGTTTTTCTTAAGCTAACTAGATTAGACCTTAGTCGAGCACATTATAACCCTTGATATTTGATGCGAGGTTTCTTGACCGGTTTTAATATTTATAAAGTCTCGTTATACCTATGGTCCACCCTAATGCACTAACGAGGCGGTGTACGTTCGTGTGTAGTGTAGTAATCGGTAAAGCGAATTCGTCCCAAAAGCTATGTGTGTTGGATTATTACTAAGTCTAGGTGTCACAGATTAATAATAGTTTTGATAGGGATTTAATTAATTAAACTACTAAAACAGAATAAAGCAAATAAAAGCAGATAAATGATAAAGGGAAATCAATAGAGGAGAGTGGTGCTAACCTAGTTAATCCTCCTACCTAGTTATGTATACGTCTACTTACTTCCAATTACTTCAGGTGGGGTCAAAGTCGAGAGGACATCATTTGGTCAATTAAGCCCTAACCTATCGACAAAGATGCCACCACATGAGAAGTCAAGTGTCCCCTCATAAGTCCATTGTTCGGTCCCCTAAGCTAAGTTATTAAGTACCGCTACATGCTAGATTTATAATAGTGAGTGCCCGACCGTTAGGAACTTAGGCACTCACCCCCTAATTCTTAAGTTCATCCAAACGATAGGTGATCAGTTGGTCAAATCGCACAAGTAGAAAGGGTCGTCGGTTGGTCATATCTTACCCTTCCCCTCTCAATCCGTTCACCTAGGGTCAGTTTGTCATATCTCCTAGGCAATTGGCCTCTACCGCCATTCAAAACTACCAAACCAAGGGTGGCTACCAATAAACTATGCATGCATACTCTTAGAAATAATTGTACGCGGTAAAGTAAACACAAAAAAAACAATTAAGGAATCATAACTAGGCCAGCACCAAGAGGTGCTTTGCCGCTCATATTAATCATGCAAACCAATTCAATATTCAAAGGTACGAAATACATGAATTGAAAGTAAAAGAAATACAAAACGCTAATGCTTATCGTAGGGGAGTGATTTCTCCCTTGGAGACAGCTCCGTATGCTCCTCTAAACCTGCCTTGAGCTTTTTCCCACATTCTCTGAGTGTTGTGTGTGGAATGGGATGATTAGAATCTTTGGAATTCGTGGGGTATTTATAGGCGGATCCGGGTTACGGCGTAACTAATATAAGAGTTACGCCATAACCTTCTATTTCATCGTATTTTGCACTAGATCTGCTGGTTACGGTGTAACCTAATAAGTGGTTACGCCGTAGTCTTCAATAAACTCGGTTACGTCGTAGTTGAAGGAGTAGTTACGGCGTAAGTATCAGCGGCGTGGAACCTCATTTGACCTAATATAGTTACGTAGTAACCTTTGGGAAGAGTTACGCTGTAACCTTTGGGAAGAGTTACGCCGTAACCTTCTGATAAGTTGGTTTTTCGAGTCACATAATAGTTACGGTAATGTGAGAGATTAGTTACGCCGTAACTTCTTCAAAGTAGCATATTGTGATAAATCTTTAGATATTTCTCTAGTTCCGCGTCTCTTTAGTTCCAATGCTCTTAATTTACACGAAGTGGAAAACAATAAAAAACAAGCGTAAATCCATATAAATGATATAAATTACAAGCATTATCGGAAATTGACCCTTAATATTCAGGACTATTTGATGTTATCAAATATCCCCCACTTGAACTCTACTTGCCCTCAAGTAGACCTTATTAGAAAGATTCCTAAAAGATATCTCCCATTACCTGGAAAAT
Source organism: Chrysanthemum makinoi (assembly GCA_910596185.1). Taxonomy (NCBI): domain Eukaryota; kingdom Viridiplantae; phylum Streptophyta; class Magnoliopsida; order Asterales; family Asteraceae; genus Chrysanthemum; species Chrysanthemum makinoi. Next base: position 120,177,181 of record OU343216.1, on the reverse strand, counting down.
ATAAGTTTACAAATCCCTTATACTAGAATAAAACAAAACCGAACACCTCACGAAAGGGGAACAAAACACTCAAATCTCTCGACTACTAGTGCAATTTGAATTTGATCACTCAATAGCATAGTCATAGCATGTATTCTATATAAGCGGTTACACAAATCTCCACACCACTAGAGTTATGAGGCTAAACAATTCTTGGAAGGCAATATGGGTAGACCACGACAAAGGTTAAGGGGTT
>OU343216.1:120126406-120176846 GCA_910596185.1 Chrysanthemum makinoi | reverse complement strand
TCCTCCATCAAAGACGGCCAAGCGATTAGAAGAAATCCATAACTTCAAGCAAGAGAGTGATGAAACGTTATACCAAGCTTGGGAAAGGTATAACGAACTATTATACAAATGCCCTACCCATGACCTCAACAACCAACAAAAGGTGAACGTCTTCTACAAAGGTCTGAACATCTCCTCAAGACAAATGATTGATTCTCAAAGACCGATTCCTGGTATGACACCCACTTTGGCTTTAGAAACTATTCAAAAGATGGCAGATCACTCTCACAAATGGCACAATGGAGGAAGCAACCGAAGTAAGAATGGAGATATGGAAGGCCTTGCAGCAATAAACAACAAATTAGAAAGCCTTAGAAGAGAAATGAAGAAGCTCAAGGAAAATGTGCATTCCATTCAAGTAGAGTGAAACGAGACTCCACCTACTAAAGAATGTTCCTCCAACGAGGAAGTTAAAAGGATCGGAGAAGTTAAATATGGAAGAGAATCCCCTTTCAACAACTACAATAATAACGGGCCCAGATATCGAGAAAAATCCCCTGCATTCTACACAAGAATCAACAATAATCCTCCTAAACCTAGCCTTGAAGAAATAATGCACATGCACATCGAAGAATCTACGAAAAAGGGAGATAAACTCAAGGAATGGATGGTTAAGGTGAAGGAGGACACCAATATGAACCTACGTAACCAAGATGATGCGATTAAAAACCTCGAAACACAAATTGGGCAATTGGCTAAAAACCTTGAAACGAGTAATGCTAAAGCCATTGCCTGCAAGGCTATATTTGCGCAAGATAAAGCAAAGAAAGAACAATGCACATCCTCTATCACTAATGATCTTTCTAGCATTAACTACCTAAGAGAGGATGATAAATCAGAAGACGACGAGGTCCTGCCAAGCCAACTTCCTGAAAAACAGCAATACCAGGAAAATTTTCTTCTCCCATGCACTATTGGTAACATTAAGATTCCCGCATTAGCTGATTTAGGTGCCGGGGTAAACCTTATCTCTACCACTTTATTTGATAAAATAAAACTTACCAATTTAAAAGAAACAACTATTATGATAGAAATGGCCGATTCCTCTAAAGATGTACTGAGGGGAATTGTGAATAATGTGCTTTTAAAAATTGGAAAATTCTTCTTCCCAACTGATTTTGTGGTTATTGACATGGGGAAGCGGGAGGCTTACAACTTAATTGTTGGAAGACCTTTTCTGGCCACTTGTAGGGCTCAATTTAAGGTTTTTGAAAAACAAATTTCTTTGGGGACTGAAAATGAACGAATAACTTTTAGAATGAAAGAGCATTTAAAACCAAAAGTTGAAATTTCAAATAATGTTGATGTTGTTAATGTTCAATCGCTAGATCCCGCTTTACACTCTAATCCTATTACTGATAATAGTAGAGAGAATGTTGATAATTGTAAGCAGAAACAGGAAGAAATTGTCCAAGGCATTGAGGAAACTTCGGTTCCAAACAAACATTTCAGCAACTCGATGTCAACCAAGGATAGAGAATCAGTGACATCATGGCCACCGTTTACTCGTCCTCAAAAATGTGAAAGAAAGGTGAATGAATGGATATACCCTCACAAGGGAGAGAGACATGATATTGAATTAGCATTAGAAGATTGGTACAAAATAAGATTTGGGAACTCAAAAATCCATAAGGGACTGGTTAAGCAGTATAAGTACAATCATCTCACTGACATAATAAATGATGCAAGATCCAGCATCAGTATTACTAGTAGTCTTATTGCTGAAGATGATGACCGGGGAAAATCACGTGATGAATGGCTTTCACATGAGTTTGGAACAGATGGCATCTGTAATTCTACAAGGAAAAAAGGGTTCGACAAATGGATGAATGAGTGCCAACGAGTGGTGGAAGTCGGCCAGGTCCAAAGGCCCCCATAGAAGCCCCGCGGCTCTGAGTCTAACTTAAAGACTCGTAAATAAAGAAAAGTGCTCTTTCGGGAGACAACCCAAATTATCCATTTATTTTATTATTTCCATTTCTGTAGGGTTTTGTGTTTTCTAACCATTTTTGCAGGAAACGAGGAAGTAATTGCTGCTGCAGTTTGCTGATCTGACAAGAGTTACGGTGTAACTCATCTATGTGATTACGCCGTAACCAACCTTTTAGAAACAGAATTCTTGACGCATTAACAATTACGGCGTAATACCATCTATGTGGTTACGCCGTAACCACTCGCTTTGCAGCTTATGTCAGGTTTTGCTAGTTGCGGCGTAACTCTCTCATAAGAGTTACGACATAACCTTCCTCTGCTTTAATTCTTTCATTTTAAAACACAATAACCTTGTATTATTATTTAAATGAACTTTGTGGGTGTGTTCCCTGTAAACCCTCACGAGACTTCACTCGTCCACTTGGGACACCAAGTGGTTTAAAAGGCTTGTTGCATATGCTAAATGCAACTGTGATTCCTACGAAAGTGAGTTAGGTTTGTTTTTCTTTTTTTTATATTTTTATTTTTAGAATTATGCTTGTCGGTATTATGATTTCAGGGATTGAAGTTTGCTCATGATGCTTATACGAAGGCACGTCTCTTTTTTGTGAGCCTTCTTTCTTTATGGAGCAAATTTCAGGGAAGTTCTCTCTCTAATTCTACTTTTCTCTTCACCTTTATTTAATGCTTAGTACAAAAGGGACTTTGTATAATTCAAGTGGGGGGACGGGAGTAGAATTATCTCTTGAACATTATTTTGCCCTCGTTTTCTAGTTTATTTTGAAAAATTATGCCATTTTTAAAATTTTGACATGTTTTTCTTAACCTAACTAGATTAGACCTTAGCCGAGCACATACAACCCTTGATATTATATGGTGAGATTAGCCTTATCCGTTTCCTATATTTTACCCCAAATCCACCAAATTATGAGTGTGTCGGTAGCTTGTAAACTTTAGAACTTGGCCTTTGCGTCATTTTGAGACCATAGACGAGGTATGTTGAGTTAGCTCGATGTATTTTTATCACCCAAACAGCTTTCCATTGTGTGTCTATCGATTAGTCACCTCGACTTTTCGACCCCCATGTGAAACCCTTTTGTTGCACTCACCTTTAGTACAAGATACCCCTAGATACACCCTTCTGAGCCATTCCTTTCATTTTGTTAACCCGATATATTGTTTCGATACACCTATACACCTTAACCTACCCTGTAGTCTTTATTTGTGATTGGGAAGTCATCATTTGCCTAAGTTCAAGGTTCTAGTGGAAAGGTTCGGAAATCATGCTTTCATCGACAACATTCCTGAAAGATCATTGAAGACCCCCCGAATTCCCATTGTTCATCTCAAGTGGGGGGGATATTATATTATGTTATTATTGTTATGTTGAAAAAAAAAATTGATTCGAAAAAAAAAAAGTTGTTATGTTATTGTAAAGTGCCATGTTATAAGCACTATTAGCTTTATAGGTTTAGTGTTAGCCTCGCTAAAGTGAAGTCATTACGGGAATTGCATTAGTTTTCTCTTTTACTTATTCACAAGGACTAGTTTAGTCAATTGTGATAAGTTATGCTTGTCTTAGTATAAATACTCCTCCTAGTCCCAACTAGGAGGGGAGGAAGTTCATTGTAAAATAAGAAGTGTGTGTGGTTTCTTCTTCATCTCTCTAGAAACACACACATCTTCCCTTTACATCAATAAAACAATACCATGTCTTATTCATTCTTTGAGCTTCCCCGACCCCCCGAACCACATAAATCACTTGTTTTTATCGATCCTACAATTGGTATCAAAGCCAGGTTAGTAATAAGCGGATTCCGGCACTTACAAGTTTGAATTTCGAGGGTGTTAACAGCATAGTGTGAAAACACGTCTCTAATTCTCACAAAGGCCGTTCCTGAACTGGAGTCCCACAAGTGAGATAACGCGATATACCGAAGTACATCTACAGTTCAGATGAGTCGCTGAGGTACACCGAAGCATCACCCCACGACTGTAGACCGTTTGAGACACACTAAGCGTAATCCACGGAGAATTACCGAAGTGACCTGCTGTCAGGGCTGCTTGATGTTGACCCTGGCAGGAATTTCCATTCAATCACTGAGGATTACTGTTGTAACTCCCCTCATAAATGTTCTGGCAGATTGCTAAGATCTGCGTAGGACTCTATAATATATCACTTGTGTCCTTATTGATGAACAACAAGCGATGTCATGTCATGTGTTCCTATGAGATCTTTTGATGAATCTCGTGGCTCTAGACTAAATAGTGCATTTTGGTTTTCCTGAGCGGAGACTAGGGAGAGGGTCTCCTTCTTCAATACCAACGATCTCTAAGAGAAGGTCAATAGATTATGTAGGGTTCCCAGTGAGAATGAAACAAATCCCTTTTAAGAGGAATTGAGTGGCTAGAAGGTTTAGTGCAGTGCGTCACTGGGTCCATGACGTCTTTGTCTTCAATACCAGTGTCATCTAGTGACAACCAGTAGCATATGTATTGAACCCGGTTTCTGCCCTAAGGTTGAATATGGAGGGCTATTTCTTTTCACCCTTTCTTTTACATTTCTTTTTAATTCTTCAACCCCTTCTTTCTCCTTTCTCACATTACTCCTTTTTTCAATCATACCTAAGGACTTCTAATACTAACTATGGGTATTGTCCTTGGGTAGATCCCTCCGGCTCTGGCGGATCATAGGACGGATTTCCTATCCTTAGTCACCTTATAACTCCATGACTGTCCCATGTTGCCATAAAACCATTTTACTTGGAAATCTCACAGAGTGTTTATGATAGAAAACATGTTTGAGACACTCCGAGAGTTTATATTTTCAGAAACACTCCCCCTTCACATGTGCTTATAAGTTTTGACAGAAATCTGCACATAGAGGGTAGAGTTCGCACGTTTTAAATTGATCGACTTTAAATGAACAGGACCGATTCGAGACACGTTTACATCACTAGAGAACTAGCTTGAAATTATTACCCGTCCTGGTCAAGTCCATAGAAAGTTTCTCGAGATGGTACATTTCCTGACTTTAATTCCCGTCAATTCATTGGTTCCGTCTGAGTCGAGCTCATTTTGAGATTCAAACCACGATCATTAAACCTTTTTGATCACATTTTAATCACGTTTCTCCCCCTCAAAAATAGCATATCCATGATGTTTTTGAAACAAAATGATTAAAAGATATGTTTTTCGGGAAGCATTTGGAGAGAAACTGATAGAGCATGAATTTTGGAACAATTTTGGTTTTATACCCCCCCTTAACGAAAGCATATTTTTCTTACAGAAAATTTGGAATCAATTAAGGGTTTAGAGGGAGTTATCTTGGTACCAAATGTGAGAGATTTTGAAAAATCTTTTTGAAAAATTTTCGAATCAATGGTACGCAAGATGATGAAGATTTTGAAAATCTTTTAAAGATATTTAGAGAAAAAATTATCTTCATTTGTTTTAGGATAAGTGTTCGATATTTATGAAAATCGATTTTGCGTAGCACTTTCCTTTCTTTAAAGATCGGGTTACAGTCTGAAGTAACTGCAAGCCATTGGTATAACGAGCCAGGTTGTGTATTTTTATCGATTTGTGTGGTTTGAATCATGTTTTTAACTGTTTTTGAGCTTATTTTGTGGGTCGGAAAATTTTTTTCCGTATATTTGTGGTTAACAGTTTTATTCATGTGTTTGGTATCCTTGTTTTGGTCAAAAAGTCCTGATTTTTTATGTCAACATCTGTCTTGGGTCATCTTATCCAAACAGTACCTGTTATACTTTTTTGTACCAATATCTGTGAAATATTCTTGTGGTCAAACCGTCAGTTTTCTTGGTCAAAACAGCAAAAAGGAAGCTTTTTTATGCCTATTCTGGGTTTAGTATGAAGACTGGACGGAAAAAGTGGTCGGAAAAACTCGCCGGAAAAAAGTCAACTGGGTCAAAACCCTAGTTTTCTACGCATAAGAAATATCTACAGTTGAGATACGCGTAGCTGTGAAGTTACGCGTAGGAAAAAGTTACGCGTATGTTTTACGCATAAGCCTAGGCTTACGCGTAAGACTGGGTTACGCCTATGTAAAAAACCTACGCATAAGCAAACTGACCCTACGCATAAGGTTTTGAAGCATAGCCTACGCATAAGAAAATGGTTACGCGTAACAATGACCACGACCACAAATACCATATACCAAAATAAAAACATCAAGACTTCAGTTTATTCCATCATTAGTCCGAGACAACCAAACCCAAACCTAACTAGACTCACTTCAATTAACCCTCACATATCACTCCCCAACTCTCAAACTTCAAAGAAAAATATTAAAAACAATCTCAGATTCGGATTCTATTTCTTGTGTAATCTTTTAAAGATTATTTCAATTGAATCCATTTCATCATCGATTTTTTTGGAAAACTCGGTTTCCTTAATATCCGAAAAGCTTATAAGGAAGAATAAAACAACTTGTGAGTTATTCTTACTCATTGATTCGGTCTTGAACATAACAAATCATAAACCTACCTTAGACCCAATGGATCTTGAAGCCGTATGACTCGTGTTCTTGATTCTCTTGTGCTTAAAAAGACGAAAAGACGAATTAGCTTTTATTCGTGATAGTTAAATGGGTTTAATTGGTGATTATATGATTCGTTTTAGATGATGATGAATCTGAGATGAGTCTTGATCAGTTTGAGATTGATGAGGAGGGGGATAGGAGATGCGTTTTCTCTTCTGAGTTTATTTGGTGAGAGGATTTTTAAGGTGTAGGCGTTTTTCTCACTAAGTGGTTTAGGGTTAGGGTAAGTTATAAGTGTGTCACTTATATTACTGGTCTTGGTTTTTGGATCGGATCACGTAAAAGGTGTATGGGCTTTATATTTCGGTGGTCTGAATCTTAAGAGGATGGAATTTGGGCTATTATGATATATGTATTCGTATATGTGACTTGATCCAACGCATAGGATTCAACGTACAAAGAAAATTTTATCCAATTTTTTATAACAAAATATTGGATATAAATTTTAATTAGTTGGCCTATTGAGTGGTATTTTTTTGGTATGGTATATTTTCACGGAGGATACATGTTCACGGCTAAAGGTTTCGATGTATTTGAAGTGTGACCACGGAAATGACTCATTATTATTTATTTGGGTATGAAGTGAAGTTTGACGGGCGCGTGTACTTAGTTCGTCTTCTTTCTTTCTTCCCTTCCGCGAAGATGACTTGTCTGGGCAAATATGTTGAGTGTGATGAAGACTTGCTATCTAGTTACTTTTGTGATTCTTTCTCTCTTAACCCACAAAGTAGCTATCACTTTCGGTGTCTCACGTAGTTGAGGATACGCCAAGAGGTTTTGTACAATGGGTACACCGCTCTTTTTCACAAGGATAGTACAAGATTAAGTAACTATTCCGGGAGATTTGACTTCATTCTCAAGTTCGTCATATTGGGTTATCCTCACATGTGGTTACTACAGACAGCCGTTGAATTTTGTTACAGGGGGTTGAGATGAGTTAGACAATTTCAAATGGTATTGTTCATCGACATCTTCTCACGGGCTGATTTGATTTATGATAGAATGCTTCCAGTTAATGCTTCATGTACACAATTGTATGCTGATTCCGATAAATCGTAACCTTCAGGGGAGAGAAATGTGTACATTATGGGCTGATTTGATATATGAAAGATAACTGGAATGCATTTGGTGAGGTGAAGATGTTGATATCTTATTCCCCCGAATGGACAATCTTGAAGAAGGTCGAGTCGACAGTCTTTTCTACATTTTCCGCTGGGTGTTAGAAGACTAAAGACGGTTCTAATTTAATTATCAAAAGACTTCTTCGAATTCAGGAAATTCATCAGAAAGGTTGTCAGTTTGGGGAGAGCACTAATTAGGGGAGAGCAAAAGGTCGATTTAATCCCTAATTAGATTTGCTCGCATTGTTCTTCTGCAAGTAAAGAGATGGCAGCTGAGAAGATTCATGAAGTTTGATGACTGTGAAGACACTCTTGGAGCTGCTGCGCTTATCTGTTGTATTTAATTTTGCTTGTAGGGAACATTGTAAGCAACTCCCGTATGACATCACTTGGGGAGAGATTGTTAGCCTCGCTAAAGTGAAGTCATTACGGGAATTGCATTAGTTTTCTCTTTTACTTATTCACAAGGACTAGTTTAGTCAATTGTGATAAGTTATGCTTGTCTTAGTATAAATACTCCTCCTAGTCCCAACTAGGAGGGGAGGAAGTTCATTGTAAAATAAGAAGTGTGTGTGGTTTCTTCTTCATCTCTCTAGAAACACACACATCTTCCCTTTACATCAATAAAACAATACCATGTCTTATTCATTCTTTGAGCTTCCCCGACCCCCCGAACCACATAAATCACTTGTTTTTATCGATCCTACATTTAGTATCGAGGAGGCCACCTCGGTCACATTTGAAGATTGGAGTTGGTAGTTATGCCAACAGTTGGAGAAAAGGTAGTGTGCCCATCACGACGTCCTCTAATGACACATCTACCTTATATTTCATGATCCGGTTTCTTGACTTCAAAGCTTGAACTTTGGGCGGGCGGTAAGTGGTGATGACTTGGTTATAGATTTAGACTACCTGCTTGTTTTTTTTATTTTATACCATTTAGATATCCCATGTCTTATCCTACCCTTTAGTCATGAAGAGTGTCTAGGTGATGCAGCGAGCAATCTTTGGTGTCTTGGCCATGGATTTGGTCATGTATCAGTGATTTTGTCCACTTCGTCGTGACATGTTAGTAATGACCAGTCACCCCTTAACCTTTGTCGTGTCTACCCATATTGCCTTCAAGAATTGTTTAGCCCTTAACTCTAGTGGTGGAGATTTGTGTAACTGCCAAGCTTATGATAGAATACATGCTATGACTGTGCGATTGAGTGATCACCCCGAAATTGCACTTAGAATAGTTGAGAGATTTGAGTGTTTTGTTCCCCTTTCGTGAGGTGTTCGGTTTTGTTTTATTCTAGTATAAGGGATTTGTAAACTTATATTTTCCAGGTAATGGGAGATATCTTTTTAGGAATCTTTCTAATAAGGTCTACTTGAGGGCAAGTAGAGTTCAAGTGGGGGGATATTTGATAACATCAAATAGTCCTGAATATTAAGGGTCAATTTCCCCCGATAATGCTTGTAATTTATATCATTTATATGGATTTACGCTTGTTTTCCATTGTTTTCCACTTTCAGGTAAATTAAGAGCATTGGAACTAAAGAGACGCGGAACTAGAGAAATATCTAAAGATTTATCACAATATGCTACTTTGAAGAAGTTACGGCGTAACTAATCTCTCACATTACGCCGTAACTATTGCGTGACTCAGAAAACCAACTTATCAGAAGGTTACGGCGTAACTCTTCCCAAAGGTTACGGCGTAACTCTTCCCAAAGGTTACGACGTAACTATATTAGGTCAAATGAGGTTCCACGCCGCTGATACTTACGCCGTAACTACTCCTTCAACTACGACGTAACCGAGTTTATTGAAGACTACGGCGTAACCACTTATTAGGTTACGCCGTAACCAGCAGATCTAGTGCAAAATACGATGAAACAGAAGGTTATGGCGTAACTCTTATATTAGTTACGCCGTAACCCAGATCTGGCCTATAAATACCCCACGAATTCCAGCATTTCTAATCATCCCATTCCACACACAACACTCAGAGAATGGGGAAAAAGCTCAAGGCAGGTTTAGAGGAGCATACGGAGCTGTCTCCAAGGGAGAAATCACTCCCCTACGATAAGCATTAGCGTTTTGTATTTCTTTTACTTTCAATTCATGTATTTCGTACCTTTGAATATTGAATTGGTTTGCATGATTAATATGAGCGGCTAAGCACCTCTTGGTGCTGGCCTAGTTATGATTCCTTAATTGTTTTGTTTGTGTTTACTTTACTTCCGTACAATTATTTCTAAGAGTATGCATGCGTAGTTTATTGGTAGCCACCCTTGGTTCGGTAGTTTTGAATGGCGGTAGAGGCCAATTGCCTAGGAGATATGACAAACTGACCCTAGGTGAACGGATTGAGAGGGGAAGGGTAAGATATGACCAACTGACGACCCTTTCTACTTGTGCGATTTGACCAACTGATCACCTATCGTTTGGATGAACTTAAGAATTAGGGGGTGAGTGCCTAAGTTCCTAACGGTCGGGCACTCACTATTATAAATCTAGCATGTAGCGGTACTTAATGACTTAGCTTAGGGGACCAGGAACAACAGGACTTATGAGGGGACACTTGACTTCTCATGTGGTGGCATCTTTGCTGATAGGTTAGGGCGAATTGACCAAATGATGTCCTCTCGACTTTGACCCCACCTGAAGTAATTGGAAGTAAGTAGACGTATACATAACTAGGTAGGAGGATTAACTAGGTTAGCACCACTCTCCTCTATTGATTTCCCTTTATCATTTATCTGCTTTTATTTGCTTTATTCTGTTTTAGTAGTTTAATTAATTAAATCCCTATCAAAACTATTATTAATCTGTGACACCTAGACTTAGTAATAATCTAACACACATAGCTTTTGGGACGACCTCGGCTTTACCGATTACTACACTACACACGACCGGGTACACTGCCCGTTAGTGCATTAGGGTGGACCATAGGTATAACGAGACTTTATAAATATTAAAACCTGGTCAGTAAAACCTGCATCAAATATCAAGGGTTATAATGTGCTCGACTAAGGTCTAATCTAGTTAGCTTAAGAAAAACATGTCCAAATTTTAAAAATGGCATAATTTTTCAAAATAAACTAGAAAAATGAGGGCAAAATAAAGTTCAAGAGACAATTCTACTCCCGTACCCCCACTTGAATTGTACAAAGTCCCTTTTGTACCAAGCGTTAAATAATGGTGAAGAGAAAAGTAGAATTAGAGCGAGAACTTCCTTGAAATTTGCTCCAAAAAGAAAAAAGGCCCACGAAAAGAGTCGTGCCTTCGCATAAGCATCCACGAGCAAAATTAAATCCCTGAAATCACACTACCAACAAGCATAATTCTAACAAATAAAAATAAAAAATAAAAAGAAAACTAACTCACTTTCGAAGGAATCACGGTTGCATTTAGTGTATGCAACAAGCCTTCTAAACCACTTGATGTCCCAAGTGGACGAGTGTAGTCTCGTGAGGGCTTACAAGGAACATATCCACAAAGTTCATTTGAAAACTAATACAAGGTTATTGTGTTTAAAATGAAAAAAATTATTACAGAGGATAGTTACGTCGTAACCCTTATAAGGAGTTACGCCGTAATTAGGCAAAACCTGGCAGATGCTACAGGAAGGTAGCTACGGCGTAACCGTTGCTTAGGATTACGCCGTAATTGGTATTGCTCTGAAGTACTGCTGCAAAAAGTATGTTACGGCGTAACCATAAGAATGAGTTACGCCGTAACTATGGACAGATCAGGTCCCCGTTCAGCATGCTGCAGCAACTTTTCTCCAAGATCATGCAAATATGGTTAAAAACACAAAACCCAACAGAAATAGAAATAAAGCAAATGAAAAGGATCCAAAAGAGCACTTTTCTTTATTTACGAGTCTTTAAGTTAGACTCAAGGCCTTGGGGCTTTAAGGTGGCCTACGGACTAGGCCAACTTCTTCCGTTATATGGTGGCAATCATTCATCCATTCGGCAAAAGATCTTTTTCTTACTGTGTTGCCGATGCTATATGTACCAAATTCTTGCAAGAGCCAATCATTGAATGATACACATGATTCTCCATAGTCATCGTCTTCAATTATAGGGTCAATCGTAGCACTCATGTTTGATCTTTCATTATCGGCTAATTTATCAATAAGGTGATATTCATTGTAATTGTGTTTTAGCTATTTTATTAATCTTGTATTGATGCTCGAATCTCCAAATCTCACCTTGTACCAATCTTCAAAGGATAAATTTCCGAATTTTATATCGTGTCTCTCAATCTCGTGAGGGCACGTCCATTCATCCACCTCTATATTTCCATCACAAAATTCATGAAAAGGGTTACACGAGGGCCATGCTTTCATTAATCCATCATGCTCTGTCATTATAGGGATGCAGTAATGCTTGTTAGGGTCCGAAGCTTCCTTAATACCCTCAATCAGGATAATCTTTTCCTGTTCCTGTTCACAACTATCGAAATTCTCCCTATGATTGTTAGTTCCCAGGTTATAACACAAAGGTGAGTCAAGCGAAGGAACATTGTAAAACCCTAAAAATACGAAGAGTGCTACAAGACTATTTTACCATTAAAATAGTCAAGATTATAAAATACGTAAAATATAATTAACGCTCATCAATTTAAAATTTAAAACCTAACTTATATTTGTTTGAAAAACCTAACGAGTATATTTAAATGATCGACATCTTACGACGAAAACTATAAGCCACGCGTGTAAATGTTTGGGCCTCGATTGTTTTGTGATCCGACAAGCTAAAGCTATGGTCTCGTCCGGTTGGGCATTTGAACCGAGAACCACACAAGCCCACATGGCCTGATCGGTGTACATGCATGGTATAAATACAAACACAAAACATAAAATTAAACCCTAGCTCAAAGTCTCGGCACAAGGGTTTTGTTTTCCTTTCCTTTTTCTTAACCGATCGACTGCTACTCTTTGGTGTTGGTTCGGTGTGATTTGTTCCGAGAGTTTACACAGGTAATCGAATCCTTTCCCCTTTCGTCTAAACTCTTTTGATTCCTTCTTGTGTTACTTAAGCTGCTGTCGTGAATCAAATTCCCACCGGAACGCATGCATGTAGTCGACCAACCATCACATAAAATCATAATCTTGTGCATGAAATCATAAGCCTAAAGTCACGTAAATTATTGGATGGAATAACACGTATTCGACCCTTGTGTAAACCTGTAATCAAACCATGCATATATATAGGTATCATGCATTTGACTTGTGCACCGATTTCAAAAGCTTATATGTAGTTGTCGACATGTAACATGAGTCGCATAATAAGAAACATATACGTCGTCACATGAAATCATAGATTAGATGCAGGATATGTGTAAGTCGATGCGTGAATGGTTAGGTTATGGATTGTGTCGTTATAAGTTAAACATAAACAAACATGGAACACGACATCTTGATTTCGTTAAGAAGATTATAGGTCAACGAATCACGTTAATTTTATGTTGTAATTTTGTTTGTGCCGATGCATGCATGGTTAAAATATAAGTTAACATGTCGTGTGAGTAAAATGTGTAAGTGTTTGTGTGTGTGTCGAATGGTTTGTGAGTTTGGAAAATAACGTATAGCAAGTTGGGAGTTGCATGTGTGTAGCGTATATATTGAAGCAAGGGAAACGGGTAAAGTTTTAGTCTTGTCAAACGATTTAAATAAGTCAATGTGGTGTGAATTAATTGGGTAAATGCGTGTATAAGTATGACTCTTTTTCTGTTTGGTTTTTCTACACGTTCTAGGTCAAGTGTCATTAAAATCTGTAACATGTCAATTAAATGCGTATTAATATAGTATTAAGAGTAAGGGAAAAAAAACCCTAGGGCATAAATAGTAGTCGATTAGGGTTTTCAGCTGTGTGTATTGATTCGTTATTTCGTGTGAAAATAATAAGTTTGGAGGTCATTAATAACCATTGATTAAGTGTATAACGAACTAGTAATAAGTGTGTTGTAAGCATGCGTGAGCTGTGATTTTATGTAAGAAACTAAGTGTCATGAATTAAAAGTATTGTATGCATGGTCTCATCAAGGTGGTGTTCGAACAATGTTACGTGTGAGTCTTGGTTAATCATGTAAGTTATGAAGGCTTGTGTAAACTATTTTGAAAGAAAGTCCTAAAATCCGTTCTTGATATTTATAAGCCCTGTACTTGAAAGGTGATCATATAAGCCTCAAATAAGATATTTATCATATTAAACCCTTAAGTTTACCATTTATTATTTGTAACACAAAAGTTTGGCTAATTAAATGATTAAGACTCTAAAATGTCGTAATTCCGTCCGTCACTAAGAATAAGAATATACTTACAACTCTAAGAGTGTGAATGCGATAAATCCGTTATAACGTAATGATGCTAACAAGTATTAAATAAATCATAATCCGTGTAGATTCGTTGAAGGAGACGCGACGTTATGTCTTCGTGATTCACTCATTTGTTTGCTCTTCTCTCATTTGCTTTAAGGTACATATATTCTGACCTTTTCAGTAAAGGTTTCTTATGACGTTTTCTTTCGTTAGCTTTTCTATTTCAATTATTAGGGTTTCCTATGCCATTGCTATGAACCCTTTTTGATTGTTTGATCTGTTGCTTGTTTGAAACACCTGTTTTATTGAATCATGCAATATCTGACTTGAACGTTATGTTAGAAAGACTTTGATACGCATATTTGTTGAACCTTGCTATATTTGACTATGAATTTCTGAATTGTGAACATTTGGTTATGAAAGTATGATATGTGACTACGACATTAACTTCTGACTTCTGAACCTTTGAACATGAACCTTATGATATGAATTATCTGATATGTTATCTGTTGAACTTTGTGTTTGATTATGATCTGTGTCAATTATGACAATCTGTTTGACCTAAGTTAGTTTGACACCCGAGCCAATATTCTCACTAGTCATGGGGGTTCCATGTCCGAGTCAGTGATGCACCTCTGACATGACTCTAGGGCAGTAGAGTGATGTTCTGCCACGTCCCTTTCCGTTATCTGTTTATTGATAGTATGGCCACTATCTGTCTGTTGGGGAGTATAGATGCATCCTAGATCCGATCTGTTATCGATATGTTTCGGTGAATGATGTCGTGTGCAATACGTGTCTTCACAAAATTATGGGAGCTAGCTACTCCAATTAGTTTATGAGGTTACCTTCTGAATAAGAAAGATATTTCTGATATGATATGTTTCGGGCTCGTGGTAGTTAACTAAATCTTTATCTGTTATTTCTGTATTAAGTATTCTGATGTTGATTCGGTATGTTCAAGTGTTTATAATTATGTGCTAGGCTTATTATATGTTATTATATGTGGTTATGCTTTTGTATGTTTAAGTGACTACCGTCTACTATGCTAGGATATGATTAATATGTTGTCAATATGATTCGCAGGTGTCATCCGATATTATGTTAGTTTATCGTTATGTGAATTAGTTGATCTGTGAGATGAATGTGCTAGTGTGAAAGTGAGTATCCTGAAAGTTTATTAAGTATGATTGTTCAGTTAATCTAGTGAACTTTACCTATCCGTTAGGGTATCTATCTGCTTATGTTTGATCTGCCATGTTTAGACTCTGTTTATATTAAGTTTTGGTTTGGAAAATGGTTTAATTATGATATCTGTTTTGATAATTTGCTAATTGCTATGCTATGTCTTTTGCTTATTTAGTTATAGTTTTTCCTACTATATTTTCTATTTGCATGTGTGACTGCCATGATTTGACTGCTATAATATTGGATTAAGTGTGTTAAATGTAGATTAATTGACTTGTATGAATGCCATGTTTACTTTCTAGAAATTGTTTCCGTTAGCCTTTTGATATTTCGTTTGGCTCATATGTACTCGAATTTCCTGCTTTAGTTAATGTTTGGTTATCTTGATGCGTTTGCGTTGGTGCCATCAATATGATATGTGTTTGTTCTTAATTGCTATTTGTTCTTCCGAATTTCTGTATGATTGTGTTTCCGCAAAATCCTCAATGATTCATTGATCTCATTCCGTTGTGACTTCGTTATTCGTTTCTTTGTTTTATTTCATATTTCTATTTTGTTTAGTTTTCGTTTCTGTTATATCTGTTCACTGGCCTTTGTAAGCTCAGCCGCATTTTCTTTTCTTGCGGCAGGTATTAAGCATTCAAGATGAGCTTATGGGATAGTTGATCTGGGTTGAGAGTAGAGTTGAGAGCAAGATTGGAAGATAGGGATCTTAGATTTATTTTGATTATTAAGTTATTTATATTTTCTTTTGTAAGTTTTGTAAAGGCTTCCGCTATTGTATAGTATTTTAAGGTTCTGATATGAAGCTGTATTTGTGACATTTTTGCCCTTGTCGGGTTGGGGTGTTACAATTATGGTATCAGAGCTCTAGGTTTTAGGACCCTTAAAGCTTAGGCTATGA
Source organism: Chrysanthemum makinoi (assembly GCA_910596185.1). Taxonomy (NCBI): domain Eukaryota; kingdom Viridiplantae; phylum Streptophyta; class Magnoliopsida; order Asterales; family Asteraceae; genus Chrysanthemum; species Chrysanthemum makinoi. The sequence continues at coordinate 120,160,776 of OU343216.1, read as the reverse complement.
CCTGTGAGGATTGGGTAGATTTAGGATTTTTCCTTCTGCGTACTTTCTTTGCGTCCACTATCGTACTTAGATTTTACAAATAGTTGATTATTCTTTTAGATGGTTATCCCTCGATGTTCTAGTTCACCTGATAGGAGCAAGCAGGGACCAGCTAGGCAACCTAGGGAGAGGAAGAAGTGGACTATTGTTATCGTTAAGGGCTGCAAGAGGATTGGTGGAGCGAAGCGGACCAACAGGAGGATACGAGTTCCAGCTAGTATGTGGCCATGCACAATTGAGGAGAAGCTAACCTTGGAGAACGTAGACGGAAGAATAGTAGAGGAGTACGAGACTAAAGTCGTTGACAACCAAGGCTTCACCACTAGGTATCATGAAAGATGTCCCGAGTTCTTGGAAGATGGAGGAGTAGTTTGGACTAGGAGTCGCGACTTGTATGCTTTTGTAGATCGTGTGCCGGAAGAAGAAGAGAGGAATCGGAGAAGTGACTTTGCTAGTCGCCTATTACCGCAGCGCGAAGGAAATAGGAACGGATGGATAAGTGAGGAAGAAGAGGAAGAAAAAGAACATGAGGAAGAATACGAGGTGGACTCGGATTTAGAGTCTACGGCTACTAGTAGGTTTAATCCGATACAAGAATAGAAATTCGCGCTCATGATTAGTTGTCCTCTTTATTAGAAGTTTCTGACATTGGATTTTGAGTTTAGGTCCTTTTGTTTTTCATTTAGACGATTGATCTTTGATTATTAAGTTTTGTTTTGTTAGTTTCATCTTATGACAATTCTGCAATTTGTTTGATTAGTAGGAATAAAGCAAAATTTTGAAAGTATAGTTGCTGTTTGTTGTTTCTTTTCTGATAGATTCGTTAAGTTTCCGTTAGTTCTAATAAGTTTCGTTCCCTATTCGATTCTATTGATGATGTTGCTTAATCACAGCTTGAAATAAAGTATGACCATCCTGATGGTATACTCATGTGATCTTTGGTATTATGACGCCTGATCAACGTGATAATACTTACATCATATGACGTACCCTTAATGTGATCATAGGATATTTTGGGAAGTGTGAGGAACAGTAGATCCTTTTAGTTGATTATCTGTGACCAGTAAGACCGTTAGGATTCGTTCTGTCTATGCATATGTTTGAGATCTGAATAAGTTAGAACGTGTTATTTGATGGTCTGCATCTCATCTGTTATCTGCCATTACTTTGAAGAGTATATGATTATCTATTGTAAGTATTTGATTATTGCTTTGATTTCTGAAAAGTATGAGTTTGTAGATTCTGATAAGAATCTGTTTGTTCTGAGATAAGATTTGCGTTTGCTTTATTTTTCCCTGAGGATCTGAAATCCGATTCGTTTGTTGTTCTGTTCCGTCTTGTTCAATTTCGAGGACGAAATTTTCTTTTTAGAAGGGGAGAGTTGTAAAACCCTATAAATACGAAGAGTGCTACAAGACTTTTTTACCCTTAAAATAGTCAAGATTATAAAATACGTAAAATATAATTAACGCTCATCAATTTAAAATTTAAAACCTAACTTATATTTGTTTGAAAAACCTAACGAGTATATTTAAATGATCGACATCTTACGACGAAAACTATAAGCCACGCGTGTAAATGTTTGGGCCTCGATTGTTTTGTGATCCGACTAGCTAAAGCTATGGTCTCGTCCGGTTGGGCTTTTGAACCGAGAACCACACAAGCCCACATGGCCCGATCGGTGTACATGCATGGTATAAATACAAACACAAAACATAAAATTAAACCCTAGCTCAAAGTCTCGGCACAAGGGTTTTGTTTTCCTTTCCTTTTTCTTAACCGATCGACTGCTACTCTTTGGTGTTGGTTCGGTGTGATTTGTTCCGAGAGTTTACGGTGTAATCGAATCCTTTCCCCTTTCGTCTAAACTCTTTTGATTCCTTCTTGTGTTACTTAAGCTGCTGTCGTGAATCAAATTCCCACCGGAACGCATGCATGTAGTTGACCAACCATCACATAAAATCATAATCATGTGCATGAAATCATAAGCCTAAAGTCACATAAATTATTGGTTGGAATAACACGTATTCGACCCTTGTGTAAACCTATAATCAAACCATGCATATATATAGGTATCATGCATTTGACTTGTGCACCGATTTCAAAAGCTTATATGTAGTTGTCGACATGTAACATGAGTCGCATAATAAGAAACATATACGTCGTCACATGAAATCATAGATTAGATGCAGGATATGTGTAAGTCGATGCGTGAATGGTTAGGTTATGGATTGTGTCGTTATAAGTTAAACGTAAACAAACATGGAACACGACATCTTGATTTCGTTAAGAAGATTATAGGTCAACGAATCACGTTAATTTTATGTTGTAATTTTGTTTGTGCCGATGCATGCATGGTTAAAATATAAGTTAACATGTCGTGTGAGTAAAATGTGTAAGTGTTTGTGTGTGTGTCGAATGGTTTGTGAGTTTGGAAAATAACGTATAGCAAGTTGGGAGTTGCATGTGTGTAGCGTATATATTGAAGCAAGGGAAACGGGTAAAGTTTTAGTCTTGTCAAACGATTTAAATAAGTCAATGTGGTGTGAATTAATTAGGTAAATGCGTGTATAAGTATGACTCTTTTTCTGTTTGGTTTTCTACGTTCTAGGTCAAGTGTCATTAAAATCTGTAACATGTCAATTAAATGCGTATTAATATAGTATTAAGAGTAAGGGAAAAAAACCCTAGGGCATAAATAGTAGTCGATTAGGGTTTTCAGCTGTGTGTATTGATTCGTTATTTCGTGTGAAAATAATAAGTTTGGAGGTCATTAATAACCATTGATTAAGTGTATAACGAACTAGTAATAAGTGTGTTGTAAGCATGCGTGAGCTGTGATTTTATGTAAGAAACTAAGTGTCATGAATTAAAAGTATTGTACGCATGGTCTCATTAAGGTGGTGTTCGAACAATGTTACGTGTGAGTCTTGGTTAATCATGTAAGTTATGAAGGCTTGTGTAAACTATTTTGAAAGAAAGTCCTAAAATCCGTTCTTGATATTTATAAGCCCTGTACTTGAAAGGTGATCATATAAGCCTCAAATAAGATATTTATCATATTAAACCCTTAAGTTTACCATTTATTATTTGTAACACAAAAGTTTGGCTAATTAAATGATTAAGACTCTAAAATGTCGTAATTCCGTCCGTCACTAAGAATAAGAATATACTTACAACTCTAAGAGTGTGAATGCGATAAATCCGTTATAACGTAATGATGCTAACAAGTATTAAATAAATCATAATCCGTGTAGATTCGTTGAAGGAGACGCGACGTTATGTCTTCGTGATTCACTCATTTGTTTGCTCTTATCTCATTTGCTTTAAGGTACGATATTCGACCTTTTCAGTAAAGGTTTCTTATGACGTTTTCTTTCGTTAGCTTTTCTATTTCAATTATTAGGGTTTCCTATGCCATTGCTATGAACCCTTTCCGATTGTTTGATCTGTTGCTTGTTTGAAACACCTGTTTTATTGAATCATGCAATATCTGACTTGAACGTTATGTTAGAAAGACTTTGATACGCATATTTGTTGAACCTTGCTATATTTGACTATGAATTTCTGAATTGTGAACATTTGGTTATGAAAGTATGATATATAACTACGACATTAACTTCGACTTCAACCTTTGAACATGAACCTTATGATATGAATTATCTGATATGTTATCTGTTGAACTTTGTGTTTGATTATGATCTGTGTCAATTATGACAATCTGTTTGACCTAAGTTAGTTTGACACCCGAGCCAATATTCTCACTAGTCATGGGGTTCCATGTCCGTGTCAGTGATGCACCTCTGACATGACTCTAGGGCGTAGAGTGATGTTCGCCACGCCCCTTTCCGTTATCTGTTTATTGATAGTATGGCCACTATCTGTCTGTTGGGGCGTATGGATGCATCCTAGATCTGATCTGTTATCCGATATGTTTTCTGGTGAATGATGTCGTGTGCAATACGTGTCTTCACAAAATTATGGGAGCTAGCTACTCCAATTAGTTTATGAGGTTACCTTCTGAATAAGAAAGATATTTCTGATATGATATGTTCGGGCTCGTGGTAGTTAACTAAATCTTTATCTGTTATTTCTGTATTAAGTATTCTGATGTTGATTCGGTATGTTCAAGTGTTTATAATTATGTGCTAGGCTTATTATATGTTATTATATGTGGTTATGCTTTTGTATGTTTAAGTGACTACCGTCTACTATGCTAGGATATGATTGATATGTTTTCAATATGATTCACAGGCTGTCATCTGATATTATGTTAGTTTATCGTTATGTGAATTAGTTGATCCGTGAGATGAATGTGCTAGTGTGAAAGTGAGTATCCTGAAAGTTTATTAAGTGTGATTGTTCAGTTAATCTGGTGAACTTTACCTATCCGTTAGGGTATCTATCTGCTTATGTTTGATCTGCCATGTTTAGACTCTGTTTATATTAAGTTTTGGTTTGGAAAATGGTTTAATTATGATATCTGTTTTGATAATTTGCTAATTGCTATGCTATGTCTTTTGCTTATTTAGTTATAGTTTTCCTACTATGTTTTCTATTTGCATGTGTTACTGCCATGATTTGACCTGCTATTGCTGCTACAATATTGGATTAAGTGTGTTAAATGTAGATTAATTGACTTGTATGAATGCCATGTTTACTTTCTAGAAATTGTTTCCGTTAGCCTTTTGATATTTCGTTTGGCTCATATGTACTCAAATTTCCTGCTTTAGTTAATGTTTGGTTATCTTGATGCGTTTGTGTTGGTGCCATCAATATGATATGTGTTTGTTCTTAATTGCTATTTGTTCTTCCGGATTCCTGTATGATTGTGTTTCCGCAAAATCCTCAATGATTCATTGATCTCATTCCGTTGTGACTTCGTTATTCGTTTCTTTGTTTTATTTCATATTTCTATTTTGTTTAGTTTTCGTTTCGTATATCTGTTCACTTGGGCTTTGTAAGCTCAGCCGCATTTTCTTTTCTTGCGGCTGGTATTAAGCATTCAAGATGAGCTTATGGGATAGCTGATCTGGGTTGAGAGTAGAGTTGAGAGCAAGATTGGAAGATAGGGATCTTAGATTTATTTTGATTATTAAGTTATTTATATTTTCTTTTGTAAGTTTTGTAAAGGCTTCCGCTATTGTATAGTATTTTAAGGTTCTGATATGAAGTTGTATTTGTGACATTTTTGCCCTTGTCGGGTTGGGGTGTTACAATGACAACATCAACTTTTTTTGAAATTTCTAATCTGGGATTTAATTGTTCCTTCAGGCTGAAAGTAATTCGTTCTTCCTCAGTTCCTAAAGAAATTTGTTTTTCAAAAGCCTTTATATGTGCTCGACAAGTGGCCAGAAAAGGCCTTCCAAGAATTAAGTTGCACATCTCCCGTTTTCCCATGTCAATAACCACGAAATCAGTTGGAAAAAGGAATTTACCAATTTTAAGGAGAACATTGTTAACCACTCCCTTAGGCTCAGCTTTAGAGGAATCAGCCATTTCAATCATCATTGTTTTTTCTTTTAAATTGGTAAGTTTTATTTTATCAAACAATGAAGTAGAAATAAGGTTTACCCCAGCCCCCAAATCAGCTAAAGCGGAATTTTAAGATTACCGATAGTGCATGGTAGAAGAAAACTTTCCTGATAGTGTTCCTTCTCAGGAAGTTGGCTTGGCGGTGTCCTCGTTGTCTTGATTTGTCATCTTCTTTTAAGTTGTTAATCCCACAAATATCATTAGTGACAAGAGGTGCCTTTGTTCTTCCTTCGGTTTATCTTGTGCGAATATGGCTTTGCAGGCAATGGCTTTGTCATTATTGGTTTCAAGATTTTTAGCTAATTGCCCAATTTGGGTTTCGAGGTTTTAATCGCACCTCTTGGTTTATAAGTTCATGTTGGTGTCTTCTTTCACCTTGGCTATCCATTCTTTGAGTCTATCATTTTTCTTTGTAGATTATTCGATATGTTTATGCATTATTTCTTCGAGGCTTGGTCTAGGAGGATTGTTGTTGATTTTAGTATAGAACCTCGGGATTTTTCCTGTATCTCGGTCCCGTTACCATCGATTGAAGGGACTTCCACCTCCTCGATTTTACTTCTTCAATCCTTTTAACTTCCTTGTTAGAGGAGCACTCCTTGGCGTGGAGAGTGCCATTGTGTTCATTCCATCCAACTTGTATGGAATGCACATTCTCCTTGAGTTTTTTCATGTCTCTTCCAAGACTCTCTAATTTGTTGTTTATTGCTGCAAGGCCTTCTACATTTCTACTTTTACCTCGATTGACCCCTCCATTGTGCCACTTGTGGGAGTGGTCAGCCATCTTTTGAATAGGTTCTAAAGCCATTGTTGGAGTCATTCCAGGTATTGGCCCTTGAGAATCGATCATTTGTCTTGAGGAGATGTTTAGTCCCTTGTAGAAGACGTTCACCTTCTGCTGGTTATTAAGGTCATGATTAGGGCACTTGTATAGTAATTCGTTGTATCGCTCCCATGCATGATACAATGTTTCGTCACCCTCCTACTTGAAGTTATGGATTTCTTCTAATTGCTTTGCAGTTTTAGATGGAGGACAGTACCTTTAAATGAAATATTTTTTTAGGAGTGGCCAGGTGTTAACCATCCTGGCAGGTAATCGATCAACCCATCTTTTACCAGCTCCAGTGAGAGAAATGGGGAATACCCGTAACATGACAACATCATTTGAGACTCTAGGAATTTTGAATAGGCTGACAATGAATTCCACGTTGTCCACATGTTCGTAAGCATCATCGGTAATGCTTCCGGAGAAAGGGTTTGCGCGCAACTCCCTCATAAATTGTGGTTTGATTTCGAATTGAGCATCTTCTACGATGGCCGGCCTAACGATCCCCGGTCCTTGCTCTTCTCTTGTCAACGCCAAGTATTCCTCAAGAGTGAGGTCATCATTGTTAACAACTTCCATGGCACCTGAAACTTGAAAAGAGGTCCTGAGAAATAGAGAAAATTTTAAAACAAAAACGGAGGACTTAATGAAAATCCTAATAACTCCCCAACAATGGCGCAAAAACTTGATGCAGGTTTTACTGACCAGGTTTTAATATTTATAATTACTCGTTATACCTATGGTCTACCCTAATGCACTAACGGGCAGTGTACCCGGTCGTGTGTAGTGTAGTATTTCGGTAAAACCGAGGTCGTCCCAAGAGCTATGTGTGTGGATTTAAACTAAGTCTAGGTGTCACAGATTTTAATATGATTTTGATATTGAATTTACCAATTAACTACTAAAGACAAAAAAATAAAATATGAGAGCAAATAAAGGCGAGGGTTGTGATTAATAGAGGAGAGGGGTGCTTAGCCGCTCATATTAACTAAAACAATCGATTCAATGTTTAAAATTATGAAATACATGAATTGAAAGTAAAGAAAAGATAAAATGCTAAAGCTTATCGTAGGGGAGTGATTTCTTCCTTGGAGATGCCTCCGTATGCTCCTCTAGATCTGCCTTCGACTTCTACTCACGTTTACAGATGTTGTGTGTGAAATGGGATGCTTTGAAATGTTGGAAATCATGGGGTATTTATAGGCCATATCTGGTTACGGCGTAACTTGAGTTGAGAGTTACGCCGTAACACCCTTATCTTCGTAATTTGCACTAAAAATGATGTTTACGGCGTAACATCTGGAAGGAGTTACGCCGTATCTTCAATAAATCCCTGTTATGGCGTTATTTTCGAATTAGTTACGTCGTAATCTCGCGCGCGTGAGCCTCATTTGACCTAGTTAGTTACGTCGTAATCTTTGGAGAGAGTTACGCCGTAATCTTCCATTGAGTTGGTTTTCTGAGCCATGCTTCTGTTACGGCATAACGTGAGAGAGGAGTTACGCCGTAACATCTTCAAAATGAGCATACTATGATATATCTTCAATAAACTCTCCAAATCAGCGTCTCTTTAGCTCCAATGCTCGTAATTTATCTGAAAGTGAAATATAGAGGAAAACAAGCATAAATACAGATAAATGATATAAAATACTAGCATTATCTGGGAAATTTGATAAGGATTCATACGAAAAAGGATAACCTAGGACTAAAACCTAGCGGCGATGAGAACTTGGCTAACCAAGTTGCTGGATCGTCGGGCGCTTCTCGGCCAACCGAGTAAGACAAAGAAAACGCAGAAACACGTTTAATAGAAAACTTCAATTATTCAATTCATAACCAACCAACCAAGGAGTTTAAATAGGAAAACAAATAAACCTAAATCCCTAAACTTAAGGATAAAGAAACACAATTTAAAAAGGAAACAAATTCGTAACAAAAATAGACTTGCAATAATTTCTCCTTTAACTTCGGTTGGATGGGATCTTGTTGCCAAATCTCGCCCTTAGCCACTTAACCCATCGGACCCGTTCCCGTCGATGGGCCTTCGTTCCACCGGACCTGTGTTATGATGCCGATCGGTATCATCCTCCCCCCCTAAAAAACGACTCGTCCCCGAGTCACCACCTAAAGCATCGTCACGGTATGCGGGCGAGATCAGCAACATTAAAAGTAGCGACACACCATAATTACGGGAAAATCGATCTTATAGGAATTATCATTGATACGTGCAAAAACATGAAACGGGCCATCCGCTACGATCCTACAACTTCCCATAGCGTCCCGAGGGAAATCGCTTTGGATAGAAATATCCAAACTAAGTCACCTTCCTTAAACACAACGCGTTTTCGATGTTTATTTGCACGCGTCTGATATTCCAAATTATGTTTCATGATTTGGTCCCGAACTTGTTCATGTAAGAGTTTGATTTGATCCGCCCGAGCCTCCCCGTCAGCACTATAGGAATCAGCAATTGGCAATGGAACTAGATCCAATGGTGTGAAAGGGTTGCGACCATAAACCACCAAAAAGGGGCTTCGTCCAGTTGAACTGTGGGACGATCGGTTGTACGCAAATTCAGCCTGAGGAAGGGCGAGGTCCCATTGTTTCTTATTATCACCAACTAAACAACGAAGTAAGTTACCAAGGCTCCGGTTTGTAACCTCGGTTTGGCCATCCGTCTGTGGGTGGTAAGAGGAACTGAATTGTAACTTGGCGCCTAAGTGCCTCCACGAGTACGCCAAAATGGCTAACGAACTTAACATCCCGATCCGAAGTGATTGTTTTGGGACCCCATGCGCTTTTACAATTTCAAAGAAAGTATAATCGAGCCACCGAGATGCATCGTGCGTCTTAGTATAAGGGACAAAATGCACCATTTTTAGAACCATCGACAACCACCATAATGGAATCTTTCTTTCGTTGTGTCAATGGTAAGCCGAGCACGAAATCAATTGAGACGTCCTCCCATGGTCTGTTCGGCGTTGGAAGCGGGGTATAGAGGCCTTGATTAGTGTGGTGAGTCTTGGCCAAACGACATATGCGACAACGGTTCAATACTTTAACGACATCCCGAACAAGTTTTGGCCAAAAGAAACGTTCGGAGACTAACCCAACAGTTTTGTCGCGCCCAAAATGACCCGCTAAGCCCCCTTGATGTGTCTCAAGTATGATTGCTTCCCGTACGGATGAGAGTGGGACGCACAAGCGATGTCCTTTGAAAAGAAAGCCGTCTCTTCGAACAAAGTCATGAAACGGGGCGGTCGCGCATTGTTCCCAACAATCCTTAAAATCTGGATCATCGATATAGAGTGGTTGTATACTCTCGAAACCCGACACATGAACCGATGACGTGGTGGTTAACGCTGGTCGCCTGTTGAGGGCGTCAGCCACCGTATTTGAACTCCCCGCTTTGTGTCGAATGACAAAAGAAAAATCCTGAAGTGTCTCAACCCACTTAGCATGTCGTGGTTTTAATTTGGCTTGCCCCTGAATGAACTGTAATGCTTGATGGTCGGAATAGAGGATGAAATCATTCGGTAATAAGTAGTGGCGCCAATATTCTAGACTTCAGACGATAGCATAGAATTCCTTATCGTACGTGCTATAGCGTTTGCGAGTGTCATTAAATTTCTCGCAAAAAAAAGAGATGGGTCGGTTTTTTTGGCTCAGAACGCCCCCAATCCCGAGTCCCGAAGCATCGCATTCCACCTGAAAGACATGCTCAAAGTTGGGCAAAGCTAATACAGGTGCTTCCGTAACAGCTTGTTTTAGCTTGGCAAACGCGCTTTGTGATTCCGTACTCCATATGAACTTTGAATCTTTTAAGCAATCTGTGATAGGAGCGACGATCGAACTAAAATCACGAATAAAACGGCGATAGAAAGACACTAACCCATGGAAGCTTCGGACATCATGCAACGACCTCGGAGTTGGCCAAGTAGTGATGGCTTCCACTTTGGTAGTGTCCATGCGAATACCATTGTCGGACACTAAGTAACCCAAGAAGATAACTTCCGTTGTCAAAAAGTGGCATTTCTTCCGGTTAGCAAACAATTTCTGTTCCCGTAATATTGAAAAGATATCGCGTAGGTGCTGGAGATGCGATTCTAAACTTTTGCTAAACACCAAGATGTCGTCGAAATAAACGACGACACATTTGCCAATGAGGGACCTGAAGATATGGTTCATTAAACGCATGAACGTGCTTGGAGCATTTGAAAGACCGAATGGCATAACCATCCACTCATAAAGATCGTCGCGTGTTTTGAACGCGGTTTTCCATTCATCCCCGGGTCGTAGTCGTATCTGATGATAGCCGCTTCATAAATATATCTTTGAAAAAATAGTAGCGCCATGGAGATGATCCAAAAGATCATCAAATCGCGGAATTGGAAAACGGTATTTTATGGTGATTTTGTTAACCGCGCTACTGTTAATACACATACGAAACGTGCCATTAGGTTTAGGAACAAGTAATGCCGGGACGGCACACGGGCTCATGCTCTCACGAATTAAACCCTTTTCCAGTAGCTCGGTGACTTGTCGGTGTAACTCGTTATATTCTTTCGGGTTCATGCGATAAGCTGCTTTGTGAGGGATTGTTGCACCGGGAGTGAAGTCGATGCAATGTTGTATCTCTCGCATGAGTGGTAATCTTGCAGGAATATCATCAGGAAAAATATCGAAGAATTCATTAAGTAATGGAATCACCTCAACTGGGACATCTTCAATTGGTGTGTTCTCTTCGATGATAACTAGACCGAGCACGGGACGCGGAGGTGAGTGTCTTGTAAGGCCGACGAGATCGGCTTTTGTCACTGGTGCTATCTCTGGTTTTTCGTCTCGAGGATTAAGAGGAGCCAATGTAACATGGAGACCGTCTTTTTTGAAGGAATATGTGTTTCGAAACCCATCATGCTTTGCCCTTCGGTCGTATAGTCATGGTCTTCCGAGTAACAAATGGCACGCGTCCATCGGGATGACTTCACACCATATTTCATCGGTGTATTTGGTACCGATCGAGAAGGTCACCAAGCACTTGTGTGTCACCTTGACTCGGTTACCCTTTTTTAACCACGTTAACTGATACGGTTCCGGGAGGTCTTGGGTGGGTAGCCCTAGCTTGTCGACCATGGTGGTGGCGACCATGTTTTCACAACTGCCACCGTCAATAATGATTGTACACACCCGTCCCTTGGCAGTGCATTTAGTGCGGAAGATATTGTGTCGAAGCCACTTGGTGTCGTCCTCCGTATCAGCAACAAGTGTGTTCAACAGCCGTCGTGCAACAAGTGCTTCACCCTTGTCCGGGTAAAGGAGCTCGGTTTCTTCTTCACCGTCAATGTCAGACTGGGGTTCTGTGTCGTTGACGAAAGCAACAACTTGTTTGTTCGGGCAGTCACGCTTGATATGACCCAAACCTTGACATTTAAAACAACGTAAGGGAGCTGAGTTGTCATTCGCTGTAGTAGGGGCTGTTGGGGTATCGGTCTTGATCGGGCCAATTCTGTTGGAGATTTATGGTTGAGTTGGGTTGCGGCTAGCAGGTTGGAATCGGGTAACAGTTTTGCCTCTTCGAGTATTCTATTGTTCGACCCGCAAGGCTAACCTGCACACATCCGAAAAAGAATAATATTGCATTAACGAAACGGTGTCGGCAATGTCTGGTCGGAGTATTCCTAGAAAGCGCGCGATAAGCTGTTCTTCGTCTTCGTCAGCCCCACAACGTAAATGCATTCGTTCAAATTCGGTGATAAGAGCTGCGACTGACAAAGTACCGTGTCTAAGGTTTTGGTATTCGATATATGCGTCCTGTTTGAAGGTGACTGGAAGAAACTTGGCATGCAAGAGTCGTTTCATCTTATCCCATGATGCGACCTTGTGTTTCCCGTCGCGATGACGCTGCTTTTGGATGTTTTCCCACCATAACGAAGCATATTTTTTTAACTTTATGGCAACTAATTTTACCTTTAAATTATCTGGAATGTCGCGAAGATCAAAAATTCGCTCGACTGTGAGTAACCAGTCAAGAAAATCATCGGGTTGTAGGTTGTCTTCGAACTCAGGAATCTCGGTGCGAAGACCTAGAGATTGGAGTGGATCAGCGGGCTGGTGTGGTGGTGGTGGGGCATGGCGGTGGCGATGGCCGGGAGAAGGTGGTGGGTTCTGATTGTGAAAAAAATTGTTGAATTCGTCGTCTGATGTGCCGCTAAGTTGTGAGTGAGATGGTGTGTTTTCAAACTGTTGTTCGTAGTGATTAAAAGGATTGATTTCTAATTCCCGAATCCGGTTGCGAAGTCGTTCGATCTCCACATCACGAGGGTCGGGTTCAGCAGACATTGTGAGATCCTTTTGGCTCTAGATACCACTTGATAAGGATTCGTAAGAAAAAGGATAACCTAGGACTAAAACCTAGCGGCGATGAGCACTTGGCCAACCAAGTTGTTGGATCGTCGGGCGCTTCTCGGCCAACCGAGTAAGACAAAGAAAACACAGAAACACGTTTAATAGAAAACTTCAATTATTCAATTCATAACCAACCAACCAAGGAGTTTAAATAGGAAAACAAATAAACCTAAATCCCTAAACTTAAGGATAAAGAAACACAATTTAAAAAGGAAACAAATTCGTAACAAAAATAGACTTGCAATCATTTCTCCTTTAACTTCGGTTGGATGGGATCTTGTTGCCAAATCTCGCCCTTAGACACTTAACCCATCGGACCCGTTCCCGTCGATGGGCCTTCATTCCACCGGACCTGTATTATGATGCCGATCGGTATCAAAATTGACACTTAATATTCAGAATTATTTGATGTTATCACATGCTTATATGCCAAACGATCTCAGGAACTCTTAGAATGTGTAATTGCAACATGTCCTAAATCTGGTACTAGGAGGGATAGTGTAGTTATGCCCAGTTCTATGCCTAAAGTCAAGCATGTGACCTTTGATGTGCCTCCTAGATTCTCATATCCCAGCACTTCTAGACCAGATAAGTAAAAAGTTGTAAAACCAAATAATATTCCCATCGTTCCTTCTATAAGAGTAATCAGTGACACTAAGGTTAGCGGGTCAAAGCCTCCAGGCAATACAAAGCAAGATAGGATCACGCGAGCCAAGAGTGATCAAGTGAAGAAAGTAGAAGACCACCCTAGGAATAATAAGTTTGTGTTGAATAAAATAAATCGTGTTGATTCTAGTATTAGTTATAAGCATACTGTAATTAATTCGAATTATGCTAGTATTTGCAAAGCATGTAATGAATGTTTGGTTTCTTGAAAATATCATGAATGTGTTGTGAATGATTTGAGAAATGTTGTTAAATCTCTAGTTAAAAATGTCAGAAATGCTAAACAGGTTAAGGAAGTCTGGAAGCCTACAGGGAAAAGGTTTAGTAATTATTGGAAGCCTATAGGGTATAAATTTAGTAATGTAGGTTATCAATGGAAACCTACTGGCTGTAAATTCAAAGTTAATGAATTTTGCCCTAAGAAGTATAGATCTATGCCCACTAAGGAATGGAAGCCTACTGGTAGAATCATACCTTTAAGAAGTTGTCATACTTCACATAGGTCCACTGCCACTACTAGTCTTGCTTCCACCACTAATGATGTCATGGCATCTAGAACATTATAGGTGTTCCAATTGCATGTACTAACTAATCGGAACCCATTTTATCATGGGGATCCAAAGCTTCCGATTATCCATACTTGTATGTGTTCAAATGCAGGTCGTACAAATCTTCCTTTGGTATTTGGACTCAGGCTTCTCAAAACATATGACTAGAGATCGCTCAAGGCTCAAGAACTTCGTGAATAAGTTCATCGGGACTATTAGATTTGGGAATGACCATTTTGGGGCAATTATGGGCTATGGAGACTATGTGTTTGGAGATAGTTTGATCTCACGGGTATAATATGTGGAAGGTCTTGGTCATAATCTGTTTTCTGTTGGTCAATTCTATGATTCTGATCTTGAAATGGCCTTCAGAAAACACTCTTGCTTCGTTAGAGAATTAGATGGTGTTGAAATTTTAAAGGGAACTCGTGGCACTAATTTGTACACCATCTCTATCGAAGACATGATGACGTCTTCTCCAATTTTTTTGTTGTCAAAGGCTTCTAAAACAAAGTCATGGTTATGGCATTGTCTCAATCACTTGAACTTCGGCACCATCAATGATCTTTCTAGAAAGGACCTTGTTGGATCGATAAACTATGACCAAACTAACTATGTAGCTTGTAAGGGCTTAGCAACCTCGGATAAATCCTAAGTTACTAACAATGAAACACTGAATTTACTCTATTAAGTATGCAGAAACTACTTCAATAAAGCTAAGAAGAATAACTTTAACTTCAATGATTTTATTAATACTCTAAACCTGCTTGATACACAGATTTACTAACAACCCTAACAACTCTAATATCGAACTTGATAAACTCTAATATTTTCTCTAAAATCTCTAATATTCTCTCTAAAATCGTATTCTAAGAACATATATCTAATGCCAATCTAGGGGTCCTTTTATAGGCATAAGGATAACCTTAGTCGGTTTACAACTCTAATCCTTGTACGACAGGTAATACTAAACTAAGAACATTATAGATAAACATTACTTTCCATAAAACATTCTATTATAACCATCTTTAAGCTTTGTAGTACTTTGATGTTGAGCAGTACTTTGATCTTCACATAAGCAGTACTTTGACCATCTTCAGTATTTTCATATTCTTTAGTACTTTCATATCCCAACAATCCTCCCCTAACTTGAATTCTACTTGCTTTATTTTAAGTTCCTTTGTATTTGTATCTTGAACATCTTTGTCTTCAAGGAAAGATTGTGTCTTTATCTTTAGATTTATGTTGTACTTTATGTGCTTGTATTATCATCATCAAAGTAGTCTTTATAAGCAATCCTTTTAAACAATTATCAACAATCTTCATCTTTTCACTACTTTCGGCAACATATGGCAAATTGTACATCCGATCATAAAGTTTCAGTCTATTCTCATCACTTCCAGGTGTGTAAACTCCTATGAGAGGTGAATCATTGAAAATTTAATGGATTTTGATGTCTATTTACCAAAGCCATTAACTCTGGAGTAGCCAATGTTTAGGTGTGTAAAACCATGGTACATTGATAACCATATGATTTTTAGCAAATCATCAGCTATCAACGGATTTGTTGTGTCTTTACCAAAAGCCGTACCCTTTCGGACTAGTTAGTTCTTGCAACCATGGTGAACTAATTACCATATAAATGGTTTTTCCACAGCCTTTACCACAAGCCATTTTTCTTGTGGGCTAGTCAACTCTTCACTATATCAGATATGGTGAGTTGATTACCATACAACTTATTGGCAAGTTGTCAACCATTCAACGGATTTGAGATATCTTTAGCAGAGCCATTTGCTCATGGATTAGCCAATCCTTTTGTTAGACATGGTGGATTGATAACCTTTTGTTATAACCATCTCAAAAACCATTGGTTGCTGTTAACTTTTGTTTCAAAATATTTTGCACTTAACAAAAGTTTGCTTATTTTAAAAATCATTTACTGGTTTTGTCTTTGCAAGCGTACTTTCGTTAAAGTCTTGTTTGATCAGAGTACTTTGAATAAAGTCTTGATTTTTTCAAAACTTATATAAATATAAATCATACCAAGATTTATGCATCATCATCAGCCATAATTGTCCATTTAATTAATAGTTCAATGACCATTAGAGCTGTGTTATTCTCTTCTTCAACCTCCATACCATGATCTAGCATTCTTCTCATAAGATCTCTTGTAAGTGGATATCTTCTTTCTACTAACATATGGATCATGGTTCCATCTTCCAGCTCCAAAACATGCACTCCAGATTCTTCAAAGAATCTCCAGCTAGTAATTTCCCAAACTTCTTGGTTTTGCCAAATTTCATCAGTGCTTGTTTCTTCAGTTTCCCAGATGGTTGTGAGGTCTCCAAGCAAGACTAAACCAATTCCATTTGATGGAATGTGTTCAAAATATTCTTGCACCAGTTGGTATAAATGAAACATATCAGCTCTATCTATCATGTGTAATATGTCCCATAACAGATTAAATGTTCTAAAGCTTTCATCCTCTCTATGGAACATAAGGTAGTCTCCGTCCTTTGATTCTACAACTTCAAATGCAGACATCTTAGACTTCTTTGCTGCAACATCTTTGGACTTAGGATGCTCAAAATCTACAACTCTAAGATAATTCCTCAGCTCATCAACTGTATTTGATCTCAATTCTACCTTCTTTGATGGCTGTTCATCTTCAGTTGTTCTTTTTCTATTTAAGCTTCTTTTTCTAGCATCCTCCTTCAGCTTATCATCATCTTTAAAAGAAATAATACTATCAACTTTCTTTTGATAAGCTTCTCTAACAACATCATATAAATCTTTCATCTCTAAATACTTCACTGTAATCCAAGATATCCTTGACCCTTGGATAAGCCATCATGGCATTTCTTTCCTTAGCAATACTTGGTGTCTTTGTGATATAACAGCTGGATTTTCTGGTATAGCAACTTCAGCATCCAATTGAGCTTGTAGCTTCCTAGCAACTTCTTCATTCTTAGCCACTTCAATAGCTCTTAGTTCTGCCAAAGTAAGCTTTTTCTTCTTCTTTGTTTCTACCAGTTTGCCTTTGCCTTTGTCCTTTGGATCTAAAGCAGGTTGAGAAGCTTGAGGTTGTTCTTCAGCAATTCCTGGAATACTAACACCTCTTGGTCTTGATAGGTTTTGCAATATTTGAGCAGCAGTCTCATCATCACTTGTTGAAGGACCAGCTTCTTCTTCAAAATTTAGAGTCCTTGGTGTAATAAGCTCTTGTCTATATGTTCCTTGAAGAGCAGCAGTACCTTGATCACCAACACCTTGATCATCAGTACTTTGTAAGCCAGTACTTTGAGGTTCAGTAGGCTCAGTACTTTGAATATTAACTTGAGCTTCAGTACCTTTAGGTTCAACTTCTGGTTCTTCATAATGTTCAGCATCTTCATTTAAATTCTATTGCTCCAATATCCTCCCCAATTGGAATGAAGAATGCTTGTGAACCTACTTGCTTTTAGAAGCATTCTTAAACTTCTGTCCTTTCTTCTTTTGTGACTTCACCCACAATCTGTGATGTTGAACCAAAGGCCATACAAATTTCTTCAATCTTCTAAATTTATTTTTCAGCTTTATCAGTTGTGCAGCTTGAGCCTCAGTAGTGTTGGATCGATGTACTCTAACCAAACTAACTTAAATAGCTTGTTAAGGGTTTAATAACCTCGGATAAATCCTAAGTTATTAACAATGAAACACTGAGCAAACTCTATTAAGTATGCGGAATTTACTTAACAAAGCTAAGAAGAATTAACTTTAACTTTTATTAATAACTTTGAATCTGCTTGTTATACAGATTCTTAAACAACTCTAATATCAAACTTCTCTAAAACTCTAATAATGATCGTATTTTAGGATTCTAAAAACACATAAAACTCATTACTCTAATGCCAATCTAGGGGTCCTTTTATAGGCTTAAGGATAACCCTAGTTGGTTTACAATTTGTATCCTTGTACGACAAGTAATCTAAACAAAGAATATTCTAGAATACATAAAGCTTTCCATAAACGAATATAACAGTTCTTTGGCTTTTGCTGTACTTTGACGTCGGCCATACTTTGACTTTTTACTTAGCAGTTACTTTGACTCTTCGATTACTTTGACTTGTCAGTACTTTGTCAATCTTCAGCACTTTCATATCCCAAAAATCCTCCCCTAACTTGAATTCTACTTGTTTGACTTCAAGTTCCTTTGTAAAATTATCTTTAACTTCTGTTAGCCTCTTGGAAAGATTGTGTCTTTGTCTTTGAATTGTATCTTTGTATTCTTTATGCTTATATCATCATTATCAAAGTATTCTCTTGAAATTATTCTTTATAGCATCCATAATTAGTAATCTCTTTTCAGCAACATTCAGCAAGCTCCATCTTTTCAAAGAACTCAGCAACATATGATAATGTGTACATTAATTTAGTTTAAGTTTCAGTCTATTCTCATCACTTCCAGGTGTGTAAACTCCTGTGAGAGGTGAATTATTGAAAATTTAATGGATTTGATGTCTCTTTACCAAAGCCATTAACTCTGGAGTAGCCAAATGTTTTGATGTGTAAGATCATGGTACATTGATAACCATATGATTTTTAGCAAATCATCAGCTATCAACAGATTTGATTTGTCTTTACCAAAAGTTGTACCCTTTTGGACTAGTTAGTTATTTCATCATGGTGAACTAATTACCAAATAATGGTTTTTCCATAGCCTTTACCACAAGCCATTTTCTTGTGGGCTAGACAACTCTTCACGTTACTGATATGGTGAGTTGATTACCATACAACTTATTAGCAAGTTGTCAACTATAAAACGTATTTGAGATATCTTTACCAGAGCCGTTTGCTCATGGATTAGCCAATCCTTTTGTAACCATGGTGGATTGATAACCTATTGTTTGTTACCATCTCAAAAACCATTTATTACTTTTAACCTTTTGTTTCAAAATATTTATCACTTAACAAAAGTTTTCTTTTCAAAATCATTAACTGGTTTAAAACTGAAAGCAGTACTTTGATGAAAGTACTGTTTGACCAACAGTACTTTGAATAAAGTATCGATATATCAAAATTTATTCAATAAAGATTCATACCAGTTATTCATGCATCATCATCAGCCATAGTAGTCCATCTGATAAACAATTTGATGACCAAAAGAGCAGTTTCATTATCTTTTTCAACTTCCATCCCATGCTCTAGCATTCTCCTCATGAGATATGATGTAAGAGGATATCTTCTATCTGCTAACATGTGAATCATAGTCCCATCTTCTAACTCTAAAACATGCACTCCAGATTCTTCAAAGAATCTCCAGCTTGTAATCTCCCAATCTTCTTGTTTTTACCAAATCTCAGCTGTACTTGTTTCTTCAGTTTCCCAAACAGTTGTGAGATCTGCAAGCAAGATTAAACCAACTCCTTATGATGGAATGTGTTCAAAGTATTCTTGCACCAAATGATATAGATGAAACAAATCCTCTCTATCTATTATGTGCAATATATCCCATAGCATATTAAACATTCTGAAGCTTTCATCTTGTCTATGAAACATCAGATAATTCCCATCTTTAGATTCTACAACTTCAAAAGTAGTTATTGGAGATTTTTTCTTCTTCTTTTCTGTCTTCTTTTCTGCGTCAGCTTTAGAATACTCAAATTCTACAATTCTTAAGTAATTCCTCAGTTCATCATTAGTATCAGATCTTAACTCAACTTTCTTTGACGGCTGTTGATCTTTAACTTCAGTTGTTCTTTTTCTTTTTAAGCTTCCTTTTCTTTCTTCTTCTTTCTGAACATCATCATCTTTATAATCTTTGATACTATCAACTTGTTTCTGATAAGCTTCTCTAACAACTTCATATAACTCTTTCATCTCAACATACTTCAACTTATTCAATCCAATATATCCTTGCTTCTTTAGATAAGCCATCATTGCATTTCTTTCCTTAGCAAGATTTGGTCTTCTTGGTAGAGCAGAAATAGGAATAGGTGTCTGTAATGTTTCAACAGCTTCAGCATTCAGTTCTTCTTGCAATTTCTTAGCTGCTTCTCTGTTCTTAGCTTCTTCAATTTCCTTAGCTTCTCTATCCTTAGCCTCTTCAATATCAATTTCAGCATTCAATTCAGCTTGAAAGTTTCTAGCTGCTTCCTCATTCATAGCAACTTGAGCAGCCCTTATTTGTGCTAAAGTGATATTCTTCTTCTTTGTTTCTATCATCTTGCCTTTTCCTTTATCTTTTGGATCAATAACAGGTTGAGAGACTTGTTGTTGTTCTTAAGTAACACAAGGAATAGCAACACCTCTTGATCTTGATAGATTTTGCAATATTTCAACAACTTCTTCATCCACAGCTTCAGTGTGCTCAACCACAGGTGTATCAGTCTCCTCTTCATGTAAAATAGTAGAGGGACCAGCTTCTTCATCAAAGTTTAACACCATTGGTGTAATTAATTCTTGTCGAGATGTTTCTTGAAGACCAGTATTTTGATCAGCAGTACCTTGATCATCAGTACTTTGAACTTTAATGATTTCTTCCTCAGTACTTTTAACTTGAACTTGCACTTCAGTACTTTAAGGGTGATCATCAGTACCTTGAGGTTTATCTTCTTTATCAGTATATGATGGAGCATCTTCATTCAAATTCTTATCTTCCAATTTCCTCCCCAATTGGAATGAAGATTGCTTTTGAACCTTTTTTCTTTTGGTCTTCTTAAACGCCTTTGCTTTGCTTCTTTTAGCTTTGACCCATAATCTGTGATGTTTAACCAAGGGCCAAACAGACTTCTTGAATTTTCTAAACTTGATCTTCAATTGTGCTATCTGTGCAGCTTGAGCCTTAGTAGTTTTGTTCAATCTGACTAACTCTCTTGTCAGAACATAATTATCCAATACTAAACCTTTAGGGGGTATAGTAGTTGGATCTCCTCCAGAAGATGATGAGAAAATAGGAACATCTTGTTCTGGTGATGCAATAGGAGGAGTAGTATGGTCGGATGAGGTGGGAGAAACTTCAGTTCCTTCATTAACATCAGTACCTTGTGAAGCAGTACCTTGTGATTCCACACTTTGAGAAGCAGTACCTTGTGGTGAAGTTTCTTGAGATGCAGCACTTTGAGAAGCAGTACCTTCAGAAGCAGTACCTTCTCTGTCATCACTAGCATCAGTCTCATCTCTAATAGCTTGAACAATCTCCATCATTGAAGCAGTCAATGGAGTGTCCCTTCTAGTGAATAAATCACTCTTCCTAGCCATAAATGTGAAAATCTTGGCTGGTTGTACCACAACAGGTAAAAGACTTGTAGGCTTTGGTACATCTGAAAGTTGTTTATTCAAGAAGACTTGAATAAATCTCGGATACATTAACCATCTTGGTCCATGAGAGATGTGTGAGAGCATTCCATCTAAGATTAGCCTTGAAAAGTTGAACATACGGTTTGTAGCCAATCCTACCAGTGCAGATGCAATGTTTAAACCAAATTGCTCCCAAGAAGTACTTTTAGAACTGATACAATGAAGAAGAACATGTACCAAATACTTCCAATGTGGACTGAACAAGGGTTTCTTGAATGTTGTTGTGTCAACCAAAGACCCTTCATAGCCAATATCTCTCAGTGTATCCCAAAGAAGCTGTTTATCAAACCTAATAGCTCCTTCTGCATCATCAAACAATAAATCTTCTCGAATTGATGCTTCAGTAATCTTGATAATCCTTCCAAAGAACTTTAGCTTGAATATAAAATTCATCATTCTCCTCATGCTTCCTTGCAGTTGTCCAAAATTGTTGTATCTAGGGCTCAATTATATCAGGTTCCACCAAAAGCGTATAACTGATTGGTGAACCAGTTAAGAAATCAATGATGTCATGAAAGATGACATTAGCCTCTGTTTTATCTAAATTCGCCACCATGTTGTGCTTTGAAACTATATGTAGGTTAGCCATGGATAATTGAAAAAGATATCGTTGCTTGAATATGTAATTGTGTTATAGAGAGAGAAATATGGAAAAGATTGAAACGAATAAAAGTGAGAGGGAAAATCGGAAAGTGGTTATTTATAGGTAGGATTTGAAAAATCACAACCCATAATAACAAAGTTACCATTAGTGTGTTTTACCCCTCAATGTTACCGTTACAACAGTACTTTAATAAGATAAACAGTTCTTTCCACGTGTGTAGTACTTTCCCAAGCAGTACTTTCAAAGCAGTACTTTCATATAACAAAATAGCAGTACATTTCCATCTTCTTATCTATAAGAACAAACACTCCATGTAAACATTAGATTGCCTCCCCTTAAACAAAGCATAGGACTGTCTAACTCACTAACTAGTCCTCCCCTTAAATGTAGCTTAATAATTAATCATGCCAATACTCACCACCAAGTGATTAAATCTAGGAACATCAAATCCTTTGGTGAGTAAGTCAGCTACATTATCATCTGTATGCACCTTGACAACATTAATGAGCCTATGCTCATAACAATCTCTGATGAAGTGGTGCCTAATCTGAATGTGCTTGGTCTTGGAATGGTAAACTGGATTCTTCACAATGTACATGGTACTCTCATTATCAATATTGATAGGAGTATTCTTGAAATTGAACCCATAATCCAATAGTTGATTCTGCATCCACAAAACTTGTCCACAACAGCTTGCAGCAGCCACATATTCTGCTTCAGTAGAGGATGTTGCTGCAATAGTTTTCTTCTTACACTGCCATGAAACTAATCTTCTTCCAAGATATTGGCATCCTCTAGTGGTTGATCTTCTGTCATAGTTGTCACCTACATAATCACTGTCTGAAAAAGCTTCTAAGTGAAAAGGTGAATCCTTTGGATACCACAACCCTAACTTAGGTTGTTGTTTCAAATAACTAAAAATACTCTTCACTGCATTCATGTGAGAGACCTTAGGCGAGACTTGATATCTTGCACATAAACAAACAACAAACATGATATCAGGCCTAGATGCAGTAAGATACATAAGACAGCCAATCATTGATCTGTACAACTTGACTTCAACTGGTTGACCATCTTCATCCTTGCCCAATGAGTTGATAGACTTGATTGGTGTAGTAACAGGATTCATAGCATCAAAATTGAACTTCTTAAGTATGTCAGCTACATACTTGTATTGACTTATGAAAATTCCCTCCTTTGACTGCTTAACTTGAAGTCCCAAAAAGAAAGCTAACTCACCCATTGAACTCATTTGAAATTCATTCTGCATCAGCTTCTCAAACTCCTTGACCATTGATTGTTTTGTAGCTCCAAATATGATATCATCTACATACACTTAAACTAGCATGATATCCTTCTTATCTCTCTTAATAAACAAAGTCTTGTCTATAGCTCCTCTCCTGTAACCATGTTGCAATAAGAAGGTAGAGAGCCTTTCATACCAAGCTCTAGGTGCTTGATGTAGGCCATAAAGAGCCTTAACCACTTTATAGACTTTGTTTGGATGTGTAGGATCTTCAAAACCAGGAGGTTGTTTGACATATACTTCCTCTGTAATCTTGCCATATAAAAAGGCACTCTTGACATCCATTTGATAAACCTGGAATCCCATATATGATGCAAAAGCAAGGTAGATTCGAATTGCTTCAATCCCTGCTACAGGAGCAAATACTTCATCATAATCTACTCCTTCTTCTTGTCTGTAGCCTTGTGCAACTAACCTTGCTTTGTTCTTGATAACATTCCCTCTTTCATCTCTCTTGACTCTGAAAACCCATCTTGTACCAATGACCTTCTTTTCATCAGGAAAATCACATAATACCCAAACTTCTTGAATCCTGAATTGAAGAAGTTCTTCTTGCATAGCTTCAACCCAATTCTCTTTAGTCAATGCTTGAGCAATATTCTTGGGTTCTTCTTGAGAGATAAAGCAAGTAAACAGGCATGTTTGATGGTCCTTATGATTTAGCCTGTTCTGTTTATAGCCAAAGCTAAGTAAAGCATTCTGAGGGTTAGAAAAACTCTTAGCTTTGTGTCTTGTCATCACTCCAGAAGTAGAAGGACCAATGATTTGATCAGTAGGATGATTTTTATGAATTCTTAAGACAGGAGTCTGTGGAACTCCATAATTGTCACCCAAATTAGTGAAATCAGCATCTTCATTGGAATCTGAGAAAATACCTTCATCTTCAAACTCATCATCAGTATCTTCTAAGCCAGTCATGGTAGGATTATCCAAATCATCCAAAGTGTTGTTAACTGGTGCATCAGTACTTTGATTTAAAGTACTGTCACCCAAAGTACTGTGAGTGAACTCTGCAGTCTTGTTCTTTTTCTTTGCTTCCTCATAAGCTCTTCTTTGTTCATCATCATAAGAATGTGCTATGACATCTTGAAAAATCATCTGATTAAGTTCATTTTGAATAGCTTGATCCTCAGCAGACAATGAGGATTTTGGCTTATCAGTACTTTTCTCCTTCTCAACAGTTTTAGGTTCTTCATCATGAACAACATCAGGTCTAATATGGAATCCATGAACAACATATTGTACCTCGTCTCCATTGTGTACAGGTTGATTTTCTTCTCTAACAGGTACATAGTTCATAGAAGGAGTCAAAACTTCAAGATCAAACATCCAATTAGGACCTTTACCCTTCTGATTTTCTTGATCTTCTAAAAATTCAACATAAAGACAATCTTGTACCTTCTTGGTGACTCTGTTGTACACTCTAAATCCTTTGCTGTTGGTGCAATACCCCAATAAGTATCTTTCTTCTGACTTGCCATCAAATTTGCCTAAA
Source organism: Chrysanthemum makinoi (assembly GCA_910596185.1). Taxonomy (NCBI): domain Eukaryota; kingdom Viridiplantae; phylum Streptophyta; class Magnoliopsida; order Asterales; family Asteraceae; genus Chrysanthemum; species Chrysanthemum makinoi. Next base: position 120,136,014 of record OU343216.1, on the reverse strand, counting down.
TTATCAATTGTGTTGAGAATAGTGAGAGGGCATCCAAAAGGCTTCATAAATCGAATGTTGGGTTTGTTTCCCATCAGCAACTCATAAGGTGTCTTCATCTGTGGTTTGGTGACTGACACTCTGTTAAGTACATAATAAGCAGTACTTACACCTTCAGCCCAGAATTGAATAGGTAAATGTAAATCTGCAAGCATTGTTCTGGCTGCTTCAATCAAAGTCATATTCTTTCTTTCTGCAACACCATTCTGCTGTGGTGTTCTTGCAATGCTGAACTCCCTCTTGATTCCTTTGTTGGTATAAAATTCATCCATAAACTTGTTCTTGAATTCAGTCCCATTATCACATCGAATACCTCTAACTTTCAGTCTCAGTTGGTTTTCAAGTGCTATTATAAGATCATGAATAGAATAAAAAGTATCATCTTTAAATCCCAAGAAAAATACCCAACTGAATCACGCAATCATCTGTCACTACCAAGCAGACTTTTTCTTGTTCAGACTTGTAACATAAACAGGACCAAATAGATCCATGTGTAGCAGCTCCAAAGGTTCTCGGCAGTTCCTTCCTCAAGCTTCTTGCATGAAGCTTTGTATTGTTTACCCTTCTTGCACGCCAAACCTGAGTGATCATTCTTGTAAGTCTTTGAAGGTAAACCTCTAACTAAATTTTCTTTGACCAATTTGTTGATATTCTTGTAATTCACATGGCCCAATCTTCTATGCCATTGATGTGCTTCTTCAAGTGATGCTTTTGCTACTAAACATGTAGCTCTTTCAGAAGAGTGAAGACTCTTCATATCCAAACTATACACATCATTGGTTCTTGGTACTTTTAGTATTACCAAGTTGTCATCATCAAGCTTGAATTCAGGTGAAAGTATGAGACATTCTGTGTCAGTGAATAACACAGGGTGCTTTTTGTCACAGATTTGAGAGACTGACAAAAGGTTGAACTTGAGCTCCTTCACATATCTAACATTCTCAAAATCTATGCTCCCTGTCTTTATGGTTCCTTTCCCACTAATTCTTCCTCCACTAGCATCATTCCCAAATGCAACTCTTCCTCCACAATATGGCCTAAAATCTTACAGAATCTCCTTGTCTCCTGTCATGCTTCCAGAGCAACCACTATCCACAATAAGATGATATTTAAGCTCCTCTTCTGGGTTGCCCTGTACAAAGATAAAAAAGTTAGTGTCTTTTAGGAACCCAAGACATTCTTGACTTGTGTTCCCCTTGTGGAGTAACATACTCAAATTCCTTAAGTATGTAATCTTCACAGTTTTTGTAGACAGAATCAAGCATTATCTTTTGTTTCAAAACTTGTGGTGGATTTTCAGCAAAACTTTCTTTTTCAACAAAAACCTCCTTTTCTTTTTCAACAAAATCATCTTTATCAAAAATCACTGTTTCAGCAGTACTTGTTGAAAGTACTGTTTGTTCATCATCAGTACTTTCCTTCTTAACCCATTTTGTTTTAACTTCTGGCGAAGAGTCTTTAGATCTAACTACTTTCTTAGAGTAGTAACGCCTTCTAGATTGATAGTAATTAGATCTCTTAGGGTTCCTATTCCAAGAGGTGTTTGGTGAAAACTGAGCAGTACTTTGAGAAAGTACTGTTCTTGGCTTAACAGTACCTTGGAAAGTATTTGAAGGTACTGGAGGTTTTGAAAAAGGTCTTCTCTCGTGAGGGTACCTATAGTCTGGTGAGAAGTTTCTATGGTTAACCCTATGTGAATGATTCCAAGCTGGTCTAGTCTCCCTTGGTTTTTGGTTGTCAGTTCTGTTCTTTGGGAACTTACTTAAGTATTCGGAGTGTAAGTCACAGTCCTTAATCAAATGATTAGGACTAAAACAAACATAACATAGTTTTTGATCTGTAATCCCAAAATGTCTTCTTCTATGTGTATGACCAAACTTATCTTGTCTTCTAGGTGTATGTTGAAAACTATTTTGACCAAAATTATCCCAAAAAAGTTTAGCAGTATTGTGAAAAGGTTTTCTTAAAGGTACTGCTGAAGGTGTAGCAGTACTTAGAGGTGTAGCAGTACTTTCAGGTGAAAGTACTGCTTGGCTTTTAGCATCATCTACCTTGGGTGTCTCAACAGTTTCTTTTGAGGTTTCAGACCTAGATTGACCTTTGAGTTTCTTCCTAAACTATAAGCTGTCTACTCCAAAACGAGAAACATCAGGCCTAAGAGGTTGATGAATACCAGTGGGATGAGGGACTGCATGATAGCCATTATCTTTCTTAAACTCAGGAGGTGTTTCACTAACTGATTCCTCATTACTAGATGTGTCTACATAATTAATGAGTTCATCATCACTAGTGGTTATATCCTCAAAATCACATTCATCCTGATCCTAGGTGTGTTTTCTATGCTATTAAAGTCCATACCAAAACCTAGGCCAGTTTTAATGTAAGCTCTTTTCTGTTTTTCAACATAAGTGACATGAGAAAGACCTGATTGTCCCCAAGCAGCAAATTTGTCTAGCAATTCATCTCTCTCCTTAGTCAGTTTCTCAATTTCAGAAATCTTACAGTTTAACTTCCATTCACTTAGTTTTAACTGATAATCCTGTTGTTCATACTTTTCTGCCCAAGCCATTTCATTATTTTCATGTGTTATTATTTTGGGTTCCATAGATTCTAAAGTAATTTGGTAACCAGCTACTTCAGCCTCAGCCGTTCTACACTTATCTCTTTCAGTCACATAATCGTTAAGCACTTTTTGATAAAAGTTATGACACTTAGAACATACCTCAGAGATAGGGGTTGAACTTGGTGAAGTAGCTACTATGGCAAGCAGAACAGGTTCAGCTTCACACTCCATGCTCCAGTCAAAGCTTTCATAACCATCTTTAGACTCCATAGCAGCATGTCCAGGTTCCTCATCAAAAGTTGTGCTCCAGTCAAATTCTTCCACTGAATCCTCCACAGCTACCATACAGTAGGTTACTGGCTCATCATCAAACTCAGCACTCCAGTCAACCTCTGATAGATTCTCTTGAGCAACCAAAGCTTTTGTTTCTGTAATAGGAATTTCTTTCAACTCTAGCTTTGGTTTCTCAGTCATCATGTTTGCTTGATACTTAGCAAACCCATCCCTTGCAAAATGTCCAGTCTTTTGACAGTTGAAGCACTCAATCTTGGATTTGTCAAAAGTGATTCCCTGTTTAGGTTTGAAGTCAATGCCTCTTCCTGTCTTCTTCATAAACTTCTTGATCCTTGCAGTGATCATAGCAACTTGCCACCTGATATCAATTTCTTCAAGAGCATCCTCTTCAATCTGTGAGAGATCTTCTTCATAAGTAACAGGTAGAGTAGCTTGCTGTGCAAAGAAAGAGCACACGACTTCATCTGAGTGGATGGTATTAGTTGGTGTGGGTTGCTGAGCAAAAGTGGGGGTAGTGTAGGTAACAGTACTTTGAGCAACAGTACTTTGAGTAGGAGAAGTAGTACTTTTAGTTGAAGTACTGCCCCTCTTTTCAGATGACACAAAATCAATACTGTTAGACTTTGAGCTTGTTTGGCCATTCATCTCATGCTCATACACCTTCAGATGATTGTAGAGATCATCAAAGTCCATGGTGTCCAATCCAGGTTGTCCTCTGATCATAGTAGTAATCACATGCCATGTAGATGGAAAACTCCTTAAGAACTTTAAATTAGCATCTTCAACTGAAACCTATGCTTTGTACAGCTCCAGCATGCTGAGAAGATTTTGGAATTTGTCATAGGCAGCATCAAGGCTTTCTCTTTCTCCAACAGTAAAGGTTTCAAACTGCTGCTTCAACATATTTTTGTGCATCTTCATGGAAGCATCATTACCTCCAAATCTAGTCTTGAGAGCAGCCCAGAGTTGCTTTGCATCTTTAGCATCATGGAACTTGAGTAGATGACCATCACTCTTGGCTCGCGTGATCCTATCATGGAACTTGAGTAGCAGCCCAGTTCTATGCCTAAAGTCAAGCATGTGACCTTTGATGTGCCTCCTAGATTCTCATATCCCAGCACTTCTAGACCAGATAAGTAAAAAGTTGTAAAACCAAATAATATTCCCATCGTTCCTTCTATAAGAGTAATCAGTGACACTAAGGTTAGCGGGTCAAAGCCTCCAGGCAATACAAAGCAAGATAGGATCACGCGAGCCAAGAGTGATCAAGTGAAGAAAGTAGAAGACCACCCTAGGAATAATAAGTTTGTGTTGAATAAAATAAATCGTGTTGATTCTAGTATTAGTTATAAGCATACTGTAATTAATTCGAATTATGCTAGTATTTGCAAAGCATGTAATGAATGTTTGGTTTCTTGAAAATATCATGAATGTGTTGTGAATGATTTGAGAAATGTTGTTAAATCTCTAGTTAAAAATGTCAGAAATGCTAAACAGGTTAAGGAAGTCTGGAAGCCTACAGGGAAAAGGTTTAGTAATTATTGGAAGCCTATAGGTAGGTTATCAATGGAAACCTACTGGCTGTAAATTCAAAGTTAATGAATTTTGCCCTAAGAAGTATAGATCTATGCCCACTAAGGAATGGAAGCCTACTGGTAGAATCATACCTTTAAGAAGTTGTCATACTTCACATAGGTCCACTGCCACTACTAGTCTTGCTTCCACCACTAATGATGTCATGGCATCTAGAACTGTTATAGGTGTTCCAATTGCATGTACTAACTAATCGGAACCCATTTTATCATGGGGATCCAAAGCTTCCAGTTATCCATACTTGTATGTGTTCAAATGCAGGTCGTACAAATCGTCCTTTGGTATTTGGACTCAGGCTTCTCAAAACATATGACTAGAGATCGCTCAAGGCTCAAGAACTTCGTGAATAAGTTCATCGGGACTATTAGATTTGGGAATGACCATTTTGGGGCAATTATGGGCTATGGAGACTATGTGTTTGGAGATAGTGTGATCTCCTGGGTATAATATGTGGAAGGTCTTGGTCATAATCTGTTTTCTGTTGGTCAATTCTATGATTCTGATCTTGAAATGGCCTTCAGAAAACACTCTTGCTTCGTTAGAGAATTAGATGGTGTTGAAATTTTAAAGGAACTCGTGGCACTAATTTGTACACCATCTCTATCGAAGACATGATGACGTCTTCTCCAATTTTTTTGTTGTCAAAGGCTTCTAAAACAAAGTCATGGTTATGGCATTGTCTCAATCACTTGAACTTCGGCACCATCAATGATCTTTCTAGAAAGGACCTTGTTGGATCGATAAACTATGACCAAACTAACTATGTAGCTTGTAAGGGCTTAGCAACCTCGGATAAATCCTAAGTTACTAACAATGAAACACTGAATTTACTCTATTAAGTATGCGGAAACTACTTCAATAAAGCTAAGAAGAATAACTTTAACTTCAATGATTTTATTAATACTCTAAACCTGCTTGATACACAGATTTACTAACAACCCTAACAACTCTAATATCGAACTTGATAAACTCTAATATTCTCTCTAAAATCTCTAATATTCTCTCTAAAATTGTATTCTAAGAACATATATCTAATGCCAATCTAGGGGTCCTTTTATAGGCATAAGGATAACCTTAGTCGGTTTACAACTCTAATCCTTGTACGACAGGTAATACTAAACTAAGAACATTCTAGATAAACATTACTTTCCATAAAACATTCTATTATAACCATCTTTAAGCTTTGTAGTACTTTGATGTTGAGCAGTACTTTGATCTTCACATAAGCAGTACTTTGACCATCTTCAGTATTTTCATATTCTTTAGTACTTTCATATCCCAACAATCCTCCCCTAACTTGAATTCTACTTGCTTTATTTTAAGTTCCTTTGTATTTTTATCTTGAACATCTTTGTCTTCAAGGAAAGATTGTGTCTTTATCTTCAGATTTATGTTGTACTTTCTGTGCTTGTATTATCATCATCAAAGTAGTCTTTATAAGCAATCCTTTTCAGCAATTATCAGCAATCTTCATCTTTTCAGCTACTCAGCAACATATGGCAAATTGTACATCAGATCATAAAGTTTCAGTCTATTCTCATCACTTCCAGGTGTGTAAACTCCTATGAGAGGTGAATCATTGAAAATTTAATGGATTTTGATGTCTCTTTACCAAAGCCATTAACTCTGGAGTAGCCAATGTTTAGGTGTGTAAAACCATGGTACATTGATAACCATATGATTTTTAGCAAATCATCAGCTATCAACGGATTTTTTGTGTCTTTACCAAAAGCCGTACCCTTTCGGACTAGTTATTTCTTGCAACCATGGTGAACTAATTACCATATAAATGGTTTTTCCACAGCCTTTACCACAAGCCATTTTTCTTGTGGGCTAGTCAACTCTTCACTATATCAGATATGGTGAGTTGATTACCATACAACTTATTGGCAAGTTGTCAACCATTCAATGGATTTGAGATATCTTTACCAGAGCCATTTGCTCATGGATTAGCCAATCCTTTTGTTAGACATGGTGGATTGATAATCTTTTGTTATAACCATCTCAAAAACCATTGGTTGCTGTTAACTTTTGTTTCAAAATGTTTTGCACTTAACAAAAGTTTGCTTATTTTCTATAAAAAAATCATTTACTGGTTTTGTGCTGCAAGCAGTACTTTCGTTAAAGTACTGTTTGATCAGCAGTACTTTGAATAAAGTAGTGATTTTTTCAAAAACTTATATAAATATAAATCATACCAGTATTTATGCATCATCATCAGCCATAATTGTCCATTTAATTAATAGTTCAATGACCATTAGAGCTGTGTTATTCTCTTCTTCAACCTCCATACCATGATCTAGCATTCTTCTCATAAGATCTCTTGTAAGTGGATATCTTCTTTCTGCTAACATATGGATCATGGTTCCATCTTCCAGCTCCAAAACATGCACTCCAGATTCTTCAAAGAATCTCCAGCTAGTAATTTCCCAAACTTCTTGGTTTTGCCAAATTTCATCAGTGCTTGTTTCTTCAATTTCCCAGATGGTTGTGAGGTCTCCAAGCAAGACTAAACCAATTCCATTTGATGGAATGTGTTCAAAATATTCTTGCACCAGTTGGTATAAATGAAACATATCAGCTCTATCTATCATGTGTAATATGTCCCATAACAGATTAAATGTTCTAAAGCTTTCATCCTCTCTATGGAACATAAGGTAGTCTCCGTCCTTTGATTCTACAACTTCAAATGCAGACATCTTAGACTTCTTTGCTGCAACATCTTTGGACTTAGGATGCTCAAAATCTACAACTCTAAGATAATTCCTCAGCTCATCAACTGTATTTGATCTCAATTCTACCTTCTTTGATGGCTGTTCATCTTCAGTTGTTCTTTTTCTCTTTAAGCTTCTTTTTCTAGCATCCTCCTTCAGCTTATCATCATCTTTAAAAGAAATAATACTATCAACTTGCTTTTGATAAGCTTCTCTAACAACATCATATAAATCTTTCATCTCTAAATACTTCAGCTTCTGTAATCCAGTATATCCTTGACCCTTCAGATAAGCCATCATGGCATTTCTTTCCTTAGCAATACTTGGTGTCTTTGTGATATAACAGCTGGATTTTCTGGTATAGCAACTTCAGCATCCAATTAAGCTTGTAGCTTCCTAGCAGCTTCTTCATTCTTAGCCACTTCAATAGCTCTTAGTTCTGCCAAAGTAAGCTTTTTCTTCTTCTTTGTTTCTACCAGTTTGCCTTTGCCTTTGTCCTTTGGATCTAAAGCAGGTTGAGAAGCTTGAGGTTGTTCTTCAGCAATTCCTGGAATACTAACACCTCTTGGTCTTGATAGGTTTTGCAATATTTGAGCAACAGTCTCATCATTACTTGCAGTGTGCTCTACTTTGGGTGTATCAGCTTCCTCTTCTGGTAGGACTGTTGAAGGACCAGCTTCTTCTTCAAAATTTAGAGTCCTTGGTGTAATAAGCTCTTGTCTATATGTTCCTTGAAGAGCAGCAGTACCTTGATCACCAACACCTTGATCATCAGTACTTTGTAAGCCAGTACTTTGAGGTTCAGTAGGCTCAGTACTTTGAATATTAACTTGAGCTTCAGTACCTTTAGGTTCAACTTCTGGTTCTTCATAATGTCCAACATCTTCATTTAAATTCTATTGCTCCAATATCCTCCCCAATTGGAATGAAGAATGCTTGTGAACCTACTTGCTTTTAGAAGCATTCTTAAACTTCTGTCCTTTCTTCTTTTGTGACTTCACCCACAATCTGTGATGTTGAACCAAAGGCCATACAAATTTCTTCAATCTTCTAAATTTATTGTTCAGCTTTATCAGTTGTGCAGCTTGAGCCTCAGTAGTGTTGGATCGATGTACTCTAACCAAACTAACTTAAATAGCTTGTTAAGGGTTTAATAACCTCGGATAAATCCTAAGTTATTAACAATGAAACACTGAGCAAACTCTATTAAGTATGCGGAATTTACTTAACAAAGCTAAGAAGAATTAACTTTAACTTTTATTAATAACTTTGAATCTGCTTGTTATACAGATTCTTAAACAACTCTAATATCAAACTTCTCTAAAACTCTAATAATGATCATATTTTAGGATTCTAAAAACACATAAAACTCATTACTCTAATGCCAATCTAGGGGTCCTTTTATAGGCTTAAGGATAACCCTAGTCGGTTTACAATTTGTATCCTTGTACGACAAGTAATCTAAACAAAGAACATTCTAGAATACATAAAGCTTTCCATAAACGAATATAACAATTCTTTGGCTTTGTAGTACTTTGACTTCAGCAGTACTTTGACTTTTTACTTAGCAGTACTTTGACTCTTTAGTACTTTGACTTCTTCAGTACTTTGTCAATCTTCAGCACTTTCATATCCCAACAAGTAGCTTTCTTCAATCTCACAAATTCTCTTGTTAAGACATAGTTATCCAGAACCAAGCCTTCAGGAGGTATATCTCCCTCATCTCCTCCAGATGTTTGAGACCCATCTGTGGAAGTATAATCATTGGGAGAAGATGGTGGGTTTACCTCAGGTTCTGAATCACCATGAGCAGTATCGTGTGGAGATGCAGTACCTTGTTGTGTAGCAGTACCTTGTGGAGAAACAGTACACTCTCCTTCTGAAAGCTCATGTTCGTAACTTGCAGCAGCTTCAGCGCTAACTGCTTACACTATCTCCATCATAGAAGTAGTCAAAGGAGTATTCCTTCCAGAGAATTTATCACTCTTCCTAGCCATGAAAGTGAATATCTTTGGGGGTTGTACTACAACAGGTAACAAGCTCGAAGGTTTTGGGACATCCTGAAGTTGTTTGTTCAAGAAAACTTGAACAAATCTTGGATACATTAACCATGGTGAACCATTGGAGATATGGGAGAGCATACCATCAAGAATCAGTCTAGAAAAGTTGAAGAGGCGATTGGTAGCTAATCCTACTAAAGCATATGCAATATTTGATCCAAATTGCTCCCAGGAAGTACTCTTTGAACTTAGGAAATGAAGTAATACATGAACGAGGTACTTCCAGTGTGGACTAAACAAGGGTTTCTTAAAAGTTGATTCAGTTAAAGACCCTTCATACCCAATATCCCGTAAGGTATCCCAAAGAAGTTGTTTGTCAAAACGAATAGCCCCTTCCTCATCATC
>OU343216.1:120039802-120126306 GCA_910596185.1 Chrysanthemum makinoi | reverse complement strand
CTCTTTGATGAAAGTAATTGTTGATTAGATACTTTGAATAAAGTAATCATTTATCAAAAATAGTTATTCAATGAAACTCATACCGCTTTTACTCATCTTCTTCTTTTCAAGAATGGTAGTCCAATTGATAAATAGATTGATAACCATGCAAGCGGCCATTATCCTCTTCTACTTCCAATCCATGCTCTAGCATTCTCTTCTCATGAGAGCTCAAGCGTGAGAGATATGTCTTCTATTCACAAACATGTGTATCATTGTACCATTTTCCAGCCTCTAAAACATGAACCAGGACTTTCAAAGAATCTTCAACAAACAATTTCCCAATTTTCTTGATTCTTCCAAATATCGTAGTTGCTTTTCCTCTTCTATTTCCTACATGGTTATGAGATCTGCAAGGAAACTAGACCAATTCCTTTCCTGGATTATCTCCAAAATAAGCTTTCACCACATTATATAGAATAGATCCAACTCTATCTATAATGTGCAATAAATCCCATAGCCTATTGAAAACTTTGAAGCTTTCATCTTCTTTATTAAAAATCATATAATCTCCATCTTTAGATTTTACAACTTCAAAAGCACTAATCAGATCTGCTCATCTCTTCATGTCGATCTTCTTTTGAATAATCAAAATCTACCACTCGAGATAATTTCTTAATGCATCTCTAGTCTCGATCTTAATTCAACTCTTTCTTTCTTGAGAACCGTCTATCCGAATCAATTTTCTTTAAACTCTCTTCCTTTCTTCTTCTTCCAATTCACTAGCTCTCAAATCTTTGATGCCCGCACATCCTTCTTATAAGCCTCTCATGATCATATAGTCTTTCATATCAACATATTTCAGAACTCGCATCCTTTATATCCTCGACCTTTCAAATAAGCCATCATAGCATTTGCCTTTAGCTAAATTAGGTCTTCTGGCATATATCTAACAGAGTAGGTGATAATGGTTCATCACCAAAGATTTAATTGCTTTGCAACTTCTTAGGCGCTTCTTCTACTTTGAGCTTCTTCTGCGCCTTCCGAGCTTTCTATCTTTAGCATTTAATTCTTCTTGAAACTTTCTAGCAAAGAACCTTTCATTCCTAGCAACTTCTAGGTTCAGCTTAAAGTAAGTTTCTTCTTCTTTACTTCTACTAGCACACCTTTCCCTTTATCCTTAGGATCAATTGCAAGTTGAGAAGTTCTTTGTTGTTCATCTTCTTGCACTTCTCAATAGTAACAACCACCTCTGTCATGTGATAAATCTTCTAAAATTGTAAATAATGAACTCATCATCACATGCAGAATGGATGGGTTTGAGTGTAGCTTCCTCCTCTTCTTGTATAACAGTTGTAGAAGGACCAACTTCCTTTTCAAAATTCAATACTTGGAGTTATTAACTCTTGTCGAAGGTAGTTTGTCAGTTGAAGAGCAAGACTTTGTTGTTCAAGACTTGATCTTCGGGCACTTGAACTTGAACTTGCTGCCTCAAGATCTTTCAATGATCTTCTCTTCCGCCTTTTCAAGACTTTCGGTTCATTTTCCTTGACAACATCTTCTTTCAAATTCTCTTCTAAATTCCTCCCAAATTGACAAAAGATGGTTTATGAACTGCTTTTTCCTGTTGTCTTCTTAAAGTTCCTTCTCTTTCTTTTCTTAACCCATGTTTATATCGCTTAAGGTGCAACATAATTCTTTAACCTTCTACTTGAGCTTCAACCTCCTAATCCCGAGCCAGTTCTTCAAATGATTTTTCAATAATCCAATTCAATTCTCATAGCGTGAAGTTATTGAGAACTTGTTGTTCGTGTTCCATAGTTGGTTCATCTCTCCAGTGACAAAAGATTACGCATGTGAAGAAACCGAGATGTTTGGAGATGCTTGTGGAGATGGAGATGGTGGAACTTCAATATTGTCGTGTTCGATGCTGTCAAGCAAGACTGTGTGAAGCTAAGCGTGAGATGCAATATATGTCGGTAGCGATCGCGTATGACGGGTGTGCGACCTTCACTATCTTCATCTTCTCCTCGCTTCGAATTTCGGCTTCAACAATTTCCATCATAAGAAGGAGTTAATGGGTATCTTGACCCCGAATAAAGCACTCCTTTTGCCATAAATGTAAAATCTTTGATTGTTGAACAATAAAAGTGAGTGTCAGGTTTTGGTACACGTAGTTGCTTCAAGAAAACTGTATCAGATAAACCGTGGGTACATTAGCCAAGGAGATCCATGGGAAATATGAGAGCATTCCATCCAAGATAGCCGTGAAAAATTAAAAATCCGACAGTAGCTAACCCAACTATAGTGAGATGCTATATTTGACCCAAATCGCCTCCCAAGTCGACTCTTAGTATCTTATGCAATGGAAAACACATGAACCAAAATTTCCAATGCGGAAATATGGTTTTGAATGTTTGTTCTCTTAAGGACCCTTCATAACCAAGATCCCTAAAAGTATCCCAAATCGGTTGTTTGTCAAAACGAACGCTCCTCTTCTTCATCATCACCAAATAACAAATCATCTCTCAGAGGCTCATGTAATTGTTTTACGCTTCTTCCAAAGAATCGATGATCGAACATAATATTCATCATTCTCCATGTTATCTCTAGCATTAGCCCAAAACTCTTGAATCCAAGGTGCAATAATATCCGCCTCAACTAAAAGAGCATAACTAATCACGACCAATAAGATAATCAATCATATCATGAAAAATCACATTCGCCAGGTCTTTTCCAAATTAGCCATATTATGCTTAAAAGAGGGACGATTGCCATTGTTGATTATGAAGCACAAAAAGAGTTGTAATAATATGGATATGATGGAGAGTAAGAAGGAAAAGATTCTAATGTATCAATATAATAGGAAAATCGAAAAATAGTTATTTATAGGTGATTTTGAAAAATCACGACCCATAAAAACATTGTTACCAAGTAGCATTAATTACCCCTCAATATAACCATTGGAACAAGACTTTAATAAGACAAACAGATCCGTAAGCAAGACTTTCCTAAGCAAGACTTTCCAAGCGGACTTTTTAATAAAAGCAAGACTTTTCCAATTTCTTCAAGTATAAACTAAGTATACATAACTATCCCCTCAAAGAAATGTGACTATACTAATATGAAATAGTCCTCCCCTTAAAGTGTAGCTCAAGAGGCTAAATATACTCTAAAACATTTGATGAAACTCCTTGTCTCGCCATGCTCACAGCAACCACTATTAACAATAAAATGATCTTTAAGCTCCTCTTCTGGGTTGCCTTGTCTAATAAGATGAAAAGTTAGTTTTTGAGGAACCCAAGCCATTCGACTTCAGGTTCCCCTTTGTGGAGACATACTACATTCTTGAGTATATAATCTCCCATCGCTTTCTAAAGCATGATCCGATTATCTTGTTATTCAAAACATGGATTTTCAACAAAGCTCTTTTTCAATTTCATTTACTTTTTCGTATCACAAAACATCGATTCACTTTTTTTTAAAAGAATCGCTTGTCCTCGCCAGCACTTTCCTCTTAACCCATTCCTTTTAACACTTGGTTTTGTGATCTAGATCCCCTATGTGAATTGTAATACCTTCTAGGTTGATAGTAATTAGATCTCCTAGGGTTCCTATTCCAAATAGTGTGTGATCAAGACTTTTTTTGAGCAAGACTTTGAGAAAATCGGTCTCGAATTAAAAGCACTTTGGAAAGTACCGTGAGATCTTAAGGTTTTGAAAAGGTCTTCTCTCAAAAGGGTATCTATGATCTCAGAGAAATTTCTTTATTAACCCTATTCGAGTTATTCCAGACTGGTTTTGCTCTCTAGGTTTCGGGTCATGCATCTTCTTGCAAATTTGCTAAGGGATTTTGAGTGATGTCACAATCCTTGATTAAATGAGGGGACTAAAACACACAAAACAGCTTTTGACCCATACCTCCAAAGTGATTTATTCTATGTCTATGACCAAAACTATTGTGCCTTCTAGGTGAATGATTAAACTTTTTTTGACCAAAGTTATCCCAAAAAGGTTTAGCAAGATCGTTTTGAAAAGGTTTTACGAAGGCTCGCTTGGGAGCAGATACTTTGATTTGAAGGTCACCGCTTGATTTTGAACATTGTTTTCAATAGGTTCTTTGGGTTTTTAATTTGATCAAAGCAGCTTTTTCCTAAACTCTAGACTGTCTACCCAAAACGAAACATCAGGCCTAGGGGGTTGAGGACTTCCCGGGATGGGGAACCGCATGATAACCATTATCTTTCTTATACTCGGGAGGTGGTTCACTAATTGAATCCTCATTACTAGATGTGTCTACATAATTAATGAGTTCATCATCACTATTGGTTATATCCCTAGGTCATCATCACTTGATTCTCTATGCTATCAAAGTCCATTCCAAAACCTAAGCCCTGCTTTTAATATAAGTTCTCTTTTGAACATAAGTAACATGCATGCACTGACTCACCCCAAGCAAGAAACTTAGCTAACAAATCATCTCTTTCCTTAGTCGGGCTCTATTTCAGAAATTTTACAGTTTAATTTCCATTCACTTAGTTTTAACTGATAACCTGTTGTGCATTTTTCTAAGCTACTTCATTATTTTCATGTGTTAAGATTTTAGCTTCCATAGATTCTAAGGTAATTTGGTAACCAGCTACCTTAGACCTAGCCCTAACACAATTATCTCTTTCAATCACATAAGCATTAAGTACTTTTTGATAAAAATCATGACACTTAGAACATACCTCTGTGATAGGAGTTGATTCAAAGCCTTCAACATCTTCGGGTTTTGTTGTAGTAGTTTCTTCCTAGTCGAGTTTCCACACAAGCTGATACCACTTGTTGGATCGATATACTTTTAATCAAACTAACTTAACTAGCTTGTTGGGTTTAATAACCCTGATAAATCTCTAAGTTATTAACAAAGAAACAGTGAGCAATCTTTATCAAGTACGCGGAATTTACTTAACAAAGCTAAGAATCAAAAAGGAAGAAGACGATATGAAAGTTCGGGAAGCAACTTGAAAAATGATGATAGTGCCTGCAAAGCCATATTCTTCAATGACGGAAGACCTCTTTATACCCCTTTCAGGTACGTAGAAGAGGAAATTTCCTGTTTGTCCAAACAATCAAAAAAGGAAGAAGACGATATGAAAGTTCGGGAAGTTGACCACCATGCCAATAAAGAACATGGTGCGATCGTGGGGAACGAAGTAAAGTTAAATGCCCGATGTTCAGTTGTTTTCCTCAATCAAATACCTCTGAAGGAGAAGGATCCAAGGAATTTTATTCTCCCTTGTTCTATTAATAGCTTATATAATATTAATGCTTTGGCTGACTTAGGAGCTAGTATAAGCATCATGCCATTTTCTATGTGTAAAATACTAAATCTTGGACCTATCAAACCCATTTGTATGACTATTGAAATGTCAGATAGGACAGTTAGCATACCTCGGGGGGTTGTGGAAAATGTCCTAATTAAGATTGATAATTTTACTCTTCCTATTGATTTTGTAATATTAGACATGGAAGAAGTCTCGACATACCATTAATCCTAGGTAGACCACTTCTCGCTACTGCACGAGCAAAAATTGATGTCTTTAAAATAGTTATAACTTTGAAAATCAACGATAGAAAGCTTACTATCAACATGGATGAATTAGGAAAATGTCATTCAATTGAAACTGTTTTTGTTGTCAAAAAAGGGAAAAATAAAATCATTCCTAACACCATCACACACGAGCACTACGTTACTAATGATCACCATGTGCAGGAAATTAAAGATGAGACGAATAGTGGAGGGTTACACTCCACTCAACCACGGTATGAGCTATATAAAAGACGTAAGCCTGAACCTAAAAACGATTGGCCCGAAATTCAGAACATGGATCCGAAGTCCTCATCTAAAAAGAAATACCATTGGTGCAGAGCAATACCGGTGAGTGGTATGACCTTGGGCTTCATGTAACTAAATGACATTTCGATGGTGGAGATGACAAGAAAAGGGTGAAAAATAATAAGTACATGTGGTCTTCGACAAATGATGAAGAAAGGAAGAACCTTGAATGTAAAAGAATTATTACATTCGATGCATGGGTACAGATTGTTTATGGCAAGATGGATAATGACACTAAAGGAAGAATTTGGGAGGATCTAAACCGCGGTGATGATTGTGAAACTCCCAGTGTTGATGATGTTCATAAAGCAACAAACAAGCCACTCTTGGATTATGGAGTTGTTGATGACTACTCAAGCGATGCCAACGATAAGGTAAAAGCTGCACGAAAACATTTGTTGGATCGATGTACTCTAACCAAGCTAACTTAAATAGCTTGTTAAGGGTTTAATAACCTCGGATAAATCCTAAGCTATTAACAATGAAACACCGAGTAATTTTACAAGTATATGGAATTTACTTAACAAAGCTAAGAAGAATATAACTTTATTAATAACTCTAAAACACTTAATATCGAACTCTCTAAAACTCTAATATTGATCGTACTTTTTGATTCTAAAAACATCATATCTAATACCAATCTAGGGGTCCTTTTATAGGCTCAAGGATAACCCTAAACGGTTTACAATTCTTATCCTTTTACGTCAAGTAAACAATACTTAGAAAGTTCTAGATAAACATTACTTTCTATCTTTAATCAATTACAACCGACTTTAATCTTTGCAAGATTCTTGACTTTTACTTAGCAAGCATTTTGACTTCTTGCGCATTCTTTGTCTTTCCGCAGACTTTGTTAATCTTCGAACTTTAACCTCTCAGATCCCAACAATCCTCCCCTAACTTGAATTCTGCTTGTTTGATTTCAAGTTCCTTTGTAGATTTAGCTTTAACATCTTGTCTTCAAAAGAGAATTGTGACTTTATCTTCAAATTTTATCTTTGTAGATTCTCTCGCTATATCATCATCAAAGTAGTCTTTATTTGTATAATTCTTTTTTCATCAAGAACAAATTTTTATTTCTTTTCAAAGAACATTCAAGAAGCTCCATCTTTCAACATAAGACAATTTGTACATTTAATTCATTAAGTTTTAGTCTATTCTCATCACTTCCGTGTAAACCTCGTGAGAGGTGAATCATTGAAAATTTAATGGATTTAATGTCTCTCTTTACCAAAGCCATTAACTCCTCGAGTAGCCAAATGTTTTGATGTAAGATCATGACACTGATAACCATATGATTTTTAGCAAATCATCACTATCAACAGATTTGATTTGTCCTTACCAAAAGTTGTACCCTTTTGGACTAGCTAGTTCTTTCATCATGGTGAACTAATTACCATATAATGGTTTTCCACGGCCTTTACCACAAGCCATTTTCTTGTGGGCTAGCCAACTCTTTACATTACCTGATATGGTGAGTTGATTACCATACAACTTATTAGCAAGTTGTCAACTATAAAACGGATTTGAGATATCGTTTACAAAGCCGTTTGCTCATGGATTAGCCAATCCTTTTGTAACCATGGTGGATTGATAACCTATTAGTGTTACCATCTCAAAAACCATTTATTTCATTCAACCTTTGTTTCAAAATATTTGTCATTTAAAAGGTTTCTTTCAAAAATCATATAACTGGTTAAAAACTGCAAGCAGTACTTTGATGAAAGTACTGTTTGATCAGCAGTACTTTGAATAAAGTACTGATATATCAAAAATGTTTGATCCCAGTTGAGCAAACGATCTAATATAGAAACTGACTTAGAATAACAACTTATTAAGTATTATGCGGAATTTAACACTTAACCTTAAGAAGAAGAACAGTTAACATTCAACACCTCAATATTATTTATTAATACGAATACTCTTACAGTATTAGGGTTTTGCAACCTTGAAGTGTATCGACCTTAGATATAAAACTTACATATATCTAACCTAACCTAGAACCTCCTTTTATAAGCTAAGAAGTCCTATACATTATACAATACGTAACCTACAAGATAAATATCTTTTCCATATTTATCTAATACAATAAACTAACCGACTATACAAAACACTAGCAGTGGTTACAATATATCATCCGTGGTTACACATTACTACTAGCCTCGGTTATCTTCATCCGTGGTTACATTCTTCTGTCCGTGGTTATATCAAACCTGTCCGTGGTTCAAGTACTTAAAGTAATTCATGATTCAAGGAACTAAAAACCCAACAATCCTCCCCTAAACTTGATACATTCCAACAGAATTCTCAAGTTTCCTTTAAGCTCAAAACATCTGAAATGGAGGATGTAGCCAAACACTTATGAGATTTAAGAATTGTCTCATATTTCTTCAACAAATCATAGGCTTGACCATCATAGGGTAACAACATCTTGATAATACCAGGTTTCAACATCCGAACAATAATTTCGGATACTTATTCAATGAGGATATTCACCTTCTACAAGCATGTGAATAATTTTTCCAGAAATAGTTAAAACATGAACTCCACAAGTTTGATATAAAAACCATCTTGTTACATTACCATTGTAGAGTCCTTTCCATTCAGATTCATCATGAGTTGGTTCAAATAAAATCTTCAAATTATAATAGACCAGTCTCTCATGATAATCATTTGGATGTACTTCACCAAACTTATTCTTGTAAAGTCTCCAAAGATCCATCAAATCATCCCTTTCAAAATACTGAAGCATTTGTGAAAATTTATTATACTCATAAACTTCATTGTTGAGTCTTTGAATTTTCCCAACTCCTTCACTTCCATCATTAAGCTTAAACTCATAAGAAACAATTTGATTAACGTCTGCAGCTTCTTTCAATCTTTTAGAATCAGATGTTTCTTGAATCTCAGATTTTCTCGTTCTTTTACTTTGCATCCACTCATCATGCTTCTTAATCCACTCTTCTTCCTTCTCAAAATTCATTGGACAGTAATCATCATGATTAATCTTCATACATCTTTCATAAATTTCAAGAATTCTTTCAAATGAACATTTACTAAGATTTTCAAAAATGTGAATGCCTGAATTCTTAATAATTTTCATTAATACATTCCTCATCTGAGCCATTGAAAGAGGTTTCTTTCTTATGACTTGCTTCCTTTCTTTACCAACCTTTCTTGCCCATTCACCTAAAAGCCTAGCTTTTTCCTTATCATCCACCAAATTCCATTCTTGTGCAGTATATTCATCATTTATTTGTTGAGAAGCTTGAAGAAAGTTTTGAGATTCATACCATATAGCTAACATTCTCTGACTAGCTTCCTCTTCTTTTTGCTTTCTTTTCTCTAAAGCTTCTTGTTCTTCAAAGAACCATATTCTTTACATACTCTGCATCATAAGCTTCTTGTTCTGCTTTAGATTTAAACTTTAACTCTAGTATGCCCCCCCTTTACCTTTTCCAACATCGATTGAATCACCTTCTTCTTCATTGGTTCACCAATAACTAAAGTTTTTCCTCTGGGTTTGGGTTTAGTTGCAGTAGTTTGAACAGATATCACAGATGTAGAAATAGATGAAGTTTTACTTAGATTTATCAAGGTACTAGCAGCTTCTTTCTCAACTTCTTTAGACTTAGGTGGTATTACAGAGAGAGTTGTGACAATAGTGGAAGTAGTTATAATGGCAATGGGTATGATTGTAGTAGGTATAGTTGTAGTGGTTATAGTTGCCATGTCTCTACAGATCAATGGTTAGAAGTGTACTAATCGTGGTTTCAGACATACCATCAGTGTTTGTGTTCAGTACTACATCTGCTACAACTTTCTTCACATTTTCAAGAACTGCCTCATTCCCATCTTTATCAGATACCAAAAATGTTTGATCTCCACTATCAACATCTTCTTCCATAGATACATTAACATCCTCCCCTGAATTCTTGCCTTCACTCCTCCCCCCTGTTTGGATACATCCTCCGTATTCAGAACGGAAGAGGAGTTCACCTTCTTTTTCCGTAGCTTCCGTAAAGCAACAAGCCCAGGCCTTTTTATCTTCTCCAAAACCAAAACCCTGTGCTTCAAGCGCCGAATATCCTTTTCATGAAACCAAGCCAATTCCTTGAGATTAGAGATCGTCTCCTCCATCTTGGTACATTTAGCCGTCAATTCATTTAAGCGTTCAAGAATATCCTCCCCACTTCGACCTGTGTGAACTGGTCCGAGAGGTGGTTCATTGGAAAAGTCAGCATGTACAAACTCAGAATCCGTCAATTCATGTTCAGGTTCCAACCTATCCTCATCACTTCGAGCTGTGTTAACTGCTCCGAGGTGTATCTTTGGATATAGAAAACATAGCATCAGACCGAGCCTGAACATCTATGCACCCTATATTAGCCAAGTGGCTAGGAATTCCTCCACCTGTGTTAAGTTCCAAGAAACTCTCCACATTAGGAGTTGCCAATGGTTGGGTCTTATTAATGTTTCCACTATCCTCGACAGCATCTAAGCATGAAGCAGTAGTGGAAGCCCTTCCAATCATGTCACCTTCACCACCTGTGACAGCCTCATGAGCAACCCCACTAGCACTAGCCTGAGGAAGCTTAGTGCCCTTCTTTCTCCTAGTCCATAAAATAGGTGTAATATCAGTGATTTGAGGTGTACTATCAGTGGTTTGAGGTGTACTATCAGTGACAATCAGTTGAGTTGCAAGACCTTCATCAAAATCAGGATCAGTAGGCAAAGTAAGCATGTGAGGAAATAAAGGAACATCTCTAATTTGTACATTCTGTGGCTGATTCCTCATATGTGCAAAAACCTTAGGAAGCATATGATGTACTTCATACTCTCTAGAATGTTCAATAGAATCAAGAATTTGATGTGCTACAATCAGTTGAACAAACCGAGGATACAAATAGTATTTACCCTTCTTCCTAATGTTTTGTACTAACCCTTCATAAATCATCCTAGACCAATTAAACTTCCTTCCCTCAGATAAACAAATAATAGCAGTAGCAATTTTAGAAGGAAAGTCATTAAAACCTGTGGTCTTGTTACTCATACACATCAACAAGGTGTGAATCAAAAACTTCCATTGTTGTGAAAACAAACTCTTAAAGAATTGTACCTTTTCACCTCTATGTGTATATCCTAATCTCTCTAAACCAGCAACAATCTCAACATCTGAAATATTGTCAACCCCATCAGCATCATAAAACTGCAAAACTTCTCGAATGATATCCTCGAATGTAAATAACATGCTCATCCACTTCAGAACAAAACATCTCCACACCATCAACCGTTGCAAGTGTAGCATTTCTCCAGAATTGATGTATGTAGGCTTTAAGAATGGTGGGTGTAACCTTAAAGCATAATGAATGGAACTGTGAACTAAGAAATCAATCATTTGATGAAACCCTTCAGAACGAGCATTCTTGGTGAGAATGGCAACTAGGTTATGTGAAGTGGAATACTTTTACCATTTTGATTAAGAAAAATAATGATGTGAGTTGGTGAATTATGCAAAGAAAGAGATTAGGGTTAAGGTTGAGCGCCAATTGGAAGTGGTTTGAGAATCAAATAAATGATCCGTCCGTGATTTGGGGAGAGTGATATAGATTTGCCAATGTTACCAAACGTACCCTGTACTATCCAAAACTAGACTCCATGCTATCCGCGGTTCTAGAATACTATCCGTGGTTACAACATACCATCAGCAGATACATGGGATCACTTCTTCCAAATGACCAAGAGATATAGCAAGTAAATCAGCTCCTTATGCACCCAAAACCTTCATACTAGTAAGACAAAAACACAAAACCAACACAGAGTATAAGGTTATTGTTGTCAGTGGTTAGGAAGAGCTAAAAGTGGTTCCAAAAGACCTATCCGTGGTTTGAACAGGTAAGTCAATATGGTCAACTTCTAGAACTAATATTAGTCCAACTCCCAAAAATCTCATTAACTCCTCAACCATATTAAACCTGCCCTGTATTTACTTCCATAACCCTAAACCCCACTTATAAAAAGAACCCAAATCTTACATAACGCACACACCAATCAATATCAAAACCCTAATTACTTCAAAGTCTCCAATCAACTGCAATCACAATGTGGAACCCTAGTTGGAATAAACCAGAAGTAGTCAATCTAACATCCTCCTCATCCTCATCATCATCTTCATCATCAAGTGAAGATGGTAACCCATGGCAGTTCTACCTCCCTCCACAAGAAACAAGACCATTAAAATCTCCATTTCTTCCATCATCTGAAGATGACAGTGTGGTGAATCCAAGTAATGCATCGACGGACTCGATGATTCCTCAAAGAAGAGATCTTCATACTCCCAACCTTCAACATCTCAACCCCAAACAAGACCACGAGCAAGAAACCCACCACTTCCAAAAGACAGAGAGGTGGTTCTTGGTCTTCAAGTACCAAGTTATGGTGCTTCTTCACACATCGTAAAGGGAAAGGGAAAAAGGAAAATGGAATGATGCTTTTTGGTGATATGACTATGTCCTTCGTGCTTCATCTAATGTGGTCATCGTCATCATCAACGTTTTCATCAATCCATCCTTTCCATTTTGATCCTTAGCATCCGCGTCATAGTAGTCATGCATCTCCAGCCATTGAGATAGAAGGAATGGGTGGTTATGCAAGACTTCACAAACGCATATCCAAAGATCTAGTGTGAAAGATGTGAGCGATCATGCATATCCAGCAGCCTGTTAGATGTTGGAATAGATGATATGAACTAGATTAGGATTAGTAGATCATGTATAGCTCTTTTCTTGTACTCGAAGTTGTAAGTCAAATGTTTTCGAATGAATGAATGAACAATTTGCATCAGTGCTTATTTTACTTCTATAATGATCATTCTTGTATCTGCAAAATGGTTAGTGAAAAACAGGAAAACTAGCAGTGGTTTGAACCAAACTATCAGTGGTTAGAAACAAACTATCATGATTAGAAACAAAAATAGAAAAACTAAGATTACATAATAACAGTTCAATACATATACAAACTGGTACAAAACAATTTGAGAATTTAGAGATTAATCATTCCAATACTAACAACAAGATACTGAAACCTCCCCACATCAAAAGCTTTGGTGAGAAGATCAGCAACATTGAAATCAGTATGGATTTTACCATTTGAATCAACCTTTTCTCATTACAATCTCTAATAAAATGATGTCTTATCTCAATATGTTTAGTTCTAGAATGTAAAACAGGATTTTTAATGATGCATATTGTACTGTTATTATCAATGTAAATCTTAGTATGCATAAAATTGTACCCAAAGTCCAGCAATTGATTCTCAATCCATAGAACTTGACCACAGCAACTAGCGCACCACATATTCAAATTTCAGTTGTAGAATTTTACACAATAGTTTGCTTTTTACACTGCCATGAAATAAGTCTGCTTCCCAAAACCTGACATCCTCCAGTTGTAGACTTCCTATCCAAACTAGCACCAGCATAGTCACTATCGGTGTAGGCCACCAAGTCAAAAGGAGAATCCTTTGAGTACCAAAGGCCCAATTTAGGATGACCCTTAAGATACCTAAAAATTCTCTTAACAACATTCATGTGTGATGAATTAGGTGCGACTTGAAATCTTGCACACACACATACCGAGAACATTATATCTGGCCTAGATGCAGTGAGATACATCAAAGATCCAATCATAGACCTGTATAACTTCTGATCAACTCTGGTACTTCCATCATCAGTAGCAAGGTTTCTGAGTCTCCATTAATGTACTAGCACTTTTCACATCCTGAAACCCAAACTTCTTCAAAACATCTGCTACATACTTGTATTAACTAATGAAGATACCATCAGTCCTTTGTTGAACCTGTAGCCCCAAAAGAAAGTGAGTTCTCCCATAGAACTCATCTGAAACTTATCATGCATAAGCTTCTCAAAATCTTTGCATAGCTCTTTATTGGTTGTGCCAAAGATGATGTCATCTACATAAACCTGAACCGTAAATATCATCTTTGTACTTCCTTATGAACAAAGTTTTATCAATCAGTCCTCTTTTAAACCCATTGTCCATCAAATAAGTAGACAGACACTCATACCATGCCCTAGGAGCTTGATGCAAACCATACATAGCCTTCCTCACCTGTAGACCTTGTCGGGATGATCGGATCTTCAAAACCAGGAGGTTGACAGACATAAACCTCCCCATCAATTGTGCCATACAAAAATGCACTTTTAACATCCATTTGATACACAACAAAGTTTTTGAATGAAGCATAAGCTAAAAACAATCTAATAGCCTCAATTCTTGCAACTGGAGCAAATACTTCATCATAATCCAAGCTTTCAGTTTGTGTGTATCCTTGAGCAACCAACCTTGACTTGTTCCTTACAACAATACCTCTTTCATCCCTTTTGTTTCTGAACACCCATTTTGTCCCAATTGCCCTCTTACCATTAGGAAGTTCTACCAATGTCCAAACCTCTTGAAGTTTGAACTGAAGAAGCTCCTGTTGCATTGATTCTACCCATCCTTCTTTAGATAATGCTTCTTCAACTCTCTTTGGTTCCTTTTGAGACAGAAAATAAGCAAACAAGCAATTTTGCAGATCTTTATGACTGTTTCTTTTGTGAAGTGATCTTGCAAAGAACCCATGTTCAGGTAAGGGTTCAGTGTTCTTAACCTTGCTTCTTGTTTGAACTGGAGTATTCAAATTTCGAAGTATTTGTTCCTTGGGATGAATCTTGTGTATCCTTGTGGAGGTAACAGGACTTTCATGAATGACATGTTCCAAATTAGTTAAATCAGCATTGAAGAAATCATCCATGTCTTCATCATCAGTAGGAGTATCAATTTCAATCAAAGCAGGCATATCAGGGTCATGTGGATACTCCTCTTCAGCATGTAATGGCTTTGCATGTGGTCCAAAGAAAGTACTACTATCAGTACTTACAGCCGGGATTTCACTTGTAATGACAGTGGTAGAAGTTGTTGGCTTAGCAGTGGTTGTATTAACTCTATCCGAGCTTATATTTGACTTATCCGTGCTTGCAGACTGCTTTTTCTTCTTTTCAATTTCTTCTACCGACACTGAATTATCTTTCAATAACTCATCCTTATCATGATGATGAGCACTATTGCCTCCAGTATTCAAGACATCATCATCAGAGGGACCTTGCTTTTCAATGATGGGTGAGACAGAACTAGCTTTCCACTTTTCAAACAAATAGAACTCTTGGGGAGAATCAGCTTCCTTAGAAATTGCTTCTTCACCAGAATTCTGTTGAGTACCTGCATCAACATTAGTGGAAGTTCCTGCAATGATAGGCTCATAATTCATAGATTTGGTTAGCATATCAATGTTAAACAGCCAGTTTGGTCCTTTGGTCTCAACACTAGGAGTCTTTTCATTGAATTGAACATGTAGATTCTCTTCAACAATTCTAGTCCTCCTATTGTATACTCTAAAGGCTTTACTATTTGATGAATAGCCTAAAAAGTATCCATCATCGGCCTTTTCTTGAAACTTGCCTAGGTAGTCTATGGTATTCAAGATAGTAACAGGACACCCAAAAGGTTTTAGGAATGCAATCATTGGCTTCCTAACATGTAACAGCTCATAGGGGGTCTTGTTATGAGGCTTCACTACCTTACTCCTATTCTGCACATAACATGCAGTGCCTTCAGCTTCAGCCCAAAAGGTAGTTGGTAACTTAGACTCAGACAACATACTCCTAGCAGCCTCAATTAGTGTTCTATTTTTCCTTTCAGCCACACCATTTTGTTGTGGTGTTCTAGCAACACTAAACTGTCTTTCTATACCTTTCTCTACACAAAACTGATTCATCACTGCATTCTTAAACTCGGTTCCATTATCACATCTGATTATCTTGACTTTATGATTCACTAGATTTTCTATCTTAATAATGAAACTCTTGAGAACTTCACTAGTTTCACTCTTAGCAGCCAAAAAGTAAACCCAAGAAAATCTACTATAATTATCAGTGATAACTAGGCAATACCGCTTATGGTTCAAACTCTTGACAAAAGTAGGTCCAAATAAGTCCATATGAAGCATAAACATTGGTTGTGAAATGGTGTTGACAGTTTTGGACTTACAAGAAGCTCTATGTTGTTTTCCTTTTGAACAAGCCACACACAGTTCCTTACACTCAAAAACCTTAGAAGGTAACCCTCTCACTAAGTTCCCTTTTACCAGTTTATTGATTGTTTTGAAATTGAGGTGACCTAATCTTCTATGCCATAACTTAGACTCATCCACAGATGCTTTAGCAAACAAACAAGTTAAGGACCTATTAGGAATTACATCTTTAAGATCAAAACAATATATATTTTCCTTCCTAGGTACCCTTAGTTGTATAAACTTCTCATCAGGCATCTTAAACTCAGGAGACAACACCACACACTCAGTTTCACCAAAAAGCACCCAGTTTTTCTTATCACACATTTGAGAAACACTGAATAAATTGTACTTAAGTCCCTGTACCAAGTAGACTTTTTCAAAGTCCAAATTTCCTGTTCTGATTGTGCCTCTTCCAAGTATCTTTCCTCCTTTTGGATCATTGCCAAAAGCCACATATCCTCCATCAAAAGCTTCAAAATCTTCCAGGTTGCTCCCATCCCAAGTCATGTGCCCAGAGCAACCACTATCAAAACTCCTTTGTCTTTTAGCTCATCTTGTAGATTGCCCTGCACATGAAATTAAACAAGTTAGTTCTTTTTGTGGACCCAAGCCAATACTGACTTGGGTCTACCCTGTGCATCAATATAATCAAATTTGGTTAGGTCCATTGATGCACAGTTGACATGATGTAAAACCTTGGTCTTAGGTTTCCATTGCCAACTAGCTGAGGCCTTAGCAGCATAAAAATGATTTCCAACCACTGTATCAGTTATCACCTTTGGAATTTTTAAAACTTCTTTGTTATCTTTGGTGATTTTTGGCTTATCAGTGGTTTGATTTTGCTTAGCCGTGTTTACACTTTGCTTAGCAGTGGTTGGAACCCATTTGGGAGTAGCAGTGACAATTGATTTTGTAATCCCATTCCTCATTAACACTGCTTTAGGAATCATGTTTCTGTTAGGATGAGGGTTTGTTTTCTTTGAAAAGTTTTGGTGATTTACCCTCCTCCAATGATTCCAAACTTGTGGTCTGTTTTTATGACAATTTCTCTGTAAGTGCTCAAAACTACCACATACAAAACAAGCCTTTATAACACATTGAAACTCATCACCTAATCTGTTAGAAATTAGACCATTTAAGCTTCTTTGATTACCCCTAGGTTTATATTGTTTCATCTGGTCCCTAGATATTTCCCTGTAATCTACTACTTTCTTGGTAACTTTAGCTCCAAATCTAGGTACAAGATTAGCTTGTCTAGTATCAACTTTCTTAATAGGTTCTAACTTTTCAGACTGTGTTGATATTTTACTATCTTCCTCAGAATCTGATTCCCAGTCTTCAATGATGGGAGCATCAGAGGACGATATCGAACTTATCTTAGGTATTTCAGTCTTACTTATTCCTTCAACAGGTTTGTTAAAACTGAATTCACTACTAAATGACAGTTCTTTAGCAGGTGGTGCATGTTGCATAAGAGTAGGTGGTAGCATATTGTTGTATCCAATCCCAGAACCCTTTTTCATTAGATGACTCTCTATAGATTTATGAACCGATCGAAGCAAATTGTGTTTCAGCTACCCTAACAACATGTTTTTCTTTTTCATCTAGGGCCTTTTGTTTTTCACTCTCTACTAGTTCAAGTTTCTCTTTAAGCATTTTAATCTCTATTTTTAAGATCAATTTCACCACCTAATATATTGATCTTATCTACATACTCAAACTCACATTTAATACAGATCTAAGCTTCTCTTCCACACTCTCTAGACCAACCCTATAACCTAAGTTATCCACAGTTAGTCTTTCTACTTCTTTCCTCATACTCATGATAGCCTTTTTGAGATTCTACGTTATCATTACATGATTTAAAAGAGCAAGTAGACTCATTAGATACCTCAGAATCTGAACCAGAAGATGAAGCATAAGCCATAAGAGCAAAGTTATGCTCTTTTGAAGCTTCACTAGCAAGAAAAGCTGCATTGGGTCCTTCTTCAACTGATCACTCCAATCATAATCACCAAGACCATCTTGAGCCACCAATTCTGAAGAAGGAGCAGACTCTTCAGTGATCTTCTTAACACCTTCAATCCTCTTAGGAGCTCGACATTCCCTTGCAAAGTGACCCTTCTTCTTGCGGTTAAAGCACTCCATCTTGCTTTTGTCGAACCATGCTCTCCTTTGACCATCATACTTAACTTGTCTTCCAGTCCTCCTCAAAAACTTCCTTTCTTGGAGAGTCAACATTGCCATTTGCCATTGAAGATTAATCTCTTCCAGATCATCAGGATCAATTTGATCCGGATCTTGATTCAACACAGTAACACTAGTAGTTAAATCAGCCAGAAAAGCACAAATTGCACCATCACTGACATTATCACTAACAAGTGGTATTGTTTGCAATAGCCGTGGTTATACCATAGGCAGCAGTGGATACATCTTGTGGCTCTTGTGATTAGTGGATACAAAAGCAATGTTTTGATTAGCAGAAGATGCATTAGCAAAGTTATGCTCGTACTCATAAACCTTCACGTTGTTGAAGAGATTATCCAGAGTCATCTTAGGAAAGTCCTCCTTATTCCTCCACACAATTGTATGAATAGCCCATTCAGATTATAGACTCCTAATGAACTTCAAATTAATATCTTCTTGAAGAACCTTATAATCTACAAACTTCAGTTGGCTGATAAGTTTTTGAAGTCTATTGTATGTGCCATCAATCTTTTCTCCACTGAGAGCAATGAAGGTTTCAAATTGATGCTTGAGCATATTCATCCTGGACTTCTTAGTAGCTTCATTGCCAGCAAACCTTGTCTCAAGAGCATCCAGTAACTCTTTAGCAGATTCATATTGTTCAAAATCCAAAGCATAATCATTGGGTATTCCCATGGAGAGAATACTGTGAGCCTTGATCTCCAGCTTTCTCTTAGCCTTATCAATTTCACTAACAATGGAAATTTCTTTGCCATCCTCACCCTTCTTAGGAAGAGTGTCTCCCTTTTCAACGACATCCCAGAGAGCATAATCAATCATGCGAATGTATTGCCTCATTCGCATTCTCCAGATTTGATACTCACCATGCTTGAGCATGGGTACCTTTGAAGCGGTCACCATGTGAGTTTCGTAAGACATCTTATCTTCCTTGAACAAAACTTAACTTAACCTCTTCTTGATTACAGTTTCTAGATCACAAGCTCGGATACCACTTGTTGATCCCAGTTGAGCAAACGATCTAATATAGAAACTGACTTAGAATAACAACTTATTAAGTATTATGCGGAATTTAACACTTAACCTTAAGAAGAAGACCAGTTAACATTCAACACCTCAATATTATTTATTAATACGAATACTCTTACAGTATTAGGGTTTTGCAACCTTGAAGTGTATCGACCTTAGATATAAAACTTACATATATCTAACCTAACCTAGAACCTCCTTTTATAAGCTAAGGAGTCCTATACATTATACAATACGTAACCTACAAGATAAATATCTTTTCCATATTTATCTAATATAATAAACTAACCGACTATACAAAACACTAGTAGTGGTTACAATATATCATCCGTGGTTACACATTACTACTAGCCGCGATTATCTTCATCCGTGGTTACATTCTTCTGTCCGTGGTTATATCAAACCTGTCCGTGGTTCCAGTACTTAAAGTAATTCATGATTCAAGGAACCAAAAACCCAACAAAAATTTAATCAATTAAGATTCATACCAGTTATTCATCATCATCAGCAATTGTAGTCCATCTGATAGACAGATTGATGACCAGACGTGCTATTTCATTATCTTCTTCTACTTCCATTCCATGCTCCAGCATCCTCCTCATAAGATCTGGTATAAGAGGATATCTTCTATCAGCTAACATGTGAATCATTGTCCCATCTTCTAGCTCTAGAACATGTACTCCAGATTCTTCAAAGAATCTCCAGAAGTAATCTCCCAATCTTCTTGGTTTTTCTAGATCTCAGCAGTACTTGTTTCTTTAGTTTCCCAAACAGTTATGAGATCTCCAAGCAAGACTAAACCAAAACCTTTTGATGGATTGTGTTCATAATATTCTTTTACCACATGATATAAATGGAGTAAATCCACTCTATCAATTATATGCAATAAATCCCATAGCATATTGAACACCTTGAAACTTTCATCTTCTCTGTGAAACATCAGATAATTTCCATCTTTTGACTCAACAACTTCAAAAGTAGTTATTGGAGATTTGTTCATCTTCAATTCAGCATCATCTTTAGAATACTCAAAATCTATTATTCTTAAGTAATTCCTTAGCTCATCATTAGTATCAGACCTTAACTCAACTTTCTTTGATGACTGTTGATCTTTAACTCCAGTTATTCTTTTTCTTTTTAAGCTTCCTTGTCTTGCTTCTTCTTTGTAAGCATCATCATCTTTATAATCTTTGATACTATTAACTTGTCTCTTATATTCTTCTCGAACAGCTTCATATAACTCTTTCATATTAACATAATTCAGCTTGTTCAATCCAACATATCCTTTCTTCTTTAGATAAGCCATCATTGCATTCCTTTCCTTAGTAAGATTTGGTCTTCTTGGTAGAGAAGAAATAGGAAGTGGTGATGGTATGCAGCTTCAAGATTCAATTCTTCTTGCAATTTCCTAGCTGCTTCTTCATTCATAGCTTCTTCTTCATTAGCAACCTCAGCATTCAGTTTAGCTTGTACCTTTCTAGCTGCTTCCTCATTCATAGCAATTTGAGCAGCCCTTATTTGTGCTAAAGAAGGTTTCTTTTTCTTCTTAGTTTCTACCAATATACCTTTTCCTTTATCTTTTGGATCAATAACAGGTTGAGAAGCTCTTGGTTGTTCTTCTTCTTGCACTCCTGGATGCTAACACCCCTTGGCCTTGATAAATCATGCAAAATCTCAGCAATAGTTTCATCATCACTTGCAGTATGTATAGGTTCTGGTGTATCAGATTCCTTTTCTAGTATGACAGTTGAAGCACCAGCTTCTTTTTCAAAATCTATCATCCTTGGTGAAATTAACCCTTGTCTGTAAGTTCCAGGAAAAGCAGTACTTTGATCAGCGGTACCTTGATCATCAGTACTTTGAACTTGAACATCAATAACTTGCTCCTCAGTACTTTGAACTTTGATTTCTTCCTCAGTACTTTTAATAACCTGTTCTTCAGTATCTTGAGTTTGAATATTTGTACCTTGAGGTTCAGCTTCAGATTCTTCATTCAAATTCTTATCTTCCAAATTCCTCCCCAATTGGAATGAAGATTGCTTTTGAACTTTTTGGCGTTTGGTCTTCGTAAACTGCCGTTGCTCCTTCTTTTTAGATTTGACCCATAGACGATGATGTTGAACCAATGGCCAGACAAAATGCTTGAGTCTTCTAAACTTGAGCTTCAACTTCTTAATCTATTTAGCTTGAGCCTCAGTTGTTTTCTTCAATTTGACTAACTCCCTTGTCAAAACATAATTATCCAATATCAAACTTTCAGGGGGTATAGTAGGTGGATCATCTCCTCGAATTGGTGAATGTTCTTCGGGTTGAGAATTAGGAACAGACATTTGTGGAGATGGTGAAGGTGAAACTGCAACATCATCTTGAACTTCAGTACTTTGCGAAGCAGTACCTTGTGATGAAGTACCTTCTTGAGATGCAACACTAGGAGAAGCAGTACCTTCAGAAGCAGTACCTTCTCTATCTTCACTAGCTGCAGCCTCATCTCTAACAGCTTGAACAACTTCCATCATAGAAGTAGTTAATGGAGTGTCCCTTTCAGTAAATAAATCACTCTTCCTAGCCATGAAAGTGAAAATCTTGGCTTATTGGACCACAACAGGTAAAAAGCTTGTAGGCTTTGTTACATCAAAAAGTTGTTTATATAGGAATACTTGAATAAACCTTGGATACATCAACCATTTTGAACCATGAGAGATGTGTGAAAGCATTCCATCGAGAGTTAGCCTTGAAAAGTTGAAAATACGATCAGTAGCCAATCCTACTATAGCAGATGCTATATTAGACCCAAATTGCTCCCATGATGTACTTTTAGCACTAATACAATGAAGCAAGACATGCACTAAAAACTTCCAGTGAGGACAAAATAAAGGTTTCCTGAATGTTTATTTAGTTAAGGACCTTTCATAACCAATGTCCCTAAACGAATCCCAAATCAGTTGCTTATCAAAACGAACAGCCCCTTCTTCATCATCAAACACTAAATCTTCACGAATTGAGGCTTCAGTAACCTTTACAGTTTTTCCAGCAACTGTAGCTTGAATATATTCTTCATCATTCTCCAAAATTGTTGAATCCAGGGCTCAATAACATCTGGTTCTACTAAGAGCGCATAACTAATTGGTGACCCAGTGAGAAAATCAATGATATCATGAAAGATTACATTTGCTTCAGTCTTGTCTAAATTCGCCACCATGTTGTGTTTGGAAACTGTATTACGATTTGCCATTGATGATTATATGATCACAGTAAAAGATAGAACGAATAATATAGGTGAAAGTGAGAGAAATATGGAAACGATTAGAAGATATCAATATGAGATGGAAATTCGGAGAGTAGTTATTTATAGGTGAGATTTAAAAAATCACAGCCATTAATAACAAAGTTACCGTTGGTAGTAGTTACCCCTCAATATGACCGTTGGAACAAGATTTAATAAGACAAACAATACTTTCCACGCAGTGTGCGACTTTTCCAAGCAAGATTCTTTCATAAAAGCAAAAAGCAGTACTTTTCCATTCTCTTCCTTACAATGGCATATACAAAGAAATAAACATGAATATCTTCCCCTCAAGCAATGCATAGGACTATACTTACACTTAATAGTCCTCCCCTTAAATGTAGCTCAGTAATTAATCATGCCAATACTCACCACCAAGTGAGTAAATCTTGAAACATCAAATCCTTTGGTGAGTAAATCAGCTACATTATCATCCGTATGTACCTTGACAACATTAATGAGCATATGCTCATAACAATCTCTGATGAAGTGGTGCCTAATCTGAATGTGTTTGGTCTTGGAATGATAAACTGGATTCTTCACAATGCAAATAGTACTCTCATTATCAATATTGATAGGAGTATTCTTGAAATTGAATCCATAATCCAAGAGTTGATTCTGCATCCACAACACTTGTCCACAACTGCTTGCAGCAGCCACATATTATGCTTCAGTGGATGATGTTGCTGCAATTGTTGGCTTCTTACACTGCCATGAAACTAACCTTCTTCCAAGATATTGGCATCCACTTGTGGTTGATCTTCTGTCATAATTGTCACCTGCATAATCACTATCTAAAAAAGCTTCCAAGTGAAAAGGTGAATCCTTTGGATACCACAACCCCAACTTAGGTTGTTGTTTCAAATAACTAAAAATTCTCTTTACTGCATTCATGTGAGAGACCTTGGGTGTGACTTGATATCTTGCACATAAGCAAACAGCAAACATGATATCAGGCCTTGATGCAGTAAGATACGTAAGACAGCCAATCATGGATCTATATAACTTGACTTCAACTGGTTGTCCATCTTCATTCTTGCCCAATAAGTTGATAGATTTAATAGGTGTAGTAACAGGATTCATTTCATCAAAATTGAACTTCTTAAGTATGTCAGCTACATACTTGTCTTGACTTATTAAAATTTCTTCCTTTGACTGCTTAACTTGAAGTCCCAAAAAGAAAGTTAACTCACTCATTGAACTCATTTGAAATTCATTCTGCATCAGCTGCTCAAACTCCTTGACCATAGATTGTTTGGTAGCTCCAAATATGATATCATCTACATACACTTGAACTAGCATGATATCCTTCTTATCTCTCTTGGTAAACAAAGTTTTATCTATAGCTCCTCTCCTATAACCATGTTGCAATAAAAAGGTAGAGAGCCTTTCATACCAAGCTCTAAGTGCTTGATGTAAGCCATAAAGAGCTTTGACAACTTTGTAGACTTTGTTTGGATGTTTAGGATCTTCAAAACCAGAAGGTTGTTTGACATATACTTCCTCTGTAATTTTTCCATATAAAAAGGCACTCTTGACATCCATTTGATAAACCTGAAATCCCATATAAGATGCAAAAGTAAGGAAAATTCGAATTGCTTCAATCCTTGCTACAGGAGCAAACACTTCATCATAATCAACTCCTTCTTCTTGTCTGTAGCCTTGTGCAACTAACCTTGCTTTGTTTTTGATAACATTCCCTCTTTCATCTCTCTTGACTCTGAACACCCATCTTGTACCAATGACCTTCTTACCATCAGGAAGATCACATAATACCCAAACTTCTTGAAGTCTGAATTGTAGCAGTTCTTCTTGCATAGCTTCAACCCAACTCTCTTTAGTCAATGCTTTAGCAATATTCTTGGGTTCTTCTTGAGAGATAAAACAAGTAAACAGACATGTTTGATGGTCCTTATGATTCAGTCTGTTTTGTTTATAGACAAAGCTAAGTAAAGCATAAAGAGGTTTAGAAAAACTCTTAGCTCTGTGTCTAGTCATCACTCCAGAAGTAGAAGGACCAATGATTTGATCAGTAGGATGATTCTTATGAATTCTTAAGTTTGGAGACTGTGGAACTCCATAAGTATCATCCAAATTAATGAAATCAGCATCTTCATTGGAATATGAGAAAATACCTTCATCTTCAAACTCATCATCAGTATCTTCTAATCTAGGCATGGTAGGATCATCCAAATCATCCAAAGTGCTGGTAACCGTGCGTGCAGCAGTTTTGGTCAAAAGTACTGTCTAAAGTACTGTGAGAGTACTCTGCAGTCTTGTTCTTTTTCTTTGCTTCTTCATAAGCTCTTCTTTGGTCATCAGTATAAGAATGTGCTAAGACATCTTGAAGAAGCATCTGATTAAGTTCATCTTGAATAGATTGATCCTCAGCAGACAATGAGGATTTTGGCTCATCAGTACTTTTCTCTATCTCAGCAGGTTTAGGTTCTTCATCATGAACAGCATCTGGTCTAATATGGACTCCATGAACAACATAATGTACCTCTTATTCATTGTGTACAGGTTGATTCTCTTCTCTAACATGAACATAATTCATTGAAGGAGTCAAAACTTCAAGATCAAACATCCAATCAGGACCTTTACCCTTCTGAATTTTTTGATCTTCTAAAAACTCAACATGAAGACAATATTGAACCTTCTTAGTGACTCTGTTGTACACTCTAAATCCCTTGTTGTTGGTGCAGTAGCCCAATAAATAACCTTCTTCTGACTTGCCATCAAATTTACCCAGATTATCAATTGTATTAAGAATAGTGAGAGGGCATCCAAAAGGCTTCATAAATTGAATGTTGGGTTTGTTACCCATCAACAACTCATAAGGTGTCTTCATTTGTGGTTTGGTGACTAATACTCTGTTAAGGACATAGCAAGCAGTACTTACAGCTTCAGCCCAGAATTGAATAGGTAAATGTGAATCTGCAAGCATTGTTCTGGCTGCTTCAATAAAAGTCCTATTCTTTCTCTCTGCAACACCATTCTGCTGTGGTGTTCTGGCAATACTGAACTCCCTCTTGATTCCTTTATTAGCACAAAATTCATCCATAAGCTTGTTCTTGAATTCAGTTCCATTGTCACATCTAATACCTCTAACTTTCAGTCTCAGTTGGTTTTCAGATGCTATAATAAGATCATGAATAGCATCAAAAGTATCATCCTTAAATCCCAAGAAAAATACCCAACTGAATCTACAGCAATCATCTGTCACTACTAAGCAGTACTTCTTCTTATTCAAACTTGTAACAGATACAGGACCAAATAGATCCATATGTAACAGCTCCAATTGTTCTCTAACAGTCCTTTCCTCAAGCTTCTTGAAAGAAGCTTTATGTTGTTTACCCTTCTTACATGCCAAACAGGAGTGATCATTCTTGTAAGTCTTTGAAGGTAAACCTCTAACTAAATTTCCTTTGACCAATTTGTTGATATTTTTATAATTCACATGGCCCAGTCTTCTATGCCACTGATGTGCTTCTTCAAGGGATGCCTTTGCTACTAAACATGTAGCTCATTCAGAAGAGTGAAGACTCTTCATATCCAAACTGTACACATCATTGGTCTTGGTACTTTGAGTATCACCAAGTTATCATCAAGTTTGAAATCAGGTGAAAGTATGAGACATTATGTGTCAGTGAACAACACAGGATGCTTTTTGTCATAGATTTAAGAGACTGACAAAAGGTTGAACTTGAGCTCCTTCACATATCTAACATTCTCAAAATCTAGGCTTCCTGTCTTGATGGTTCCTTTTCCACTAATTCTTCCTCCACTAGCATCATTCCCAAATGCAACTTTTCCTCCACAATATGGCCTAAAATCTGACAGAATCTCCTTGTCTCCTGTCATGCTTCCAGAGCAACCACTATCCACAATAAGATGATCTTTAAGCTCCTCTTCTGGGTTGCCCTGCACAAAGATAAAAAAGTTAGTGTCTTTTAGGAACCCAAGCCATTACTGACTTGTGTTCCCCTTATGGAGTAACATACTCAAATTCCTTGAGTATGTAATCTTCACAGTTTTTTTAGACAGAATCAAGCATTATCTTTTGTTTTAAAACTTGTGGTGGATTTTCAGCAAAAGTTTATTTTTCAACAAAAACCTCCTTTTTAGTTTCAACAAAATCATCTTTATCAAAAATCACTATTTCAACAGTACTTGTTGAAAGTACTGTTTGTTCATCATCAGTACTTTCTTTCTTAACCCATTGAGTTTTAACTTCTGGTGAAGAGTCTCTAGATCTAAATGCTCTCTTGGAGTTGTAACGCCTTCTAGATTGATAGTAATTAGAACTCCTAGGGTGCCTATTCCAAGAGGTGTTTGGTGAAAACTGAGCAGTACTTTGAGAAAGTACTGGTCTTTGCTTAGCAGTACCTTGGAAATTATTTGAAGGTAGTGGAGGTTTTGAAAAGGGTCTTCTCTGGTGAGGGTACCTATAGTCGGGTGAGAAGTTTCTATGGTTAACCCTATTTGAATGATTCCAAGCTGGTCTAGTCTCTCTTGGTTGTTGGTTGGCATTTCTATTCTTTGGGAACTTACTTAAGTACTCTGAATGTAAGTCACAGTCCTTAATCATATGGTTAGGACTAAAACAAACAAAACAGAGTTTTTGATATGTGATTCCAAAGTTTCTTCTTCTATGTGTATGACCAAACCAATCCTGTCTTCTAGGTGAAGGATGAAAACTGTTTTGACCAAAATTATCCCAAAAAGGTTTAGAAGTATGTTGAAAAGGTTTTCTTAAAGGTACTGCTGAAGGTGTAGCAGTACTTTGAGGTGTAGCAGTACTTTGGGGTGAAAGTACTGCTTGGCTTTGAACATCATCTACCTTAGGTGTTTCAACAGTTTCTTTTGAGATTTCAGACCTAGATTGACCTTTAAGTTTCTTCCTAAACTCTAAGCTATCTACTCCAAAACGAGAAACATCAGGCCTAAGAGGTTGATGACTACCAGTGGGATGAGGGACTGCATGATAAGCATTATCTTTCTTAAACTCAGGAGGTGGTTCACTAACTGAATCCTCATTACTAGATGTGTCTACATAATTAATGAGTTCATCATCACTAGTGTTTATATCCTCAAAGTCACATTCATCCTGATCACTAGGTGGGTTTTCTATGTTATTAAAATCCATACCAAAACCTAAGCCAATTTTAATATAAGCTCTTCTCTGTTTTTCAACATAAGTGACATGAGAAAGACCTGATTGTCCTCAAGCATTAAACTTTTCTAGTAAATCATCTCTCTCCTTAGTTAATTTCTCAATTTCAGAGATCTTACAGTTTAACTCCCATTCACTTAATTTTAACTGATAATCCTGTTGTTCATACTTTTCTGCCCAAGCCATTTCATTATTTTCATGTGTTATAATTTTGGCTTCCATTGACTCTAAAGTTATTTGATAACCTGCTACCTCAGACCTAGCCTTTATACAGTTATCTCTTTCAGCCACATAACTATTTAGTACTTTTTGATAAAAGTCATGACAATTGGAACATACCTCAGAAATAGGGGGTGAACTTGGTGACGTAGCCACCATGGCAAGTAGAACAGGATCATTTTCACTCTCCATGCTCCAATCAAAGCTTCCTAGACCATCTCTGGATTCCAAAGCAGCATGTTCAGGTTCCTCATCAAAGACTGTGCTCCAATCAAATTCTTCCACTAAATCTTCCACGGCTACCATACAGTAGGTTATTGGTTCATCATCAAACTCAGCACTCCAGTCAACCTCTGATAGATTCTCTTGAGCAACCAAAGCTTTTGTTTCAGTAATAGGAATTTCTTTAAGCTCTAACTTTGGTTTCTTTGTCATCCTGTTTGCTTGATATTTAGCAAATCTGCATTCCCTTGCAAAGTGTCCAGTCTTTTGACAGTTGAAGCATTCAATTTTGGATTTGTCAAAAGTAATACCCTGTTTTGGTTTGAAGTCAATGCTTTTTCCTGTCTTCTTCATAAACTTCTTGATCCTAGCAGTGATCATAGCCACTTGCCATCTGATATCAATTTCTTCAACTGCATCCTCTTCAATCTGTGAGAGATCTTCTTCATAGGTAATAGGCAAAGTAGCTTGTTGTGCAAAGAAGGAGCACACAACTTCATCTGAGTGGATGGTATTAGATGGTGTGGGTTGCTGAGCAAAAGTAGGGGTAGTGTAGACAGCAGTACTTTGAGCAACAGTACTTTGAGGGGGAGAAGCAGTACTTTTAGTAGAAGTACTGCCCCTCTTTTCTGATGACACAAAAGCAATACTGTGAGACTTTGAGCTTGTTTGGCCATTCATCTCATGCTCATACACCTTCAGATGATTGTAGAGATCATCAAAATACATGGTGTCCAATCCAGGTTGTCCTCTGATCATAGTAGCAATCACATGCCATGTCGATGGCAAACTTCTTAAGAACTTTAAATTAGCATCTTCTACTGAGACCTCTGCTTTGTATAGTTCCAACATGCTGAGAAGATTTTGGAATCTGTCATAAGCAGCATCAAGACTTTCTCTTTCTCCAACAGTAAAGGTTTCAAACTGCTGCTTCAACAGATTTCTGTGCATCTTCTTGGAAGCATCATTACCTCCAAATCTAGTTTTGAGAGCAGCCCAGAGTTGCTTGGCATCTTTAGCATCATGAAATTTGAGTAGGTGTCCATCTGGAATGGCAGACAACAGTATGTTGAGAGCCTTCTCTTGATTCCTTAGTGTTGCTGCTGGTAAGACTGGTTTGGGTGGTTTAGGTTGTCCAGGAACCTCTATAGGTTCTAGAACTACTTCATTGCCATTGACAATCACATTCCATAATGCATGGTCTGTGATTGCAATATACTGCCTCATCTTCATGCTCCATAGATCGTATTCGCACTTCTTAATGATTGGAATCCTTAGTGAGGTGATGGAGGGGGTGGAACAGCTTCAGTCGACATCATTAGGGTTTTGTTGTTTAACTAGGTTTAAACGGTTTCTTCTTAGTCATAGTTTCCATACAAGCTCTGATACCACTTGTTGGATCGATGTACTTTAACCAAACTAACTTAAATAGCTTGTTAAGGGTTTAATAACCTCGGATAAATCCTAAGCTATTAACAATGAAACACTGAGTAATCTTTATCAAGTATGTGGAATTTACTTAACAAAGCTAAGAAGAATATAACTTTATTAATAACTCTAAAACACTAAATATCGAACTCTCTAAAACTCTAATATTGATCGTACTTTTGGATTCTAAAAACATCATATCTAATACCAATCTAGGGGTCCTTTTATAGGCTCAAGGATAACCCTAAACGATTTACAATTCTTATCCTTGTACGTCAAGTAAACAATACTTAGAAAGTTCTAGATAAACATTACTTTCTATCTTTAATCAATTACAACCGACTTTAATCTTTGCAGTACTTTGATGAATAAGCAGTACTTTAACTTTTACTTAGCAGTACTTTGACTTCTTGCAGTACTTTGTCTTTCTGCAGTACTTTGTTAATCTTCAGCACTTTAACTCTCTGTATCCCAATAGCATTGGTGTGAAAAGATAAAAACTGAAGGCGAAATATTTTGGGCTTGTTGTAACCCGTTTGACAAAGATTGTAACGGGGGAAGTAGCATGGCTAGATTTTGGGATGACAATTTTTTATGGACCTCAACTAATGCCAATGAAAGAACTGATTTTCCTTGGTTAGATAAGTTAGGATTTGATGATTGGGTAAAAATAAAGTATGGAAAAGTGGACGCTTCCACTAAGGAAAAAAATTGGAAAGGTTGTATGAGTAAAGAAGAACCAAGTGAAGAAAAATAGCATTGTAAGCGTGAGCTTGTGGAGGACTTGCTTGATAATGAGTGGTTTAAAGGAACGGAGTCCGATGACGATGATATTGAAGGAATTACGGACGACCTTGAACTACAAGGTCATGACGGGTTCACGGATCCGGATGATGAAGCATACAAGCAGAGGAGATGTAAACTTCTTGGTATTCCCTACAAAAGACCCCCACCTATTATTGCTAAAAATTTTGAAGTTAAAAAAAATCACTTGGGGCCGGATGAAAATTTTTCCAAGATTCGAAAAATTGAAAGGAAAGTGTTTATTCGCACCGCTCTTAACGTCGCATGGGTCAAACACAACTTAATTAGGGAGATGGACGAAGTTGGCCAAGTCTGAAGACCCCCATAAAGCCCCATGGCTCTGAGTCTAACTTAAAGGCTTGGTAATAAAGAAAAGTGCTATTTCGGGAGACAACCTGAATTATCCCTTTCATTTCTGTTTCTTTTCATTTTTATTGTTGGGTTTTGTGCATTTATCATTTTTGCAGGAAGTGGAGATGAATTCATGGCAGTTAAAATGGGGACCTAATTCTGTCATGTTATCAAGTTACGGCGTAACTCTCTCTATGGTTACGTGATGAGTGTCTAAATACTCATCATTTTTATACTATCTAGATTGCAAAAACATCTGAAAACACTCAGAAATACTTCAAAATGATAAAAATATCACAAACAAGTGTTTTATATGTTTTAAATGCAAAAATACCAAAATCAGATGAAAAACGTATCAAGTTTGCATAATTGGCAGTTTTAGTCCCCCAAGTTACAAAAGTTGTCAAATCTAGTCCCTGTAATTCAAAACTTGTAAAACTATCATTTTAGGTCCTTGGGATTCACAAGTTGTTCAAAATAATCCTTTGAAGTTTAAAATCACAAAATTACAACTTTGGTCCCTCAACTTTGCAAAAGTGTCAAAAATAGTCCTTAAGGTTTTAAAATTGGAAATTGATCAAAATAAACCTTGTACTATTTATATTTGACATAAATGGTCCTTATGAGAAAAGTTTTGAGAAAATACAAGTTTGGTCCCTGGAGTTTCTAAATTGACAAATTTGGTCCTTAAGGTGTAAAATTGGATAATTATGCAGTTATGGTCCTTGTACTAATGTTTAAATGCAGGTTTGGTCCTTATGTGAAGTTTGGAAAAGTTACAAATATGGTCCCTCAAAAATCAGATTTACATATATGGTCCTTGTTATTACTATAATACCAAACGGATCCTTTTTGTTAATTATCCAAGTCCAAAAACAAAACAAACACAACCCAGTTAACCCCAAGCCCAAAATAAGCCCAACCCCCGTTTTATTAATACCGGTTTAAAAATTCAAAACCCGCCATCACTGTAGACCTCCTCTCCCACACCTGTAATCGCAAAACCAGTGGTATTTACCACTTGATTTTCACTCCACCTCTCCCCAAAACACCTTTCCACCTCCCCCCTCCACCTCTACATACAACCAAACCCAATTAATGCAATAAACCTGCTCATGACTTTTTTTTGGCGCCAAAAGCAGAATAGAAGGCTGAGATTGATTCAGAGCATCCTAAGGCCAGCATTATTGATGGGATTTGCTCAAAGGCTCAAGTGGAAACCTAAAATATCATTATAAAGAGAGAGAGATGCAGAGATGAGAAAGTGGTAGTCAAGTAGTGTAATTTAGTGTAGAAAATGTCGTTTTAGTTAATTTCAGAGTTCTAGTGTAATTTAAGCTTTCCAAGTAATTTGTTTAAGTTATTTCAAGTTAATGTGAATCTTTTTCAGTTTCAATTTCAGTTCTAATTCAAGTTTTCATGTTATGCAAATTTTACTTTTGTTCAAAATCTCAAAATGTTCTAATGATGTTGTAAGTTGTTTTCTTGGACTGGATAGGCACACATAAGCCCCTATATAGCTTATTAAAGCTATTAGTTACAATAAAACTCAGTCTAATACAAAAAACCAGAAAATCACTAAAAATACCAAAAAAATAGTTGAAAAATAAAAATCCATTGGAGATGATCAAGAAACTGGTGCAGAGCTGATATTTGGATTGCTTATTGGTATAGAGCTTCTTGGGAAGCCATAGGATGTGATCTCAGACCTTGATTCTCTGTTTTGAGCTTAAACTCATTTTGTAAGCCATTTTATTAAATATTGCATTTCTTAGTTCAAGTAGTTAAAACTTGTTAATCCTGTCTTAATATTGTCTCATTGCAGTTAATATAAGCTAATTACTAGGTCCCTTGGTTTAAAAAGTTGTTTCATTGCTTAATACCTCAAAACAGTTTTAATAAGGGATGTTTGGTTTTGTTCAGTTTGCTGTGTTATAAGCTAGTCAGTTATTGTTTTGTTGTTGATACATGTCACACTACAATCTAGTAACTCAGTTCAAGCAATAAAACCTGTCATTAATTCATAAAAAGTCAAAATTACTCTAAATCTGTCTTAAGTCTATAACT
This sequence comes from Chrysanthemum makinoi, assembly GCA_910596185.1. Lineage (NCBI taxonomy): Eukaryota > Viridiplantae > Streptophyta > Magnoliopsida > Asterales > Asteraceae > Chrysanthemum > Chrysanthemum makinoi. The sequence goes on along the minus strand of OU343216.1, from coordinate 120,093,531 downwards.
GTTGGATTTTAAAGTCCGAATCTCATCATATTAGCTAATTACTTGTTACTTTAGATTAAAATCATCTTATTGCAGCTTAATATAACTTATTCAGTACATAAAATCAAATCAAAGTTCATAAAAGTCAATCCTTTAGTATAAATCAAAAAAGTCAAAATTTCCATTAAGTCGTTTTTGAATAAAATGTATAATTTTATATAGGATTCATTATTAATATTTAGCTTAAATGCTTATGGGATAGTAATATTTAGTTGCTTAAGTAAAATATAAAAATATTAGTTCATATCTGATCAGCTTATTAAGTGCTTATTTATAAGCATGTTTTAGATACCTTATCTGAAAACTTGTTCTGTGCACCAGTGAGCCTATCATTTTCTCAAGCTCACACAGAGCTTGTTATTTAGCTTAAGCCTTTGATTTTTGGTTCTTTAGAAAGCCAACCTAGCAATCTTGAGATTCCAAGCTTATTTTTCCAATTTGTAGCTTGTTTACTAGGGCTGCTTATAGCTTTTGTTTTGTCCCATTTCAGTGTAAAACTGCATAAGCAGTATGATCTAGTCATTTTCTCAAGCTCACACAAAGCTTAATAGTGGATCATAGCTTGTGAGTTTTGACTTTTTGGATAGCCAACCAGTTAATCTTGTGCCCTCAGTTCTTGTTTTAAGCTTGTGAGCTTATTTGATAAGCTTAAATTGGTTTTGAAAAAACCCACAGGCCTGTTTGGTTAGTTAGTTTAGCTTAAATGCTTATTTGCTTAATTTAGCTTTTCAGTGTGCTTATTTCTAATAAATTTTGCTTTTTCAGTTATTAAATTAGCTTATTAAAAGTTCTTAGCTTATTTCAATTTCAATGTTGCTTATTTTTTAGCTCATAAGCCAATTAGGCTTAATCCTTGTGCTTATTTCTCTTTATAGCCCACTGTTGAGAATAATAAGCTGTTACAGAGCTTATTAGTACTTTTTATAAAAAGTTGTAGTTTTAAATGTTGCTTATTTTCTTGTATTTAATAGTTTGCAAAAAGAAAATTCCAAAAATAAAATGTTTTTGCAAAAAGGTGGAGGCAGGCTCGAACCTGAGACCTCCACCCCTTGTGAGAGTGATAGGAGTGTGTACCTGTACCAATAGCGCCCTTGGGTCTTTCTTGTCAATGTTTGCAACATTTAATACATAAGGGAGTTGGGCAGTTTTGCTTATTAGCTTTCTTTAGCTTATTTTGAGCTTATTTCCAAAAGCAACCACCAAGTTTTCTATTTTTCTTAAGACCAGCATTGTTTAAAGTATTTTCTGTGAAAGTTTCAGATTTTTCTCATAAGTTTTAGTATTTTTAATCATTTAATTAGTGTAAAATCTTATTTAAATCATAATAAAAAATATAAAAGTCTAAAAAATATAAATCTTTTTTCTAAAATTTTCTTTTATCATATAGTACGTAAGAAAATTAGTTTTACATTCGTAGGCCTTTTATTTCATAAATTTTACGTTTTTGCTTGCGCTCCAGCGTAATTTTTAGAAATAACGCACGTTTTCATTTTAAGTCACGTTTTTAGGTAATTTTAGTTTACGTTTTAGTTAAAATAGTTTATTTAAGTTATTTTATTTTATAAAATCACAAAAACATCATTGTAAAAATAGTGATAGCGTTTATTTAATATATTTTAACTTTTTAATTTTCTTAATTTGCATTTAAGTCGCTGTAATTTATTAATCTTTTCTGTAGGTAATTTTCCATCAATATCCTTACTGATCACTATCCTTAGTGATCATTCTATCATCTGAAGTTGTTTTACACCAATTCATCCTCCGTGGGACTTAACGACCGTGAATACACTATATTCCTCTGATCCTTCATTGTATTTGTGTTTTAGACAGTTTTAAGTCTGTTACGGTTAGCCATTCACAAGTGGTTAGCTTGTGATTAGACTTGACTGCTTTGGCACGAATCAAATTTTGGCCACTGCCGGGAGGTCAAGCGTGTTTGTAAGCATTTCCAGCATCCATTCTTGCACATATTCCACCTTTTTGTAAACAGCTTTTTTGTAAAGTTATATAAATCCAAAAGTTCATTAACACTTTTCCTAAAGTGTTAACAACTCCAAAAATATTTTCATTCTTTGTTTTACAGATGTTTTTCAAAAATACCAAAAATATTCCTCTTTACCCTCTTACCTTTTGATTCTTCATTTCTTACCCTCTAGAACCATTTGATTCTTTCTATGTCTTATCCTCACCCTCTTGGTTGTCAATGGTGTGGTGGTCCTTATAATGGTGGCAATTGCCCCAGCTGTAGCATGGTGGAATCAGAAACGGGTCCGTCTATAACCGTGATCCCTATTCCTACCATAACACAACTGATTTATTCCATCAGCTACCACACTTTGAGACTCAGTAGTTATACTCTGTAGAGTATGTGATGGTTCACACTCCAGCTCTGATTGTCAATCGGAAACACGCTTGTCTATGAGCGTGTTCCTCGATAACAATTATGACTCCAACACATATGACTCACAGCCACATCAGTTTTACTGTTGTGAGTATTGTGAAGGTCCTCACTCTAGCTCGGATTGTCAAACAGGGAATCCAATTCCTTGTAACAATTACGACTATTCGTATCAAGACCAACCTCCACAATACCAAATGATTCAAGCAACTCCTCATGAAACTACGACAGACCTTCTACTGAAAAGTCTTGAGTTATTAAAAGAACTTAAGGAGGAGTCGGCTATGTCACATGAGAAATCCATGGAAGAATTGTTAGCCGAGGAACGGGTCTAAATTAGATTCCCGATTGCCATTGAAAACACCGTTAGGGAATCAATTAGACTACAAAAACATTCAAATCTAGCTCTCAATTCCATTTCATTCCTGATGACGATGATGATGAAGATACCCCTGATATTCTACAATTTTATTCATCAAATTCATCAGTTGAGATTCCATCCGTGGAAATGCAGGGAGAAAAGAATATGACTGAATCACTAGCAAGAGAAATAATGGAACTTGTAGAATCCATAACTGCTAGTCCTTCTCAACTCCCTCAGCCTGCTGTTATCACACCCGAGGTTCACACTCACTCTCGAACATGGGGATGAGCTTTTGACACTGTTCTTGAAAAGGAATCGGACGAATTCATAAAGTCTAGTGTTGAAGACCTTGTCCCAATTCCAAGAGAGTCACAGGGAATTCTCGAGCATTTGTGTGATATCCCTACCCCTCTTGTCTTCCAAAATGATCATATGAGATGTTCTCGATTCTGATGAGGACTCTTCTTTATCTTGTGGAGACATAAGTTATGTGGGGGAATTACCTTCTGAGCTTGTCAGCTTAGGAGAAGAGAATGAGGAAGAAATAATCCAAGACGAAGCTCTTCGTCTTACATTATTGAATGTTAATCTTCTCATTTCTAAAATCGAGGCTTTTAATGAAAAGCCTACTTCATATCCTATCCCCTTTGAGAATAGTGAACTTTTGTTCAATGATTCTATTCCGGAATTGCAAACGTTCCATTTTGATCATATGGGAGAAAAGATTAGTGGTATTACCACTTCTCATTCTCATAATTCTCTCCCTGATTATGAATCATTCACTTTTGAGGAGTTCCCCTGAACTCACCAAATCAATCCTGAATATGAATCATTCTCCTTTGAGGAGTTCTCCTGTGAACTCACTCATATCATATCTCCGCCAGAGTATGATAATTTCCACTTTGATCTAGACATTCCCATAATATGTCTTGATCAAGCGAGCTTAACTGAGGAGATTCATGAAACTATGAATTCTCCTATTGAGGATGAAGAGTTAGTCATGATTTGTATCATGATTTTCTTTCTTTTCTTCATATATTCTGTCACTTCTCCTGTTCTTCACTCCTTCGGGAATGAAGACATTATCTTTGACCCGGCATTTCCATATACCATTTTTGAGCCGGTTCTATGTATATCTCATCGGTGTGGAACTTTCACGCACTTCAATGTTTATACAAACATCTTGAATGAAAGTCCGATGGAGATTGTCTCTTCCACTTACTTCCCCATGAACAAATTAATTCGGGTCGAGTCAAGCTAGCGACTCAAGAATCAAAAACAGTAGTTAAACATGGGTTTTCACCCGTGTGTACCACCCTAGTGTGGGGAGATGCCCCACATGTTGTATATAGATCTTAAAAAAAAAAAAAAAAAAAAAAAAAGAGAATAATTGTTGTGTTTCTGCACTTGGCTAGTAATGTTATCTTTTATGTTCTAAGTTTCGATAACAGCAAGACTTTGAATATTGAGTACAATATTCATTTCTAAGTGTGGGGGGGAAATTCTGGCGAATTTGATCATAAATGTACCCCTTTTAGTCCCTTTTTCCCCAAAAATGGCCAAATTTTAAAAAATTTTATTTAGTGGAAGTACTATGTACTAACCACAACAAATGGTAATCAGTCCACCATGTCTAACCCACATAAGGATTGGCTAATCCAGGAGCAAACGGCTCTTGGTAAAGATATCTCAAATCCGTGGACTCTTGCAATTTGCCCAATATTGTATGGTATTCAGCTCACCATATCCTTAAAAGTGAAGAGTTGGCTAGCCCGCAAGTTTATGGCTTGTGGTAAAGGCAGTGGAAAATCCATAATTGGTAATCAGCTCACCAAAGATAATTCTGATAATTTATCTAAGAGTTGGCTAGTCCGTAGGGTACGGCTTCTGGTAAAGACAACATCAAATCCGTTATATGGTTTATGATTTGCCAATAAATCGATGGTTATCTGTACCAAGGTTCTTTCTTGAACTGAAACATTTGGCTACTCCAGAAGTGATGGCTTTTGGTAAAGAGTTTTAAAATCCATTAAAGTTCAAATCATTGCTAGGGACTAGCAATATCTTAGTGTGGGGATTGATGAGTGTCTAAATACTCATCATTTTTATACTATCTAGACTGCAAAAACATCCGAAAACACTCAAATACTTCAAAATGATGAAAATATCACAAACAAGTGTTTTATGTGTTTTAAATGCAAAAATACCAAAATCGGATGAAAAACGTATCAAGTTTGCATAATTGGCAGCTTTAGTCCCCCAAGTTACAAAAGTTGTCAAATCTAGTCCCTGGTAATTCAAAAACTTGTAAAATATCATTTTAGGTCCTTGGGATTCACAAGTTGTTCAAAATAATCCTTTGAAGTTTAAAATCACAAAATTACAACTTTGGTCCCTCAACTTTGCAAAAGTGTCAAAAATAGTCCTTAAGGTTTTAAAATTGGAAATTGATCAAAATAAACCTTGTACTATTCATATTTGACATAAATGGTCCTTATGAGAAAAGTTTTGAGAAAATACAAGTTTGGTCCCTGGAGTTTCTAAATTGACAAATTTGGTCCTTAAGGTGTAAAATTGATAATTATGCAGCTTATGGTCCTTGTACTAATGTTTAAATGCAGGTTTGGTCCTTATGTGAAGTTTGGAAAAGTTACAAATATGGTCCTCAAAATCGATTTACATATATGGTCCTTGTTATTACTATAATACCAAACGGATCCTTTTTGTTAATTATCCAAGTCCAAAAACAAAACAAACACAACCCGTTAACCCTAAGCCCAAAATAAGCCCAACCCCTGTTTTATTAATACCGGTTTAAAAATTCAAAACCCGCCATCATGTAGACCTCCTCTCCCACACTGTAATCGCAAAACCGCTGGTATTTACCACTTGATTTTCACTCCACCTCTCCCCAAAACACCTTTCCACCTCCCCCTCCACCTCTACATACAACCAAACCCAATTAATGCAATAAACCTGCTCATGACTTTTTTTTGGCGCCAAAAGCAGAATAGAAGGCTGAGATTGATTCAGAGCATCCTAAGGCCAGATTATTGATGGATTTGCTCAGAGGCTCAAGTGGAAACCTAAAATATCATTATAAAGAGAGAGAGATGCGTAGATGAGAAAGTGGTAGTCAAGTAGTGTAATTTAGTGTAGAAAATGTCGTTTTAGTTAATTTCAGAGTTCCAGTGTAATTTAAGCTTTCCAAGTAATTTGTTTAAGTTATTTCAAGTTAATGTGAATCTTTTCGTTTCAATTTCAGTTCTAATTCAAGTTTTCATGTTATGCAAATTTTACTTTTGTTCAAAATCTCAAAATGTTCTAATGATGTTGTAAGTTGTTATCTTGGACCGATAGGCACATATAAGCCCCTATATAGCTTATTAAAGCTATTAGTTACAATAAAACTCAGTCCTAATACAAAAACCAGAAAATCACTAAAATACCAAAAATAGTTGAAAAATAAAAATCCATTGGAGATGATCAAGAAACCGGTGCGAGTCGATCTTGGATTACTTATTGGTATAGAGCTTCTTGGGAAGCCATAGGATGTGATCTCAGACCTTGATTCTCTGTTTTGAGCTTAAACTCATTTTGTAAGCCATTTTCTTAAATATTGCATTTCTTAGTTCAAGTAGTTAAAACTTGTTAATCCTGTCTTAATATTGTCTCATTGCAGTTAATATAAGCTAATTACTAGGTCCCTTGGTTTAAAAAGTTGTTTCATTGCTTAATACCTCAAAACAGTTTTAATAAGGGATGTTTGGTTTTGTTCAGTTTGCTGTGTTATAGGCTAGCTGTGTTATTGTTTGTTGTTGATACATGTCACACTACAATCTAGTAACTCAGTTCAAGCAATAAAACCTGTCCTTAATTCATAAAAAGTCAAAATTACTCTAAATCTGTCTTAAGTCTATAACTGTTAGGATTTTGAAGTTCAAATCTCATCATATTAGCTAATTACTTGTTACTTTAGATTAAAATCATCTTATTGCAGCTTAATATAACTTATTCAGTACATAAAATCAAATCAAAGTTCATAAAAGTCAATCCTTTAGTATAAATCAAAAAAGTCAAAATTTCCATTAAGTCTTTTTTGAATAAAATGTATAATTTTATATAGGATTCATTATTAATATTTAGCTTAAATGCTTCTGGGATAGTAATATTTAGTTGCTTAAGTAAAATATAAAAATATTAGTTCATATCTGCTCAGCTTATTAAGTGCTTATTTATAAGCATGTTTTAGATACCTTATCTGAAAACTTGTTCTGTGCAACAATGAGCCTATCATTTTATCAAGCTCACACAGAGCTTGTTATTTAGCTTAAGCCTTTGATTTTTGGTTCTTTAGAAAGCCAACCTAGCAATCTTGAGATTCCAAGCTTATTTTTCCAATTTGTAGCTTGTTTACTAGGGCTGCTTATAGCTTTTGTTTTGTCCCATTTCAGTGTAAAACTGCATAAGCAGTATGATCTAGTCATTTTCTCAAGCTCACACAAAGCTTAATAGTGGATCATAGCTTGTGAGTTTTGACTTTTTGGATAGCCAACCAGTTAATCTTGTGCCTCGTCTTGTTTTAAGCTTGTGAGCTTATTTGATAAGCTTAAATTGGTTTTGAAAAAACCCACAGGCCTGTTTGGTTAGTTAGTTTAGCTTAAATGCTTATTTGCTTAATTTAGCTTTTCAGTGTGCTTATTTCTAATAAATTTTGCTTTTTCAGTTATTAAATTAGCTTATTAAAAGTTCTTAGCTTATTTCAATTTCAATGTTGCTTATTTTTTAGCTCATAAGCCAATTAGGCTTAATCCTTGTGCTTATTTCTCTTTATAGCCCACTGTTGAGAATAATAAGTCGTTACAGCTTATTAGTACTTTTTATAAAAAGTTGTAGTTTTAAATGTTGCTTATTTTCTTGTATTTAATAGTTTGCAAAAAGAAAATTCCAAAAATAAATGTTTTTGCAAAAGGTGGAGGCGGCTCAACTGAGACCTCCACCCCTTGTGAGAGTGATAGGAGTGTGTACTGCACTAATAGCGCCCTTGGTCTTTCTTGTCAATGTTTGCAACATTTAATACATAAGGGAGTTGGGCAGTTTTGCTTATTAGCTTTCTTTAGCTTATTTTGAGCTTATTTCCAAAAGCAACCACCAAGTTTCTATTTTTCTTAAGACCAAAGATTGTTTAAAGTATTTTCTGTGAAAGTTTTAGATTTTTCTCATAAGTTTTAGTATTTTTAATCATTTAATTAGTGTAAAATCTTATTTAAATCATAATAAAAAATATAAAAGTCTAAAAAATATAAATCTTTTTCTAAAATTTTCTTTTGTCATATAGTACGTAAGAAAATTAGTTTTACATTCGTAGGCCTTTTATTTCATAAATTTTACGTTTTGCTTGCGCTCCAAGTAATTTTTAGAAATACGCACGCTTTCATTTTAAGTCACGTTTTTAGGTAATTTTAGTTTACGTTTTAGTTAAAATAGTTTATTTAAGTTATTTTATTTTATAAAATCACAAAAACATCATTGTAAAAATAGTGATAGCGCTTATTTAATATATTTTAACTTTTTAATTTTCTTAATTTGCATTTAAGTCGCTGTAATTTATTAATCTTTTCTCAGAGGTAATTTTCCATCAAATATCCTTACTGATCACTATCCTTAGTGATCATTCTATCATCTGAAGTTGTTTTACACCAATTCATCCTCCGTGGGACTTAACGACCCAGGAATACACTATATTCCTCTGATCCTTCATTGTATTTGTGTTTTAGACAGTTTTAAGTCTGTTACGGTTAGCCATTCACAAGTGGTTAGCTTGTGTGATTAGACTTGACTGTTTGGCACGAATCATTACGCCGTAACCGTTCTTTAGTAGCTGACTCTCTCCAGGTTTTAAAACATTACGGCGTAATCTCCATCCATTATTACGCCGTAACAGTCTTCTGTAGACGAATTCCATGTTTAACCAAAATTACGGCATAACTCATTCTTAAGGTTACGCCGTAATTCATCCTGCAGTTTTAAATTTTTTCCAATATTAGCACGATAACCTTGTATTAGTTCTAAATGAACTTTTTGGGTATGTTCCATGTAAGCCCTCACAAGACTACACCCGTCCACTTGGGACACCAAGTGGTTTAAAAGGCTTGTTGCATATGCTAAATGCAACCGTGATTCCTATGAAAGTGAGTTAGGTTTGTTTTGTTTTTGTTTTTCTTTTTAGAATTATGCTTGTTGGTTAGTTATGATTTCAGGGATCGAAGTTCCCTCATGGATGCTTAACAAAGGCACGATTTTCTTCATGGGCCTTCTTTCTTTTTAGGAGCAAATTTCTGGGAAGTTCTCGCTCTAATTCTACTTTCTCTTCACCTTTATTTATCGTTTAGCAAGAAAGGGACTTTGTACATCTCAAGTGGGGGGACGGGAGTAGAATTATTACTTGAACTTAATTTCCCTCATTTTTCTAGTTTATTTTGAAAAATTATGTCATTTTTAAAATTTTGACATGCTTTTCTTAACCTAACTAGATTAGACCTTAGCCGAGCACATTATAACCTTTGATATTCCATGGTGAGATTATCCTTATCCGCTTTGATTTATTTACCCAAATCCACCAAATTATGAGTGTGCCGGTAGCTTGTAAACTTTAGAACTTGGCCTTTGCATCATTTCAAGACCATAAACGAGGTATGTTGAGTTCACTTAATATATATGGAATAATCAATTTGAGAAGGCAATATTTTTAGGATTATCACCCAAATAGCCTATTTTTGTGTGTCTATCAATTTGTCACCTCGACTCTTCGACCTCCATGTTAAACCCTTTTGTTCACTCACCTTTAGTGCAAGATACCCATGGATGCACCCTTCAGAGCCATTCCTTTCATTTCATACCCTTTATGTTTGTTTCGTTACACCCATTCACCTTAGCCTACCGTGTAGTCTTAATTTGTGATCAGGAAATCACTGTTTGCCCGAGTTCAAGGTTTAAGTAGATCCATTGTACTCTAAACGGTTTTTTGGTTAATATATTTTACCAGAGTGGAAGTTCCCTTTTACCCAAAAAAAGGGTTCAAGTAGAGAGGTTCGGAAATCACGCTTTCGTCAAAGACTTACATCTGAAGATCATCGAAGACCCACCATATCCTCACTATATGTTCATCTTAAGTGGGGGGATGTCTATGTTTTTGTTTAAAAAATGATGATTCAAAAAAAAAGAAAAAAAAAACTTGTTTATTAGTTATGTTATTTAGTGTAATGTTATAATCACTATGTTATGAGCTTAGATATTAGCATCGAGGAGGCCACCTTGGTCACATTTAAAGAATTAAGAATGGTGATAGTATTACAAAAACAATTAGAAGAATAGGTAATGTGCTCATCATGACGTCCGCTAATGGCACATCTACTTGATATATCATGATCTGGTTTCTTCTCCTTAAAGCTTGGACTTTTGATGGACGCTGGGCGGTCACAACTTTGTTATAGGTTAAGACAATTTGTTTTGTTATTTTTATTTTACACCAATTATTTTCTATGTCTTATCCTACCTTTTAGTCATGAAGCGTGTCTAGGTGATGAAGCGAGCAATCTTTGGTTTCTTGGCCATGAATTTGGTCATGTATCATTGATTTTGTCCACTTTGCCATGACACGTTAGTAATGACATTTCACCCTTAACCGCATTTGTTTCCTAATGCAGGTTTTATTGACCAGGTTTTAATATTTATAAAGTCTTGTTATACCTATGGTCTACCCTAATGCACTAACGGGCAGTGTACCCGGTCGTGTGTAGTGTAGTAATCGGTAAAGCCGAGGTCGTCCCAAGAGCTATGTGTGTTGGATTATTACTAAGTCTAGGTGTCACAGATTAATAAGGGTTTCAATAAGAAATTAATTAATTAACTACTAAAGCAGAAAACAACAAATAAAGGCAAAGGATAAATCAATAGAGAATAGTGGTGCTAACCTAGTTATTCCTCCTAGATAGTTATGTCTACGTCTACTTACTTCCAATTACTTCAGGTGGGGTCAAAGTCGAGAGGACAGCATTTGGTCAATTCGCCCTAACCTATCAGCAAAGATGCCACCACAGAGAAGTCAGGTGTCCACTCATAAGTCCTGTTGTTCCTGGTCCCCTAAGCCAAGTCATTAAGTACCGCTACATGCTAGATTTATAATAGTGAGTGCCCGGGTGTTAGCAACTTAAACACTCACCCCCTAATTCTTAAGTTCATCCAAACGGTAGGTGATCAGTTGGTCAAATCGCACAAGTACAAAGGGTCGTCAGATGGTCATATCTTACCCTTCCCGTCTCAGTCCGCTCACCTAGGGTCAGTTGGTCATATCTCATAGGCAATTGGCCTCTACCGCCATTCAAAACTACCGAAACAAAGGTAGCTACCAATAAACTATGCATGCATACACTTAGAAATATGTAACCACCGGTAAATTTTCACTTGTATGATATTCTAACTAAATAATACTTATCCATTTTTCACGGCTAATTTTTTTTAAACGTTATCAGTTTATCTAATCACAACAACTAACTAATATGACTTAACTCATATTCTTAATAAATATACATACCAACACCAGAAAGTCTTAAGTTCATTCCTTATACGTCAAGTATAAAAGTTTTCAACTTTTATTTACCACTTTACGTTATTTAATAAATGTACGATTATTAAACATTCAAACTAAACATTTTCTATCTATTGGAGTTATCATGAAACCATAATTTATTATAACTATGATTTCACGTAACTAACCCATCAACACTAAAGTACAACATTTTATACCTAGAGTACAAGTCATTAAAGCACGAAACCTAGCTATACTTTAATTTCCGTTACAAGCCCTAATATACAACTCTATGATTTTATGTGCATGATATATTTTCAAAATACTAATGTACAAGTCTTTTAAGCACATGTACAAGTCTTTAATGCATACAAGCTTAATACTTATATAAATCATATTATAAACCTCTATGTACCTATCTTAAAGCACATGATACAAACCTATAATGCACAAGCCCTTAAAATTGATATTTTTATAATTTACAAGTCTAAGGTACAAGTCTTTAATGCATGGAACTAAAGTCTATACTTTTCATAAACCTAACTAAACTAACTTAAATCTAGTTACAAATCAACTAAACCCTAATTAGACACATATGTGATCACAAACTAAGCTACATCACCTTGTTTTCATGATCTCTAACCATGATGACAAACATCTCAAGCTATCTATGTGGTCTCATTAGAACCATTCGAACCAATAACCCAAGTCATGCATATCATGTAAACACTTCACCGTTTCCCCCTCACCACATACAAAATACGATGCTACACATCACCTTGTTTTCCACCATACTCCTTATTATGAATACAACCTAGTACAAGTGGCCAAATTACCTTCCATAAACCCAAATCCCCCTTGCGTATATAAATCGACACAAACACTCTTTTCATCTCATACTTTGTTCTAACGACAAACCACTCAATCACACACTTATAATCTGATCTTAATTCCTAAGAAGAAGTAGAAGGAAGTTGCACTAAAGTCTAGTAGCTTTAGAATAGGCCTTGTTTCCATTTGGAGCAATTCTAGTCGAATTCCTTCACTAAGTACCAACAGTTTGTAAGTCTATTAAGCTCACTCAATATTGTTATCACCTTTAATATCAATTGCATGCTGTTAAAAAGGATTTTATAAGGAAAACGTGGCAATTTAAATCACTTAAAATGAGCACACGAATCAAAAGTTATGACCAAACGAAGTTACCAAAAATCTGTCCAAAACCTTTTGTGGACAGAAGGGTCGGGCACGTGAAACGAGGCACTTCTGGTCCGTTTCATCAAAAATTTAAAGCACGAAAGTTGTCCGGAATGACGTTTTCTTCAAAAACTAAAAAGCACGGGTCCAGAAAACGCATAACGAGGTCATATTTTAATAAAAACCCAAACAGCTGTTTTGATTTTATAAAAACCAAACGCCCCTAGGAGACTCTAGAACACTCCCAAGACCTGGCCAAAAGATGCACATATCACGTTTTTATTCTCTTGTCTTTTCCTTGTCGTGAGCCACTAGACCAAACACCCTTATTAAAATTTTTCGACATGTTTTCTAAACAAGAGACCCTAAAACCTTTCAAGGATATACTAAATAAGTTTATAAACATGTTACTATGCTTAATAAGTCAAATCGTGAGCCTTAAAATCGAAAACCAAATTGTTTTCATTTCTGTCCATATCGAGTAAACTGCCCAAGTGACCCTTTTTGTCCAATTATTTTACCTATCAAACAAGGTCCATAAAATCTATAACTTGGCCCTTTTGAGGTCCTTACAGTATAGATAATAAAGGAACAAAGGTATCACGGACACCTTGGCTCATATAGTTTTTATTTAAGACACTTTTGGGCTTGTCACCCACTGAAATTAATCTTTTTGTCAAAATGCCCCGACCCCTCCACTTTGGGAAATTATTGCGACCAAACCGTAAGAGCTTAAGAATTCTAGTTTGAACCATTAGAAAGACCACCCGACAAACTCTTGAAGGGATCAAGAACGTAGTAAAAACCTCTTAAGGCCCCGCTTATATTTACCCTTACTTTTGTCGATTTAGGCCTAAAACAAGTAATTTTTTCTTATAAAACTACAAGGATATAAATTGTAATTTTTGAAAGATAAAGTTTTCTTGGGCTAAAAATATAATTTTTTCAAAGTTAATTATACAAGGGTTGATTTTGTCAATAACCCATAGTTGGGGTATAAAGTGTCATTTTAAAAACCATAAGAGGAAAAAGTGTAATATGCTATATTATTACGGGAATATAGTTATAACACTTTAAATGACTCGGGATTAAACATATATACATGTAATAATTTTATATCAAGAACGGATTTATATAACACATGCATATATATATATATATATATATATATATATATATATATATATATATATATATATATATATATACATATATATAACATTAACGAAACGACGATAATATAAATATGAGAGTAAGTAATTATGATAAAATATTATCATCCATAAACTTTTGAAGAAACTTCATATTGTCTCACTTAACATTTAGTCACCAATAAAACCTTAATGAAATAAATAGTAAACTCACATACATATACATATATATACTGAAAACTTGACATATCAACTTAGGTTACGTGTCCGATTCGTTTATCAACTTTACTTAATTTGTTTTCCATCCAGATTACTGTAACATCGAGGTGAGTCATAGCCCCTCTTTTCCTTATTTTGAACGTTTTGGGGGAGATACATGCTCAAATATTGCTTGATATTTTTACATTTATTTTAAACTCTTACGAATTACTGTGAGTTTCATAGCCCCATTTTCAGTTGTTTTATACTATTTTTGGGGGAGATACATGCTCAACTATTTTCATTTACTTTCACAAGTACTCTATACTTTTACATATTACCATGAGTTCATAGTCCCACTTTTTACTTGTTTTTCAAACTCGTGGGGGGATACATGCTACAAAATCGAACACAAGTATGTTTCTATGCTACACCTACACCTGATTGCTATTGCTTAAGTACTTACTGTTGCCACTAAAAGTCCCTCATATCATGAACCATTAATCACTTGCGAGTGAACGCGAATATAGTGAATAGATCTATTGGCAGTTGACGCCCCATTTGTGTTAGCCGGATAGGTAACCAAATGCACTTTATTTGAGAATACTTGGAGAATGGAAAACTCCTACCAGAGGGCATTGTTGCTCACATCATTATTATGATGTTTGTAACTTACGTCATTATTATGACGCGTTCGTGTTAAGGTTTGCGTTCATGAGACTTAAGGCAACATATACTGTGTTGCAATGATACAAATGCTACAACTACTGAATTTATGGGTGCAACAACATGGCCCAACCTTGAAACTTGTGTTCAACTGATTACTAAACAAACGAACTGTGGGTGTATAACAACATAACCAACTATTTATTTCATCGATATTGGTATTAATTACAATAATTGCTCAAACTCGAAACTATTGAACTTAACTGTTTTAATCATAAACTCAATGAACTCACCTACCTTTGTGTTGACACTTTTAGCATGTTTATCTCTGGTTCATAATTTACAAGGATGGCACGGATACTCAAGAAGGCTATATTATCATTCGAAAACTTATTTATTAAACTGTAAAACCACTGAGACCTCATTTTGTAAACTCTGATATTTATATAAATCGAATCATAAATCTTTTAAAATGACTCTATTAGGGTTCGTTTTCTATTGTTATAACTGTTGTGCCATGAAGTAACACCCAGCTTGAAATTCCGCTGCGTATCACGAAATTTTGGGGTGTTACAGATTGGTATTAGAGCCACAGTTATAGAGAAACGGGTCTAATTGAGACCTAAACTATAACTACTTTTTCACAAAAACATTTATAGCCTTTTCGCTCTCCGTGCCTTCCATCCTCCAGGTAATTATGTGACTTCTATGCTACACAAACACTTTAGTATACTGATATATACTTCTGATCACTTTATACAAAATAAACATACCTGCATATGCCTATTCTAAGGCATTATGACTTAATCACATTTCCCCGAGCATGTACCTACTTTTATATTTTTCAAATTTATGAAACCTTCTCAAGACATTGTAACCAATTACAATGGTCTCTCCTACTTACCTTATTTACACTAAATATATATACTCACCAACTATTTTGAGTATTATGGCAACTTTCCTTGATTTTCTTACTCCCATCTCTAAAAGATGAGTGTAAACACTCCTTCTGTACTTCCAGAACACCCAAATCTCCTTGTAACTCATCAGTTAAATACGAATGTTAATTCAGAAATTCTTAAGTAGGATGACTTACAATGTCTTTATTTGAATGGATTGGGACGCCTTTTTATTTAAATAAAGAAATTGTGAATCACCGAACCATAAGTTTATATTTCTTTATTTACATTGTTTGGGACGCCTCTCTATGTAAATAATGAATTATAGATAAGTGGGCTTATTTGTATCTGAAATGATATAAGTACAAACTCGAGGATCATAAAAATTCACAAAGATATATGGCAAACACAAATAACGTAAATTTTTATTACATTAGAATCCATGAATATTAATACATAATGATATAATTAGCATCGATAGTCCTAATGTTACAAAAATCACCAAATAAGGTATGGTATCGCCAATTGGTTGATCCGCCAAGCTAATGAAAAACACCACCACACCTAGGAGAGCGAGAATCATGACTGGATGCAGGATCTTGATTATTCTGTATAATAGATATAAATGAGTTATTAAGCATGGTGAATGAAATAACCAGAGACGTAACTCTATATATATAAAAATCTTGAAAAATCTATAAACAATATTAAACGCTTCCTTTTTATAACAAGAAGTGGGCTTCAACCCGTTAGTAAAACAATAAAACACAACCCACATTTAGATTAAAAAGGGCCTTGGCCCAGATTACATAAACAAACACACCATTAGGCTTATTGGGCTTCAACCTAACAACCAACACAAGACCACAACTTAATAAATGATTACAGAATAACACATATTAAACAAAACTTTATTTCAACATTCCTAACATAATGCTATTACCCCCATATTTAATCCACGCCGATGGCTAGGACCACGAGTGGTACAAGAATCACTAAGACCACGGCCAAGAATTCGTAATCTTCATTCGGGACGTTGGCTAAATAGATATCAGATATTACAACATACACGAGTGCAACAATGGTAATAATATGCGGCATTTGAAGTATGATAAGAGAAATGTAGGTGGAAAAGTTAGTATGAAAGAATGAGGATTAAAATGGGGTATTTATAAAAAGAAAAACTAGCCGTTGGGGGTCACTGTTCACAACCATTGGGTCACTGTTCATGACCGTTAGAAATTACTGTTCACCTTACTAAGGATCAAACTAACCATCATCTACAAAAGCTAAAGTTCAACAACTTTCTCACATTCGAAATTTTTTCGATATTAATAATTTGATTTTCACAAGCCATTATGAACCATGTTATTTTCAAAATTAATTACTAAAACATGATAAACCTTATAAAATAACAATCTTCTTTCAAAATAAATGTTATTCACATGTAAAAACAATAAATTCTAACTTATAAGCTTTCACAAGTGAAACCACATTTCATCCTCAACACTTAACACGGACTGAATCTCGGGACGAGATTCCTCTTAAGGGGATAAGAATGTAACCACCGGTAAATTTCCACTTGTATGATATTCTAACTAAAGAATACTTATCCATTTTTCATGGCTATGTTTTTTTAAACGTTATCAGTTTATCTAATCACAACAACTAACTAATATGACTTAACTCACATTCTTAATAAATATACACACCAACACCAGAATGTCTTAAGTTTATTCCTTATACGTCAAGTATAAAAGCTTTCAACTTTTATTTACCACTTTACGTTATTTCATAAATGTACGATTATTAAACATTCAAACTAAACATTTTCTATCTAATTGAGTTATCATGAAACCATAATTTATTATAACTATGATTTCACGTAACTAACCCATCAACACTAAAGTACAACATTTTATACCTAGAGTACAAGTCATTAAAGCACGAAACCTAGCCATACTTTAATTTCCATTACAAGCCCTAATATACAACTCTATGATTTTATGTGCATGATATATTTAGCACATGTACAAGTCTTTAATGCATACAAGCTTAATACTTATATAAATCATATTATAAACCTCAATGTACCTATCTTAAAGCACATGATACAAACCTATAATGCACAAGCCCTTAAAATTGACATTTTTATAATTCACAAGTCTAAGGTACAAGTACTTAATGGTTGTGGTACAAGTACTTAATGCACGCAACTAAAGTCTATACTTTTCATAAACTTAACTAAACTAACTTAAATCTAGTTACAAATCAACTAAACCTTAATTAGACACATATGTGATCACAAACTAAGCCACATCACATTGTTTTCATGATCTCTAACCATGATGACAAACATCTCAAACTATCTATATAGTCTCATTAGAACCATTCGAACCAATAACCCAAGTCATGGATATCATGTAAACACTTCACCATGTCCCCCTCACCACATACAAAATACCATGCTACACATCACCTTTTTTTCCACCATACTCCTTATTATGGTTACAACCTAGTACAAGTGGCCAAATTACCTTCCATAAACCCAAATCCCCCTTGCCTATATAAATCGACACAAACACTCTTTTCATCTCATACTTTGTTCTAACGACAAACCACTCAATCACACACTTATAATCTGATCTTAATTCCAAAGAAGAAGTAGAAGGAAGTTGCACTAAATTCTAGTAGCCTTGGAATAGGCCTTGTCTCCATTTGGAGCAATTCTAGTCGAATTCCTTCACTAAGTACCAACAGTTTGTAAGTCTATTAAACTCACTCAATATGGTTATCACCTTTAATATCAATTGCATGCTGTTAAAAAGGATTTTATAAGGAAAACGTGGCAATTTAAATCACTTAAAATGAGTACACGAATCAAAAGTTATGACCAAACGAAGTTACCAAAAATCTGTCCAAAACCTTTTATGGACAGAAGGGTCGGGCACGCGAAACGAGGCACTTCTGGTCCGTTTCATCAAAAATTTAAAGCACGAAAGTTGTCCGGAACGTCGTTTTCTTCAAAAACTCGGGAGCACGGGTCCAGAAAACGCATAATGAAGTCATATTTTAATAAAAACCCAAACAGCTGTTTTGATTTTATAAAAACCAAACGCCCCTAGGAGACTCTAGAACGCTCCCAAGACCTGGCCAAAAGATGCACATGTCACGTTTTTATTCTCTTGTCTTTTCCTTGTCGTGAGCCACTAGACCAAACACCCTTATTAAAAATTTTTGACATATTTTCTAAACAAGAGACCCTAAAACCTTTCAAGGATATACTAAATAAGTTTATAAACATGTTACTATGCTTAATAAGTCAAATCGTGAGCCTTAAAATCGAAAACCAAATTTTTTTCATTTCTGTCCATATCGAGTAAACTGCCCAAGTGACCCTTTTTGTCCAATTATTTTACCTATCAAACAAGGTCCATAAAATCTATAACTTGGCCCTTTTGAGGTCCTTACAGCATAGATAATAAAGGAACAAAGGTATCACGGAAACCTTGGCTCGTATAGTTTTTATTTAAGACTCTTTTGGGCTTGCCACCCACTGAAATTACTCTTTTTGTCAAAACGCCCCAACCCCTCCACTTTGGGAAATTATTGCGACCAAACCGTAAAAGCTTAAGACTTCTAGTTTGAACCATTAGAAAGACCACCCGAAAAACTCTTGAAGGTATCAAGAACGTAGTAAAAACCTCTTAAGGCCTCGCTTATATTTACCCTTACTTTTGTCAATTTATGCCTAAAACAAGTAAATTTTTCTTATAAAACTGCAAGGATAAAAATTGTAATTTTTGAAAGATAAAGTTTTCTTGGGCTAAAAATGTAATTTCTTCAAAGTTAATTATACAAGGGCTAATTTTGTCAATAACCCATAGTTGAGGGTATAAAGTGTCATTTTAAAAACTATAAGGGCAAAAAGTGTAATATGCTATATTATTACGGGAATATAGTTATAACACTTTAAATGACTTGGGATTAAACATATATACATGTAATAATTTTATATCAAGAACGGATTTATATAAAACGTGCATATATATATATATATATATATATATATATATATATATATATATATATATATATATATATATATATATATAGGTTGCGTTATATGCAGTACCAATATTAGATCTGATTCTACAGTACCACTTTAGAGCAATCTAGACCTTTGGATCATTTGATCAATGGTTAATAATACATGATGATATTTATGTAAGATTTTTTTAATGTTCAAAGATTTTATTTAATTAAAAAGGGCATAATAGTAAAATACTTTTTACTTTTTATTTAATATTTTGAATTAAAAAAACGTTTTTTAAATGCATTAATTTTCGAATTAAAAAATAATTTTTTGTAGCTTTTTTTCTGTAAACAAGTTTTCAAAAACATATGTGCATATGTGTTTTTCTTAACAATGTAAGTTTATATGTGTTCATTGTATACATTTTACAATTTTTTTAAACATTGAGGTTTTTTGCTCAAGAAGGTAATCATGCATATGTTTCTTATATACATTCTTTAAACTTCAAAGTTTAAAGCCACCAATATAAACATTATACATATGACCTCTAAATTTATAACAAATCATAAACATAAATATCATATACAGAAATTGATATTAGAAAAAAGACAATAAAACTCAAAAGTATTATCAAATTCATTATAACATATGTGCATGTCTTCCAAAATATATATGCACGTCTTTCAAGAACATATATGCAAGCCTTCTAAAAACACAAGTGCATTCATTGGTCATCTTCATATCACACCGTCTTATAACATATGTGCACGTTTTCCAAAACATATATGCACGTCTTTCAAGAACATATATGCAAGCCTTCTAAAAACACAAGTGCATTCATTGGTCATCTTTATAGTTGGATATGTGAGAGACGTTGCCTGAAAAGAATACCAACACAAATACGAGTATATAATTTCTTGGTGACTTAACGTACATCTACGAACCGTTTAAAATCCACGATATCCTTCAAAGTTAATAGACACACCACTTAGAATGGAATTAAATCATAAAAGCCTTACCTTGAATCATACTCGTTTACATTTTTTTTTCCTTTGAACCGAAAGTCGATTTCGAAATACGCCGTCCATCTAATCGGATAGAAACAAAGGTTGCTTTTAAATATTAACAAAAATTAACAGAAAAATAGTCATACCTTATTGACGAAATTAATCAAGAAATTAAATTCACCGGACGCTAGTTTGCTTATATCGTAGACCAGATCAGTCCGCTATAATACCTATCGCGATGGTAGTCCTTTAGGACGACCGTGTTGATGGTAGTTGGGGTTAGGTTGTGTGTGGAGGCTAGGGTTTAGAGGAGAGAAAAGTATGTGAGAGAGAAGAAGATAACTGATTAGTGAAATCAGTTTCAAAAAATATGGAGGAATTTCAAGAAAATATATTTAGTAAATACCATCAATACCCTTAGATAATAACATTAATTAAATAAATGAAAATTAATTTATTAAATTCTGATTGTTAAGGATGGTGCTTGTAAAGTACTTTATAGAATACAACACTATATATATATATATATATATATATATATATATATATATATATATACACACACACACACACTTACTTGAGGTACCAAGACGCGCGGGCAATCTGTGGGGCTTGTACCCCGTGACTTTTTTTGTATCGAATAAATATTTTTAAAATTTTAAACATTTCTTAGCATGTCCTAAATAACTTATTACATAGTAGATATATGAAAAACATTTTCCCGTGACAAAAATAGTTACTGTGTACCCGCTGCCGCACTGCGCGGTACCCTATAGCATTTCTATACAACAATTTAAGAAATTCGAAATATAAGGCTTGACATCTAAAAAATGTCCTAGTTGGATTTTTATATAGTAGAGATTTCACAATTCTCGACCAACTACAAACACTAAACAAATACTTTAGATATTGGGTTTAGGATAAATATAGGCCCAAGTGAAATATTAGTTCTTTCCAGTCCAAATCCAAAAGCCACGTAACTTTTCTCACATTTACCCTAATCTCATTATTGCAAACGCAGTCACCCTACACTCAAATCACTTTATCAATTACACTCATGAATGAAGAACAACAAGATGCCCTTTTCTTATATTTGCAAACCCACGAACCAAAGAAGGTCACGACTTTTTGATCTGTTAAGGTTTAATGTTTTTTTTTTTTTCGTTTATGTGTTAACCGAACGAAAGACAATGGAAACCGATTTGGTTTTCGTTTGTTCTTTTAAGAAAATAGAGCCTTGCTCTTCATAGATCGATGATGGATTATTTGTTCAAACTTGGAAAATCTGTTAAGGTTTGTATAAAGTTGAACAAGATCTGAGGTCTTTTACCTTTTTCCTTTTCGAATTTGTAGTTGTTGTGGAGATGTGTTTGTAACAGTGAGGTGGTTTGGGATATATGGGTTGTTTAAAGTAAACGTGAGACATAATTTGGTTATGAGGTTATGTTGTATCTATTTGTTTTATGGTTAGGTTTGGATTTGAATGTGTTTTGTGGCTTTTGAGATTTGGTGTTGGCGATGTTTCTTTTAACGGTGGTGATGTTTGATGGTTTTCTAGATTTGGGGGGTTACGGTGTGTCTTGTAGTTTTGAGAGTCGAAAGGTTTTGTAGTTGTGAGAATCTCAAAATGGCGGCAACGGAGGTGGTGATGGCATGTGTTGAGAGAATGTTGAGATCTTTTCTTATTCTTCTTTTACATTTTATGTCGCATGTGTTGAAAATGAGAGTTGGGGAGTGACTGTGAGACGATTTTGGTTACCTGATTCTATTGTTTTGTTTGTTGATTAGTCGAAGACTCGTAGTAACGGGTCTCGGGTAAGGTGCATGTTTTGCTTTCTTTTAAGAACAAAATCTACACGGATTTGTTTGTGTGTGATGGCATTGACGAGTTGTAGTTTGGTTCTTATATGTTGTTGACTGAGTTGATATTGGGATTATGAGTTTATTTTTATGAAGACGAAAGTTTAAATGGTTTTTGTGTGTTGAGTGGGGGTTCTTATACCTGGTGTATGATTGTATTTGTGTGTTACAAGTTGATGAGTGTCTAAATACTCATCATTTTTGTACCATTTAAACTGCAAAAACATCTGAAAACACTCAGAAATGCATCAAAATGATAAAAATATCACAAATAAGTGTTTTATGTGTTTTAAATGCAAAAATATCAAAATCGGTGAAAAAGCGTATCAAGTTTGCATAATTGGCGCTTTAGTCCCCAAGTTTCAAAAGTTGTCAAAAACAGTCCCTGGTAAAACAAAATAAAAAAAAATGTTATTCAAGGTCTCTGAATTATTCTAACTTGTCAAAAATGGTCCTTGAATAAATCTTTTGTTAAATGGCAGGAAAGGTCCCTGAACTTTCATAAAATGTCAAGTTTGGTCCCTAGAAAATTTGAAAATGTCAAAAATAGTCCCTGCACTATTGAAACTTGTCAAAAGTGACCCTTGTGTTAACTTTGGAAAATTACAGGATTGGTCCCTCAAGTTTGGAAGAATTGCACAAATAGTCCTTAGCATTATTAAAACCAAAGCCTTGTCAAAACCTGAATTGGACCCCTGCCATATGTTTTGACCCCCAGCCAATAACCTTTTTGACCCCTTCCAATATGCCTGGTCATACCACCCCAATCAAACCCACAATTTCCCTCCCACCTCCTGCTTCCCCACCACTTGCCCTGCTACACTCCTGCAACACCTCTCCCACTCACCACTCACCTCACCTTATCACCTTATCTCTCACCCTCATCATCACACCTAGTCCACCCCCCCCCCTAGTTGCAGTCTAAAAGCCCAGAGGTCAAAATCACCCATTCCCGCCAAAATTGACAAAATGGCCAAAACTCACAAAAGTGGCCCAATGGCTCTGGAATCAAGTGGGATACTCTCAGAAGGACACATGGAGCTTTTTGGGTATAAAAGAGAAGGAAGAGAGGCAACTGAAAAGTAGTAGTTAGATTTAATTTTCATTTGTATGTCGTTTTTAATTTAAATGTTTTAGTTTAGTTTAAAAGCTTTAATTCTCTGTTCCTTTGTACTCAACTTAAGGTATTTCATCATTATAATCATATTTTAAGTCTCAATTCAAGGTCTCATTTATATTTCACATGTTGATGTTTACTGTTGAAAATTGCAAACTCATGTCTTACACTAAAGCTTCCAATAGCTTATTTTCCCAATCAAACAAGCTTATATAAGCTTACTATAGTTTTGTAAGCTTCTTGCAATCATTTTAAGCAAGTTTGGTATAAGGTCAACAAAAGTCAACTGTGCAAGAGATTTTGGTTCAACCAGATTTGGAGAAGGAATAGGGTTGATGCAGAGGTGATAATGGGTTGAAATAGAATAGGTTAGGTTAGTTTTGGGTTTGGTTTAGCCTGCAACTCCAGCTGGACACATGTGAGTGGATAGCTCATTTTCAATTTCAATCCATTTTTACATATTATGCTTGTATCTGTTCCTGTGATCATCAAACCTTTTATA
This sequence comes from Chrysanthemum makinoi, assembly GCA_910596185.1. Taxonomy (NCBI): domain Eukaryota; kingdom Viridiplantae; phylum Streptophyta; class Magnoliopsida; order Asterales; family Asteraceae; genus Chrysanthemum; species Chrysanthemum makinoi. The sequence continues at coordinate 120,069,510 of OU343216.1, read as the reverse complement.
CCTGTTTTATTAGTTGTATTTAGGTCAGTTTAGCTTAGTTTGATCTTCATTACATGTTGGTTCAGCAGTTGGTTTAGTTTTAATCTCTTTATCAGTCAAATAAGTGGTGTTTGGATCAGTAGCTCAACTGAGCTTGAGCTCTTGTGTGTACCGCACTGTCACTACTTAGTCTCAACTAGACTTACTTGAATCACTCTAGTCCTTATTTTGGGTCTGTTCACTTTAAAAGTCAAAATCTCGTCCATCGATTTTCATTTCCAAATCATGCAGTAAATCGGTTAACAACTGCTCTCATATAGGTGTTAAACTAGTTAATCTAGCTTGTAGTAGGTCCATATTAGCTCTAAACAACATATTCAGATTACAAATTAAGCTCAAAGTTGGCAAAAGTCAATGGTCATAACTGATTTCATAAAGTCAAAGTTGCATAGACAGCTTTTTTACAAAACTTTATTAATGTCTTGTGGGTTCATCTTTGGTTCAATTCCAGTGCAATTCTGGGGATCACAAGTTCAGTTGGTCTAGTTAGGGTAAATGAATTTTGTTGAATGTTCTCAAGTTTTTACATGCTCCAATTTAGCTGTCCAAAAGTCATTCATTCTGCCTGTACAAAACTCGGTGAACACCGAGTTTTGCACAGTTCTTGCAGTCTTAGCACCAAGCTCATCAGAGCTCAGTCAGGGCTCATCTTTGGCTTAGACATAGCTAGCCAGGTCATCTTGAGGTTCCCACTTCTGTTTTTCAGTTTCTGCTTATTGGGTGGCTTGTACTTTAGCTTAAAGTAGGCCATCAAATCTGTTTTTGCACATTGAAATCAAAACAATCAAATCTTTGTAGATTGCAATGCAGTGGTTTAGAGTAGTTGTTTATAGTTGCTTTTGAGTTCTTTTAGCTTATTTAAGCTTCTGTATCAGTTTGGTGCTTGTTTGGTCCCTTTGGCTTATTCAAGTGCTTATTTCATAAGCACATTGTACTACAGCCTCAATTTCCTTCACACAAGCACCTGTTTTTATATTTTTCTTAGATTCCTCATATTATTTTAAGCTTATCTTGAATTTTTCAGATTTTTCCAGTACTGTTTAGTATTTTTCTTGATTTAATTTAATTATTAGCACTTTTTAAATAGCATTTAATACAATTAATTAAGAAAAGTTTCAAAAAAAAATAATTTTTCATTTTTCTTAAGTTAAGATAAATATAAAAAGATAAAAAAATATTTTTCCAGATTTTTCTTCGTTAAATTTGTATTTTTAAGTAATTTAATTAATTTTTAATAGTTTTTAATTAATAGAAAATAGAAAAATAATCAGAAAAATATAAAAATAGTTTTGAAAATTCTTTTTTGATATTTTAGATTTTTCTAAGTCATAATTTTATTTTTCTAGCTTTATTTCATATTATCTTGTATTTTAGGTTATTATTAAATAGTTAAAATTAGTTTTTAATTAATAATAATTAATTTAATAGTCATAAACATAATTTTCTTTTTCTATAAATTTTCTTTTATCATTAGGTTTGTAAAAATATCATTTTCATATTTTTAGGACTTTTATTTCTTAGATCTCACTTTTTATTTTGTACGTTTACGTAATTTTATTTAAACGTAAGTTTTAAGTTTTAAACGTTCATCATTTTAAATATAGTGATAGCGTTTATTTAATATTTTTTATCTTTTTAATTTCCTTTAATTTGCATTTAAGCCCTTGTAGTTTATGTCATTTTTCTGTAGTTAAAATAATTCAAATCCCTCTTTTCCGTTCAAATCTCTCGATCACTATACGTTTGACTATTCTCGCACAGCTCGTTGGGACTTAATGACACGGGAAACACTATACTCTCCAGATCTTCATTGCATTTGTGCTTAAACTGTTTTAAGTTTGTTACGGTCGGCCATTCACAAGTGGCAGGCTTGAGTGATAAAACTTGACGGTTTTGCACGGATCACAAGTCAATTAAAGATATTTAATTTTCATGTGTATGCAAGAAGCTATTTAAATGTGTTGTTACAAGTGAATTAAAGACATTTAATTTTCATGTATTAACTTTCACGTTTTATTTGGCTGCATTGAAAGTACAATGTATTGTTTGTACATTGTGAATAAAAATTTGCACAACTGGATTGTTTAAGAATTCTTTTTATAGAAATGTTTTTGGTATTATAATTTTTAAGACTTCCTGTTATAGAAAGTACCAAACCTTTTATAAAGTAGTATAGATATATATAACATTAACGAAACGACGATAATATAAATATGAGAGTAAGTAATTATGATAAAATATTATCATCCATAAACTTTTGAAGAAACTTCATATTGTCTCACTTAACATTTAGTCACCAATAAAACCTTAATAAAACAAATAGTAAACTCACATACATATACATATATATACTGAAAACTTGACATATCAGGTTACGCGTCGGAGAAGTTTATCAACTTTACTTAATTTGTTTTCCATCCTGACTACTGTAACATCGAGGTGAGTCATAGCCCCTCTTTTCCTTATTTTGAACGTTTTGGGGGAGATACATGCTCAAATATTGCTTGATATTTTTACATTTATTTTAAACTCTTACGAATTACTGTGAGTTTCATAGCCCCATTTTCAATTGTTTTATACTATTTTTGGGGGAGATACATGCTCAACTATTTTCATTTACTTTCACAAGTACTCTATACTTTTACATATTACCGTAAGTTCATAGTCCCACTTTTTACTTGTTTTTCAAACTCGTGGGGGGATACATGCTACAAAATCGAACACAAGTATTTTTCTATGCTACACCTACACCTGATTGCTATTGCTTAAGTACTTACTGTTGCCACTAAAAGTCCCTCATATCATGAACCATTAATCACTTGTGACTGAACGCGAATATAATGAATAGATCTATTGGCAGTTGATGCCCCATTTGTGTTAGCCGGATAGGTAACCAAATGCACTTTATTTGAGAATACTAGGAGAATGGAAAACTACTACCAGAGGGCATTGTTGCTCACATCATTATTATGATGTTTGTAACTTACGTCATTATTATGACGCGTTCGTGTTAAGGTTTCCATTCATGAGACTTAAGGCAATATATACTGTGTTGCAATGTTACAAATGCTGCAACTACTGAATTTATGGGTGCAACAACATGGCCCAACCTTGAAACTTGTGTTCAACCGATTACTTAACAAACAAACTATGGGTGTATAACAGCGTAACCCACTATTTATTTCATCGATATTGGTATTTATTACAATAATTGCTCAAACTCGAAACTATTGAACTCAACTATTTTAATCATAAACTCTATGAACTCATCAACTTTTGTGTCGACACTTTTAGCATATTTATCTCAGGTTCATAATTTACAAGGAAGGCACGGATACTCAAGAATGCTATATTATCATTCGAAAACTTATTTAATAAACTGTAAAACCACTGAGACCTTATTTTGTAATCTCTGATATTTATATAAATCGAATCATAAATCTTTTAAAACGACTCTATTAGGGTTCGTTTTCTATTGTTATAACTGTTGTGCCATGAAGTAACACCCAGCTTGAAATTCCGCTGCGTATCACGAAATTTGGGGGTGTTACAAAATAATTATATGGAAGTGATAACGCTACACGCGTAGTTCGGGGTCAAAGAAACTTCCTTTTCGTCGAGCAAGTTTTTCAACACCCTAGGCAGTGAACCTAATCGTTGTAGTGTAGTATTAGGGTAAGCCACGGGAATTGATATCGTTCTCTAGGGGAATAGGAATGCTAGTGAGAAGTTACTACGCTAAGGTTGGGGTTGAGGAAGATTATTTTTTTCTTTTTTATGTTTTTTAGGAAATGGAAAGGTACGAATCTCTGGGTTTGGATTTGGGGGTTGGTATTTCTACCGATTACTCTACTTATCTAATTATCTAATCTAAGGTGTATGTAGTCTATGTCTAATTATTGTGTGCTCGATGATGATTTAAAAAGTGTGTTTACTTAGGTTTTATTACTCCTTAATTATCTCCTATTGATGGTTGAATTGTCACGTCCTTATTCTTAATCGCGTTGTGTGTCTAAGGTCGTAAGGTATGCGTTTATCCCTAACTCTTTGAAACAACCAAAGGTTAATGCCTACAAAATCTCTAGGATTTATAAACTTAACACTAAGGTACTCTTCGGATGGTATAGCCTACAATGACTCTGGGTACTATAAGCTAAGGTTCACAAAGATTAATCAAGCATTAACTACACAACGGATGACCTATCGCAATACTAGATCATTAACAATTAAGATAAGAGACAACCAATCAATATTCAATAATCAAGTTTCATATTCCCTAAGCAAACACACAAGTAAATTAGCCGGACATGGGAAACATGCAAGCATACACACAAGTAATTAAAGACATAATTGAATTAATGAAGTAAAACACTTATCTTGGTGTAAGATAGGGTATGAAACCCTAAAATACTGTATAAGACAACGTTGGTTCTGTTTAGGTTTTTACTCCAAAAGATTACACACTGAAAACTAAAAAATTCGGATTATATATATATAAGATTACAAATGCGACGGCGTCACCCTTTAATTTGTGATGCCGTCGAGTCGCCGTCATTAGGGTTTCATCTTGGCCACGTCAGTCTTGCGACGGCGTCACCTTATGCTTGTGACGCCGTCCCTTAAGTCTCTCGACGTCGTCGATCAAATCTAGGTCATCTGAGTTACGACGCCCTACTCTTTTAAAACCCGAAGCCGTCACTTGTAAATGAGCAATTTGGCTACTGAGCCGTCACAAAGTTGTCCGACGGTCGAATAACACCGACGCCGTCCCTTCAATTCCAGCAGCTTGAGTGTCTTGATTCTTGACTTTGGCCATTTTCTTCATATTCGCGCCTTTTCGTCCGAATAAGTGTCATTCCAGCATTTTGCCTTCAAGAGACCTAAAAGTGAAAAGGAACGATATTAAGTAATAACGGATACAAAGGTGATCAAATAAGGGCTTAAACGACCCCTCAAAAAGGTACATTTTAAAACCTTATCAAATATCCTACACTTGGTATTTGCTTGTCCTCAAGCAAATGTGCTTTTAGCCAATTAATTTATAAGTTAGGGGTCATGAAGCATTGGTTTAAAACAATCCACAACACATATAAGCCCTGCAAAAGTCATAACAAGCACAGAAATTACATACTAGCACCACACAAGGGGTGTTTGGATACTCACATCTCTCGGGTGTATATGAAATATAACAAGTTGGAAATGGAAAATAAACACTCATTAACCGGTCCTAGTACATAGATTACCATAGGCTTGAGACTAGATCAAACCTCCATCGCTTTGGCGTAAGCACCTAGGAAAGACTATCCAAGAAGTCTTTTAAAGGGTTGTAATGATAGGCTTACGGTAGGGAAACAAAGGGTTTGGTGGGATAGGCTATTTAGTGGTGGCAAGTCAAAAATTTTTATGTTACAAGCACGCGAAGAATGACATTGCTAAGTCAAGACTCGACACTCTAGACTCTAGATAACTTAAACAAACAAAGATAAATTAAAGATAGATGTAGGATGGTAGCCCATTTTTTTTTTTTTTTTTTTTCAACACTCTATTTTTTTCTTTTTCTTATTTTTTCGATTTTTTTTTCACATACACTTTTACTCTACCATCCTCTACGATAACATCAAAATAATAGGGATTTATAGGCACATCCCTACACTTGAGTTTTTATTACTCTAACACTAATTTGACCCGAATTGAAATGATCAAAACACTTGGAGTACATTATTATGCAAATAAAGGGAATTTGAATTTAACGTTACCTTCCCTTCATCTCATAAAATTTAACTTTTCCCATGAGTCCCAATCGTCCCAAAACTTGTACAAAGGATATGACTCGACTTAGCAACTTATGCAAGCAACTAGATAATTGAACTAAGGGTTAAGTGTGATAACTATAATGCACTAAAAGTGAGTGCATACAAGGTAGGCTAAGGATATTTGGGTGTACATTTGGGGGTGGATTGTAAACAATGCTCTTCATTGATATTCCGAAAAACCGAAACATCACGAGAATCGCGAAAAGGATAGGCTTTGAGGGGTTAACTAGGGGTATCGTGTACTAAAAATGAGTACAACGCAAGGGTGTGGGGGAATTACTCAACCGATGTGGAAGAAGTAATTATATTACGGGTATCAAACAAGGGTTATCCTAATGCCTCTTATCATTTAGTTATTCCTAACTACACAAGTGTAGTCTTACTAGCGATCTCGGAATGCATCACAAAACAAGTTCTAGAATCTATTATACTACCGGTTCACACTCTAAGCATTAAAGATGAATGCTTTAATTCCTACTAATCTAAGGGCGATCCTCACATTTTGGGTGGAATTTAGGTGGTAAAGGGTTTTTGTGCTAGTCATGCAATTTCCTATCCATGAGTCGCTTTTGTTAAGACTAATGGCCCACTCCCATATGTCATGAAAAATTTTAAATTTGGTGCCAAAATTACCCTAACCGACATTTTATCATGGTTTATTACACAAATGCAATTGGACAAAGTAAATAATCAAGGATAAGCATAGTTTCAAAGTTCCCGTTTTATTTTCCCTCCCTACACTTAAACTGAACATTGTCCCCAATGTTCCCCGAAAGTATCAAAGTTATGATAATGGAAGGTAATTAACAACGAAAGAAACTAGTACTCCCCTGATTAGCTCGGTAGGATCCGTGTAAAGTGGTGGTTACATCTTTCTTCAAGAAGAACGTTTGCGTGAAAAGCTCCTTCTCATCTTATGTATCTTCTTCTTGGTAAATTAAACCTGCACACTTGAAGAAAACAAACGAAATCTTCGCGTAAAATTGGCTGTAATAATATATATAGGACTCTACTAAACTAGGATATAATGCTTGTGGAATGGATGTTTATAGAATTTCTGAAAAATTAAGACCTGGAAAATTCCAAAAATTTATAAGTAGCTCAGAAATCGAGAAAAAGTAATCAGTTGTTTCTGCTCCTTCGACGCCGTCAGGTGCGATCTGACCGCCGTCAGGTTATCCTGACAAAAGTCTGGATTTTCGATACGGAAAAATTCTGAAAAATTTACATCTTTAGAATCTGGGAAAATTTCCTGCAAAACATCCATTATGACTCAATACAAGCATTTGACTCGAACAAACACACATGTATATCTTTTAATTAATTGTAATTCTCATATTTATGTTTCTTTTGAAAACGTATGTAATCCTCCCTACACTTATCCCTTATGTAAAATACCTTTATATGTAATTAAGATGAGGTTAAAGACAAAATAAAGCATTTTTACAAATTTAAACATGAGAATAAACAATCAATAAAAGATACACAACACAAAGAAGCAAACAATTAAGCATGGTTTGCCTCCCACGAAGCGCTTTTCTTTATTTATGAGTCTTGTAGCTAGACTCGAAGTCGTGCCCCTACGTGACTTCACTACCGTCACCTTCTTCCTCATGACGGTCTCCATTGGGGGGTTCCATGTTGTAGAAGTGACCTATGATGCACTTTTCTAGGAGGTCATCTTCTCCTCAATCGGTCCTATACTCCGGTCCTAGTTTCAAGCAATCCTTATAGAAACCTAGAATCTTGGCCATTACATAATCTACTCCCTTCTCCTTATCCTCCTCATTCCTATAGTAGACCGATAGTTTAAGTTCCCTTTCATCATTGGAGAGTGATGAAAACTTCTCAATCTTAAACGGCATTTGGTAAGCTACATCATCGGTCTCATCCTTGAATCGCACTATTCCTAACGATGGATCATAAGTCATCCCGGTGTTTTCTATGAAAGGCTTTCCTAGAATAATGTGGGACAAGCTAGGATCTATGGCCGTACTAATATCATTCACCACTATGAAATCCGTAGGAAACATGAAACTACCTAAATAGACGGGCAATCCCTTAACTCTACCAAGAAAATTGCAACTAACCCTAGGATTATCGGGGTCTTGCCTAGTTGGGATAGGCTTCTTCATTACCCAATCATAATAGGTGCTAGTCATGATATTTATTGGGGACTTGTGGTCAATGTATGCTTTCGCCACAAAAAGGTGTCCTATGCAACATGGTATGTTAAGATTCCAAGGGTTCCCAAACTTAATCCTAGGTCTTTTCCTAACGTACATGTGACGGATGTCTCGTACTAAATGTGGGTGGCGAGAGAGCTCTTTTTCCGTAGGAAACTTATTGAAATAGTCATTTCCTACTTCACCTACTTCCTCGGTTGTTTCATCCTTAGGATTTTCACTAACCTCAAGTACCGTTTCTTGGTTCGCTTCGTCATTTGTTCTATTGGGCTTCACTAAGGTGATGGTATTGACGAATTGAACATGCTTAGCTAACTTACTTGGGTCCTTAATCTCTACACCGGGAGCTTCGGGAGTTGAGATAGCATTAACCTTCTTGTCACTATTGGTTATGGATTTCATGAGGTAATGTATCTTCCTATCCATATCGGCTTGTTGTTGGTTAAAACGTTCCGAGAGCTTAGCTATTTGAGCTTCTTGGGATGCGACTATGTTTTGAAACATCCCTTCTATGTTTTGTTGGGTAGGGCCATGAGATGGGGGCCAAGAGAAATCATTTGATGTGAATTCTTTGGTTTGTCCCCAATAGAAGTCGGGTTTGCCCTTCCATGCTTCCCGGGCGTCATTAAAAGTCCTAGGTCCGGGTGTAGTAGGGAATCTTCCTCCCGTTCCATTAGTACGCGAGGATGCATAGTCAACGGGAGCTTGTTCGGGGAATCTTGTGCAAGTGCGCGTGTTATGAGAATCACTACACGGCTCACACGAGGAAGAAACTTTGTTCACTTGGCATGAAGACTTAGGATTTTCGTAGGAGCTCATTAGGAATTTAACTTGATCTTCAAGCTCAATCATCCTACGGTCGAAAGATTGTGAGTCAATGGGAGGCAAAGAGATTGCCTTAACGGTTTGGGGCAACTCACGGGGGTCATTCCAACTTTCGTTGTCATAGAGAGCAAGGTCCTCTACTATCCTCCATGATTCTTCCGCGGTGAGATCACTAGCTTTTCCACCGGCCGCTTGGTCAATGGATCGCTTGGTGGGGAAGTTGACATGATCATAGAAGAGTTGGACTTGAAGCCAAAGATCAATGCCGTGATGAGGGACTTTATGGAGTAAGTCCTTGAATCGAGTCTATGTTTCGTAGAGAGAATCACCTTGACGTTGTTGGAACATCAAGATATCATTCCTAAGCTTAGTGGTTCTCCCCGTTGGGAAAAATTGAGCAAGGAAGCGAGAGGTGAGATCATCCCAACTTGAGATGGAGGCAGCGGGAAGTCGCTCAAGCCAATTACTAGCTTGGTCCCATTAGAGAGGAATTGAAGAGACGGACACCGCGCGTAGTCTCCCAGTAGTAGCATCTTTTAAGGAAATCCTTAAGATGCTGATTAGGATCTTCGGAACGAAGTCCATGGAATGCACATCCGTTTTGCACCAGCCGGATGGTGTCGGATCGCAGGGCCGTAGTTTGGGCTTGGTCGGGAAGCTCAATGGTGGTCCTATAGCCTAGGTGGCTTAGTCTCGAGTATTCACCAAGATTACGGCCTCTTGGCGGGTCATTTGGTGGTAGGTTGATGAATGGTGGTTGGTTATCACCTTCCATGATGAAAAGTGATGGGGTTACTAACAAAGATCACGAAGAAGGGGGATAGACTACGAGGAAGCTAAAAATTGGGAAAAAAGCTTACTTGATAGGAATCAAGCAAGGAAACCTGAACGAGGTTGACTCCTAATTAGCTATTCTATTCCCGGGCAGTGGCGCCAAAAACTTGATAACGCTACACGCGTCGTTCGGGGTCAAAGGAACTTCCTTTTCGTCGAGCAAGTTTTTCAAACCCTAGGCAGTGAACCTAATCGTTGTAGTGTAGTATTAGGGAAAGCCACGGGAATTGATATCGTTCTCTAGGATAATAGGAATGCTAGTGAGAAGTTACTACGCTAAGGTTTGGGTTGAGGAAGATTATTTTTTTATCTTTTTATGTTTTTTTGGAAATGGAAAGGTACGAATCTCGGAGTTTGGATTTGGGGGGTTGGTATTTCTACCTATTACTCTACTTATCTAATTATCTAATCTAGTGGTGTATGTAGTCTATGGCTAATTATTGTGTGCTCGTATGATTATTTAAAAATGTGTTTACTTAGGTTTTATTACTCCTTAATTATCTCCTATTGATGGTTGAATTGTCACGTCCTTATTCTTAATCGCGTTGTGTGTCTAAGGTCGTAGGGTATGTGTTTATCCCTAACTCTTTGAAACTACCAAAGGTTAATGCCTACAAAATCTCTAGGATTTATAAACTTAACACTAAGGTACTCTTCGGATGGTTTAGCGTACAATGACTCTAGGTACTATAAGCTAAGGTTCACAAAGATTAATCAAGCATTAACTACACAACGGATGACCTATCGCAATATTAGATCATTAACAATTAAGATAAGAGACAACCAATCAATATTCAATAATCAAGCTTCATATTCCCTAAGCAAACACACAAGTAAATTAGCCGGACATGGGAAACATGCAAGCATACACACAAGTAATTGAAGACATAATTGAATTAATGAAGTAAAATACTTATCTTGGTGTAAGATAGGGTATGGAACCCTAAAATACTGTACAAGACAGCCTTGGTTCGGTTTAGGTTTTTAATCCAAAAGACTACACACTGAAAACTAAAAAATTCGGATTATATATATATATATAAGATTACAAATGCGACGGCGTCACCCTTTAATTTGTGACGTGATAACGCTACACGCGTCGTTCGGGGTCAAAGGAACTTCCTTTTCTTTGAGCAAGTTTTATAACACCCTAGGCAGTCAACCTAATCATTATAGTGTAGTATTAGGGTAAGCCACGGGTATTGATATCGTTCTCCAGGGGAATAGGAATGCTAGTGAGAAGTTACTACGCTAAGGTTGGGGTTGAGGAAGATTATTTTTTATCTTTTTATTTTTTTTTAGGAAATGGAAAGGTACGAATCTCGGGGTTTGAATTTGGGGGTTTGGTATTTCTACCGATTACTCTACTTATCTAATTATCTAATCTAAGGTGATGGTAGTCTATGTCTAATTATTGTGTGCTCGTATGATAGTTTAAAAATGTGTTTACTTAGGTTTTATTACTCCTTAATTATCTCCTATTGATGGTTGAATTGTCACGTCCTTATTCTTAATCGCGTTGTGTGTCTAAAAGTTAGTAAGGGTATGCGTTTATCCCTAACTCTTTGAACTTACCAAAGGGTCCCGTCTACAAAATCTCTAGGATTTATACACTCTAACTCTAAGGCACTCTTTGTATGATTTAGCCTACAACTACTCTAGGTGGCATAGTCTAAGGTTCACAAAGATTAATCAAGCATTAACTACACAACCCAATGACCTATCGCATTTCAAGATCATTAACAATTAAGATAAGAGACAACCAATCAATATTCAATAATTAAGTTTCATAATTCTTAAGCAAACACACAAGTAAATTAGCCGGACATGGAGAACATGCAAGCATACACACAAATAATCAAAGACATAATTGAATTAATGAAGTAAAACACTTATCTTGATGTAAGATAGGGTTTGGAACCCTAAAATACAGTACAAGACAGCCTTGGTTCGGTTTAGGTTTTTACTCCCAAAAGACTACTCTCTAATACTGAAAAATTCGGATTCTATATATAAGATTACATATTCGACGGCGTCACCTTATGATTTGTGACGCCGTCGGGTCGCCGTCATTAGGGTTTCGTCTTGGCCACGTTAGTCTTGCGACGGCGTCACCTTATGCTTGTGACGCCGTCCCCTTCAACTTTTGACGCCGTCGGATCATATCTAGGCCGTGCGAGTTGCGGCGGCCTACTCTTTTAAAGCTTGGCGTCACTTGAAAATAAGAAATGACTTCTGTCCCGTCACAAAATGCTCCGACGGCGTCGCAGATTAAGCATGACGCCGTCCACCTTGTATTCTTCAACTGGCAGGTGAGTGTCTCGATTTCTTGACTTTGGCCATTTTCTTCGTATATCCGCGCCTTTTCGTTCAAATAAGTGCCATTACAGCAATTTGCCTTCAAGAGACCTAAAAAGTGAAAAAGAACGATATTAAGTAATAACGGATACAAAAGTGATCAAATAAGGGCTTAAATGACCCCTCAAAAAGGTACATTTTAAAACCTTATCATGACGTCGTCGAGTCGCCGTCATTAGGGTTTCGTCTTGGCCACGTTAGTCTTGCGACGGCGTCACCTTATGCTTGTGACGCCGTCCCCTTAAGTCTCTGACGTCGTCTGGATCAAATCTAGGCCGTCTAAGTTGCGACGCCCTACACTTTTAAAACCTGAAGCCGTCACTTGTAAATGAGCAATTTGGCTACTGAGCCATCACAAAAGTTGTCCGACAACGTTGTAGATAACACCTAATGCCGTCCCCTTCAGTTCCAGCAGCCTGAGTGTCTCGATTCTTGACTTTGGCCATTTTCTTCGTATATTCGCCCCTTTTCGTCCGAATAAGTGTCATTCCAGTATTTTGCCTTCAAGAGACCTAAAAAGTGAAAAGGAACGATATTAAGTAATAACGGATACAAAAGTGATCAAATAAGGGCTTAAACGACCCCTCAAAAAGGTACATTTTAAAACCTTATCAGGAAGTAATGTAAACGCAAACAAAACAGTTAAGGAATCATAACTAGGCCAGCACCAAGGGTGCTTAGCCGCTCATATTAACCATACAAATCAATTCAATATTCAAAGTTGCGAAATACATGAATCGAAAGTAAAGAAAAGATAAAATGCTAATGCTTATCGTAGGGGAGTGATTTCTCCCTTTGAGACAACTCCGTATGCTCCTCTAGACCTGTCTTTGGCTTTTTCCCACGTTCTCTGGTTGTTTTGTGTGGAATGGATTTATTAGAAATGCTAGAATTCGTGGGGTATTTATAGGCCAGATCTGGGTTACGGCGTAACTAATATAAGAGCAGTAACCATCAATTCCTTTGTATTTTGCACTAGATCACGCTAGTTACGGTAACCTTATTAATGGTTACGCCGTAGTCTTCAATATACTTGGTTACGCCGTAGTTGGTGAAATAGTTACAGCTGGTAGTTATCGGCGTGGAACCTCATTGACCTAATATAGTTCGCATTAGTAGCCTTTGGAGAGAGTTACGTCGTAACCTTCTGATGAGTTGGTTTTCTGAGTCACGCTTTAGTTACGGCGTAATGTGAGAGATGAGTTACGCCGTAACTTCTTTAAAATCAGCATACTATGATAAATCTTTGATAATTCTCCAATTTCGCGTCTCTTTAGATCCAATGCTCGTAATTTACCTGAAAGTGGAAAACAATGGAAAACAAGCGTAAATCCATATAAATCATATAAATTATCTGATTCTTCCCAAACACATTTCATTTTTGTATAGTATTTACCAATTGAACCACCTGACTGAGTGATTTTATAAGTATCTTTGTTAAACTTGTATTTTCTTGATCCATCACTTAAAGAAAACTTTCTTTCCAGCTGTTGCCAAATCTCATTTGTAGTACCAACAAACATAATGGATCTAGCAATTGACTCACTAACGGACCCCATAATCCAACATATCACCATATTGTTACACGTGTCCCACAATTCAGCAAGATTAGGATATGTAGTAGAGCGAACAATAGTACCTTTAATAAACCCTAGCTATCTCTTTGTTGAAAGACCAATCTCAATTGTACGCCTCCATGCTCTTTTTTTTATGAGCACCTGAAAGCTTTTCTTGCACTGTGAGTGAACTAGGTCCATTAGAAGGGTGAAGATAAAGGGGATTTTGAAAGAGTGTAGGTTTTGTGGCTTATGCCATTGTTAATAGAATCAAGAACTCAATAAAATGAAGAAACTATGTGGAAACGTGAGAAACAAAGCAATCGATCATACTAGACACAAGCTAGCACACTTGTGAATCGATTTAACAAACTTTTAACTAATTTTGATGGTTAGAACTCCATTGATAGGGATCTTATACCATGTGAAGTTCTATGGATATGAAAGAAAGAATTGGAGGGAAAAACGGTTATTTTATTCATTGAGTTTGATAACAGAATTACAAAGCTTATAAAGATGGAAATGTTACAAATAGTCCCTACTCTATACAAACTTTACAATATAGACCTTACACTTCTTTACAGAAAGACGTTATCCCCAGTAAGATTTCCTAGTAGATCTAAATTTTATAATCTTAAATGAATAAGTTTATTTAAAAGTGGTGGTGGTTTTGAAGTTATAGGTTTTGGTGGTGGGTTATAATAATAGTGGGTAGTCAAGTGGTGGTCGTGGAATTAATCATGTGCTAATGGTAGCCTTTTCATATGGATGATGGTAGGCTTTAAAAGCTATAGTGACGGTAACCTTCTTTTGATTTAAGTTCAAGACTTTATTCTTACGATTTTTTTTTGTTTTGTCATTTTGGTTAGGTTGAAATAAGTAATGTTTGTGGAGTTTCTGAAATATGTTTTGTGAAATTGGTTTTGCCGATTAGTGGGTTATGTGTAGGTTCCCAAATAACAATATCTTAGTGAGAGAGAGTTATAGAGAGGGAGAGAGAGAGAGGGATGGGGGGATTCATGCTAATGATGTAAATGAAAGTGAAAAGGATGCATTGAACCAACCAAGCCTCAAGAGAGGCGTTTACAATGTATTTGTTAGGAATTAGAAATTCCAAGTACTAAAGAGTCGGTCACCTCAAGTATATATATTCGTTAGAAAGCTCATAGTCGTAGTTATTTTATGTTAAGTAGTATTTAGTTAAGTAACACCGTGGAGGACGGACCGGTCTTTACCTCTTGTATTCTGATCCACGCCCGTTGTGTGGCATTTTATTGTAAGACTATAAATACTCTCTACCTTCCAAGGTAGAGTGTTGGAGCTCATAATAAGATTTTTCTTTCTCTCACTAAGTTCCCTAAACCTCTAAATTTCTCTCTCTAAAACCATCTTATGCATACGCCACTTATGATTATGGTTTAGTGTGTTTGTGAAATCCAATATGTAACAATTGGTATCAAGAACCATGGTTAGATCATCTCTTACATATCTTTGGATTTCTAGTGGTTTTTAGGAGGTTTTGAGTTTGAAAAAGTTTAGTGGTTTTGCATCATTTGGTTGATTTCTAGTGTTAAAGTTTGGATTTTGATTGTATTTTTGTGTTTAGAATCATCACAAGTGTTTAGGTTTTGATTTAGAAGGCTTGAATCATCGTGGTTGGATTGGTTTTGGATTGAAAAGTGGTGTTTATGTGTTTTTCATGCTAGCGACTTGAGCCACGGAAAAGTTTTCTTGGTAGCGACTTGCTTTGCAATTTGGTAGCGAGTTATTGTTAAAGGAATTAGCGAGTTGGGTTAGCGACTTGTCTAGTGAGACAAGCCGACAAAAAGTACACGTAGTGGATTCTCCACTACACGTAGCGACTTGGTGTAAGTTAGCGACTTGTACTTTATTTTGTTAGCGACTTGGTGTTAGCGAGTTGGTACCTAGCGAGTTGCTATTTAGCGACTTGACAAATCAGCGACTTGGTGCTAAGCGAATTGTTGTCAAAATTTTGCTAGCGACTTGGATTGTAGTGAGTTGTTATATAGCGACTTGGGACTATAGCGACTTGGCACTTAGCGACTTGGTTCAAAGTTTCCTAGCGACTTGGGACTATAGCGACTTGGCACTTAGCGACTTGGTACAAAGTTTCCTAGCGACTTGAGTGATATCCTTTGAATACGGTTTTCTCTTAATTTAGTAAAATCCCGTGAAAGAATCTATTTCCCGGTTTAATCATAGAGTTATAAAATCCCGTTTAATCAGTCATCATGTCTACCAACGCTCCTACAATCATCTCCACTGTTGCCGAGGATGTTCAAGCAGCTGGTTCAGATACTCGTCCACCCATGCTTGACAGAACGGACTACGACTCTTGGGCTCAAAGAATCAGATTGTATTGTCTTGGAAAGGAAAATGGGGTCAACATTCTCAAATCGATTGATGAAGGACCATATCGGGTTGAGACTACTAGAGACATAATTGATACAACTGAAGATGGTACATTGATTTACGGAATGGACAGACCAAAGATGTATGATGAGCTCAATGATAAGGAGAAGAAGAGATTCGATGCAGATATCGGGGCTTCTAACATCATATTGCAAGGTCTTCCAAAAGACATATACAAGCTTATCAACCACAACACTGAAGCAAAGGCTGTATGGGATAATGTTAAGATGCTTCTCTCAGGTTCTGAATTAACTATGGAAGACAGAGAATCTCAACTCTATGATGAATTTGAGCACTTCAAGATGAAACCGGATAAGGCGTCTATGAGTACTATATGAGATTCCATAAGCTGGTGAATGACATGAGGAACATCAGAATGACCATGCCTAACATTCAGCTGAACTCAAAGTTTGTTAACAACATGAATCCCGAATGGCACAAGTTTGTCACTTCAGCAAAAACTCAAAGGATTGAAGAATATTAACTATGAGCAGCTCTATGCCTTCCTTCTTCAGAATGAGAGACATGCCATGTTTGAAAAGAGGATTCTTGAACAATTCAAAACAAATCCAGGAGAGATAAGCTCATCAAATGATTCAACTGCCTTCTACTCAAACATTGGGATTACCACTAAAGCTTCACAAGTTGTACCCATGGGTGATGGAACTCACAAATTCATTCCCGATCCAATGTTCAAACAAGTTGATGCTGATACACACGTGGGAAACTTCATTAGTCAACTAGACCTCATGATCAGTCAAAACATGAACACTCTCCCACACACCAACAACAATCTCAGAACAGCATCCAATCCACACAATCAAGCTACTTTTAGAGAAGGGAAGGTTATGGTGCAGCCAATCCAAGAAAGGCAGTATGATCAGAGAAGGGGTGGAGGCTATGGAGGAAATCAAGGACAAGTCAAGACAGTTAAGTGTTACAACTGTGGTGGTGAGGGACACATTGCAAGGAATTGCACATCTCCCGTCCTCGAATCTTTGAATACTTGGGGATAGAATGTTGCTAGTACAAGCTTCAGGATGGACCTTGGATGAAGGAGCTGCTATTTCTTGATGAAGGAATGCTAAGGTATGATGCTGAGATGTGGATGAGCGGCCTATTAGGGAGATAGGTCACAATCATCGAGAATGCCTTTCAAGTAGGCATTGTGATGCATCACGACTCGATGTTGATGATGGACCTACTGCACAAACAATTTTTATGGCTAGCATTTCTCCAATGGTCTCTCCTAAGATCTCATCTCCACCACAAGTTGGTCCATCCAAAGACAAACTCATTTCTGAGGTACTAAAACTATCACGATGTTCTGGATATGAAAAGATGCATGACAATTTACAATCAACTGAAACTATTGAGTCAAATATTGAAGATATGGGTAATATTATCCCCATATGATCAATATGTGAAACAAAGTGAAAGTGAAGTTGTACCAAATGATGCATCTCGCAATCAACGATGACTATGTTTTTGATGAATACACCGCATGTGCCTCTGATGATTACATTATCTCACGAACTTAATGCCTATAAAGAGCGTGTTGTTATTTATGAACGCGTGCTAAATTTGAGTTGACCACGCGTGGCGAGGAAATGGATGACCAAATCGTTACAACTATTAGAAAATTAGGTTTAGAGAAGAAGTATTAAAACAAGAGTTAAACTCCTTACAAGAAAAGCTTTCTATAACTGCTAAGCAAAAACAAGAGCTTCAAGAAAATGTTAAATTGCTTAAGCAAGAATTTAGCATTAAGGAATCTAAACTTTTGAATGATTTTTCTAATCTAAAACCGTGAAAAACAAGCTTGAAAATAAGTTATGCGTACAAGGAAATACCATTGAGGCCTCACTTAATCACTAAGCACAGAGTTTTGAGTGATAAACATAGTACTCCCCTTGTTGAGGAACCAAATCCAGAAGTTGTTAAAAGGCTAGTCTTGCCCATAAGGTTATTTATGATGGCAATGAAATTCTTAAGCCTAGACGAAACTTAGTTGCTTGTGAGTGCGAGGAAGATAAAAATCGGATGAGTCACTAGGGAAAAGATGAACAAGAAACTAGATGATCCTAAATGTAAAGAAAAAAAAATAAATATCACACCTCATGATTACAAGAAGGAGAATTGGATTTCCTTGAACAAGTTTAAGCCTCGAGACATTGTTAACACCAGAACAAGTGTTCGGAAAAAGGATTTAGATAAGCAAAAGGAGAATCTTGTTGTAACAAACCCCCTTTAGGAAAATGCCTTCGGACTGGTATCCTCCCAATACACCAATGCATTTAGTACCTAGGACTATTGCCACTAAAAGCAAGACCTTAATCAGTCAATATGTTATTCTTCAACTATTTGTCAATTTTGAGAAAACTTGTAAGAAAAGGATCACACCTTTGGGATAAGCTGAAGGGGAAAGGGGTTTTGAACAAACAAAATAATGCTATCTAACTGAGGTAATGCCTTTCTTC
Source organism: Chrysanthemum makinoi (assembly GCA_910596185.1). Lineage (NCBI taxonomy): Eukaryota > Viridiplantae > Streptophyta > Magnoliopsida > Asterales > Asteraceae > Chrysanthemum > Chrysanthemum makinoi. The sequence continues at coordinate 120,050,986 of OU343216.1, read as the reverse complement.
AAACTACTAAAAGATCATTTTGAGAGTCTTAAAAGGGGATAAATTCAGATATTAAAGGAATGGAAAAGGAATTTGATGCAATGATAGTTGAGGTTAGTGACTATGAGCGAGCATTAAAATATAATGAGATTGAGAGGAAGAACTTGCATACCTTGAATGAGAATCTTATTTCTGAATGTATTGCTCAAGATGTGTTTTATCTGTTGCTCCATTAATGCTTCTCAATTAATGCTTCTCAATTTCATGAATTATCTGTTGCTCTGAAAGTTTCTCATGATCGTGTCATTGAGCTTGAAAAGATTAATTCGAAACTTAATGAGAAAATTGATCAGGGTGATCACGATAATTTGGTAAAGCATCTTTCTAAACTAGAAGTTGAACATTTTGATTTACAACTAAAATATCAACATCTAAAAGAAAATGTTAAAACCTCAAATATCAAGACATCCTCTGGATGTTCACGAATTTGATGCAGTTTTTGAAATTAGCAAGCGTGATGAACATATTCGAGCTCATTGTAACACGATCAAAAAGTTGAAAGCCCAAATCTCTCAATTGAAGGGTGAAAAGAACAATGTGATTGGATCCCAAATGCCTCCTCCTTTAGATTCTCAGTACTCTCAAACTTTTCATTTTCAAATCACGGTCTTTAGAAAGTATACACTAATGTGCCTTCTAGTACTTGGATCTTGCACATCAAGTTAGGAATGCAAAAATTAGATCAACAACTAATGTTCCCATTCCCTCTGAGAAGTGTCGGTGACATTAAGCGGTCAAAGTCTCAAGAATATACAAGGAATGATAGGACCTTGCAAGCTAAGAATGTGCATTGGAAGAGAGTAGAAGACCAATCTGTATTGCTCTGAAAGTTTCTCATGATCGTGTCATTGAGCTTGAAAAGATTAATTCGAAACTTAATGAGAAAATTGATCAGGATGATCACGATAATTTGGTAAAGCATCTTTCTAAACTAGAAGTTGAACATTTTGATTTACAACTAAAATATCAACATCTAAAAGAAAATGTTAAAACCTCAAATATCAAGACATCCTCGGATGTTCTGAATTTGATGCGGTTTTGAAATTAGCAAGCGTGATGAACATATTAGGAGCTCATTGTAACACGATCAAAAAGTTGAGCCAAATCTCTCATTGAAGGGTAAAAAGAACAATGTGTGGATCCCAATGCTCCTGCTAGATTCTCGGTATACCAAACTTTTCATTTTCAAATCACAGTCTTAAGAAAGTATACACTAATGTGCCTTCTAGTACTTGAGATCCTTGCACATCAAGTTAGGGAATGCAAAATTAGATCAACCAACTAATGTTCCCATTCCCTCTCTGAGATGTCGGTGACATTAAAGCGGTCAAAGTCTCAAGACAATACAAGGAAAGATAGGACCTTGCAAGCTAAGAATGTGCATTGGAAGAGAGTAGAAGACCAATCTAGGAACTTTAAGCTTGAGTTGAATAAAGCGAATCGTGTTGATTCTAGTATTAGCCAACGTCTTGTAATTAATTTGAATCTATTATTTGCAAACCTTGTAATGATATACGCGAAATCTGTTGCTAATCATGAATGTAGTGTGAATGCTTTGTCTATCTTTGTCAAATGCCCGATTAAAATTGTTACGCTAATAATGCGTGCAAAGGCAAAAAGGCAAAAATGAATTACGATACTATTTATAAAGATAGGTTATTATTGGATACCTTTTGGCCATAAGAATAATCAGGTTTGCTCTCATGCTATGACTATGCCCACTAGAAAATGGATGCCTCTTGGTAGAACTATTCCCTTAGAAGTGAACATACTTTGAATAGGTCAAATCTGACAGACATTGCATCTATTCCCAATGATTCAATTGCTTCTACTTGAATGGATGTTTCTATTTCGATGTGGGTGTTCAATTATTTACTAACCAAGTGGAACCCATTCTTGCATGGGGATCCCAATTATCGATTATCCATTCTACGTGTTCAGCTGAGATCGTTCAAATCGTTACGTGGTACTGGACTCGGTACATTTCTAAGCATATAGGGGACGGTCTTGGCTCATGAACCGTGAGCAAATTCATCGGACGATTAGATTCGGGAATGATCATTTCAGTGCAATTAAGGGTTATGGAGATTATATTGTTGGAAAAAGTGTTATCTCCAAGGTATATTATGTGGAAGGTCTTGGTCATAACCTGTTCTCTGTTGGTCAATTCTGCGATTATGATCTAGAAGTAGCTTTGGAAAACATACATGTTTCGTTAGAGAACTTGATGGTAAGGAACTTTTAAGAGGAACACGTGGCTCAAACCTATACACCATCTCAATCGAAGATATGATGAAGTCTTCTCCAATTTTCTTGTTGTCAAAGGCTTCAAAAACAAAGTCATGGCTATGGCATCGTCGTCTCAATCACTTGAACTTCAGCACCATCAATGATCTCCAGAAGGACTTAGTTGTAGGTTTACCTAGACTAAAGTATGAAAAGGATCATCTTTGTTGAGCATGTCAATTGGGAAAAAGCAAGAAGTATGCCCATAAACCCAAACCTACAAACACAGTCTCGGAAGTTCTTCATACAATTTACATGGACTTATGTGGACCCATGAGAGTGCAGAATATCTTTGGAAAGAAATATGTGTTAGTTGTGGTTGATGATTTCTCTAGATTCACTTGGGTAAAGTTCCTAAGGTCAAAGGATGAAACTCGAGATATCATCATCAAACTCATCAAACAATTTCGGAGTTCGTCTTAACAAAGCGGTCGGAATCATCGAGCAGACAATGGGCTGAGTTTGTTAACAACAAACAAGTGAGTTTTATGAAAGTATTGGAATTAGTCACCAGAAGTGTTCCTCGAACTCCTCAACAGAGCGGTGTAGTTGAAGACGAAATTGAACTCTTGTAAGGCCGCAGGACTATGTTGATTTACTCAAAAGTTCCAATGTTTCTCTGCGGGTGAAGCCATCGCCATGCATGCTACACCCAAAATCGATCCACGATTCACCTTGCTCATGGAAAAACTCCATATGAACTTGTCCACCACGAAAACGATCTTTCATTTTCCGTTGTTGGTGCCTTATGTTATCCAACTGGCGGTCAAGATTTAGGAAAACTAAGAGCTAAAGCGGACATTGGAGTTTTTGTAGGCTATGCACTAAACATAAAAGGTTACGAATCATAACAGGAACCGAAATATCATGGAAACAATTCATGTCACGTTTGATGAGTGACGGTCAAATGGCTCTGGACATTCGATTCGGACCGCACTTCAAAACAGTCCCATTGGTTCATTTCTTGTACCAAACTCCTCATCAGCAATTCCATATGTACCCCTCGAGAAGATGATTTAAAGAAACTGTTTGATCAATGTTTGATGAACAATATGAGCCAAGTAATGATATGTCAATCAATCAGAACATTTATCACTATGTCAATGAAATTAACCCTTCAACTTCTATGTCTTTAAGCCAAGAAGCTGCTGTGACCAATCTGGTTCATCAACAAATCTTCAATCATCAAGTGTACATCGTGGAAATGATTCGCGGGGATGAAGTCAATCCCTTTGCTACTCAGAAGATGCCATTTGAAAATATATTTGCTCACGAAACATCATCACGAACCATCTTCTCGAGGAGACATCGACTCTGCTACAGGTCCCACAACAACAACCACATAAACACCTCAGAAAATGGACTCACGATCATCCATTAGACAACATCATTGGAAATCCCTCTCGTCCGATATCCTGAACAACTTACAACCGATACCTTATGGTGCTTCTTCAACTCTGTACTCTCTAAGATCGAACCAAAAGATGTTAAAACGCCATGAATGAAGATAGCTGGTTCAATGCCATGCAAGAAGAAATTCATGTGTTTGATCGTCTCGATGTATGGGAATTAGTACTGCTCAGATTGTGCTATGATTATTGCTCTCAAGTGGATCTTCAAAGTAAAGCTTGATGAGCATGGTGATGTTTTAAAGAATAAGGCTAGATTGGTTGCAAAGGATACGTCGGGAGGAGGGCATAGACTTTGAAGAATCATTTGCTCGATGGCTCGATCGGCAATCGAATATTCTTAGCTAATCTTTGCAAGTAAGAACATGGTAGTCTATCGGATGGATGTAAAGGCGGCATTTCTGAGCGGAGATCTTAAAGAAGTCGTCTCGTCGGTAACTGAAGGCTTTGTGAATCTAGAGCATCCTACTCACGTTTATCGTTTGAAGAAAGCTCTTTACGGTTTAAAGCAAGCTCCAGGGCATGGTATGATCGCTATCAAAGTTTCTTCTATACCGAAGCGGCAAAGGAGCGATTGATCCAACATTGTTCACGAAAGTCAGGGCAAACATTTAATTCATGTTCAAATTTATGTTGATGATATTATCTTTGCCTCGACTGACCCCAATGAATGTGATCGTTTTCAAATGAAATGGGTTCCAAATTTCAAATGTCAATGATGGGACAAATGTCATTTTCTTGGGATTACAAATTTCACAAAGTCCGGGAGGCATTTTCATAAATCAATCTAAATATGCAAATGAGATTTTAAAGAAATTTGGATTTGATTCAAGTAACCCCGTTGACACTCCCATGATTGAACGAACCAAGCTTGATGAGGACCACTCGGGGATCATGGTAGACCAAACAAAATATCGTAGCATGATCGGATCCACGATGTCCTCACCCGATGAACTGATATTACGTTCATTTGTATGCATGTGCTAGATACCGTGCTAAGCCTACCAAAAAGCACCTTGAAGCGGTTAAACGGGTCTTTCGGTATCTCAAAGGAACCATCAATATGGGACTTTGGTACCCGAAGGACACCGGTATGTCACTAACGACATATGCGGATGCGAGATCATGCGGTGTCAAGATACTCGTCGAGATGCGTGCGGGTGCTCGCCAGGTGATAAGCTTGGTGGTGGTCATCAAAGAAGCAAATGAGTACTTCTATTTCCTCTGAGGTGAATAAATAGCCATGTCATATTGTTGTGCAAAATCCTATGGATGAGATCTCAATTATGACTATGGCTTTGTATTCAACAAAATCCTCATCTTTGTGATAATAAAGTGCTATTGCTCTCTCATGCAACAATGTTCAACACTCAAGAGCAAAGCATATCGACATCGACATCATTTCATCAGGGAACAAGTGGAAAGAGGTGTGGTGGAACTCTATTTTGTGAGGACCGAATACGGTTAGCGGACATCTTCACCAAAGCTCTTCCTAGAGAACGTTTTGAGTTTATTCTTCCGACTTGGATTGAAAAGCCTTCAACGAAACACTCAAATGTCTTCGGGAGTAAGGCGAGGTAAAGGTCTTTCCTTCATCTATCTCTTGTATATATTTTTTTCGAAAAACAAAATACAAAATTATAAAATCTTCAAAAATCAAATAGAAAATTATAAAACTTGAAAATTCCAAAAATATCATCATTTTATCTTATTTTTTCTCGAAAAATATCTACGGTTTTGTCTTTGTCATTCAAAAGAATGACACGAGACTTTAGATATTGTTCGAATGTTCATTTAAAAAATTGAGAAAAGAGAAACAAATGGTTTATTGTCATTTGTGCATAACCAGCTTTCATAGAAACGAGCCATGCTTTATCTTGTTTTCAAATCTCATGCTGGATTCTATAAACATTTATCTGGCGAAAACTAATTGCTTTGTTCAATAACTCGGACTCAAGTTTTGAAAATCATCCGGACTTATTTGTCAAAATATCTATCTCTCAATCAACAACCTATGTCATTGATTGGGGGGGAGAATGATTTCAATTCAAAAATTTTTTTGTCATACAATTGTTTTCAAAAGATAATCATGCATGTTTAACCAATGGAGTTTAAAGTCTCAAAATCACATCCTTATCGGTTAAACGGCTTTCATAATCAAGTCACAATTCTCCTTAAAAGCTTTCAAAATCAATTTAAATCTGCAGAGATCACAAATCTCAAATGTTTTGATAATTGTGATCGGGGAGAATTTGTGATTTAAATTGGATTTAAACTGATAATTCGATAAATGGTTTCATAAGTGATTAGCATGTTTGCCTCCTCGTAAGTGACAAACGATTTCAAATTTTCCATGCACACGTTGAGGGGAGCATCTATCTTAAACCACAAATATTTGAAACGTGATCAATTTATCTCAATGTCGGTCTTTTCCTAATATATGCAAAACATTCTCATACATCTATGCACATATTGAAGGGGAGCAAACTTGTGAAAACCTCATCCTTCCTTAAAATGTTTTATCTACTCAAATTGATTAGGAAGTGATGATGATGATTTTAGAAAATGTTAATCAAAAGATTGGACCTTTCATTCTCAATCTAACGATTTCTAAGATCTCTTGCCTCCATGTGCTAAACAATTTCTAAATTTTTATGCATATGTTGAGGAGGAACATTTCTAAAATATCAAAACAATTAAGATACAAAATGCTTTGATTCTATATCACAAGTATCTTGATTGATTTTCATATGGTTTTCAATTGGTTCCAATGGCAGATGTACGATACCAAAAAGACCGACCAACTTTACTTTATGTATGGTGATATAAGGATGATAAGGTTAGGTTGAGGTCCCATGATCCTTGAGAACGGAGGATCTACAGGGACAATCCACTAGATAGTGTAGAAGTCCTTAGGAATGATGAATAAAAGGAGAAAAATGAGATATGGGAAAGTCTGTGGAGATGAGCTAGTACTAGAATAAACCCAACAAGGTTCTAGTAATGAAGTCTCGGTAAGCACCGAAGGGGTTGAAGAATGAAAAAGAATTGAATGTGAAAAGGGTGAAAACAAATAGCCCTCCATTTATTCAACCTTAGAGGCGAGAACCGGGTTCAATTCATATACTACTGATGGTAACATGGTGTGTGAAGACAAGACGTCATGGACCCGTGGCGCACTACACTAACTTCCCAAACCACTCAAGTTCCTCTTAAAAGGGCTTGTTTCATTCTCACGGGAACCTACATAATCTATCGACTTTCTCTTAGAGATTGTTGATATTGAAGAAGGAGACCCTCTCCCTAGTCTCCCATAGGAACCAAATGTGCACACATTGAGTCTAGAGCCACGAGATCATCAATAAATCTCCTTAGGACACGTTCAATGAAGACTCTCTGTTTCACACAACGTGGAAAGAGATTATATCTTAGTCCTCGCATTATCCTTGTGGTATTGGAACATCGAGTGATATGCAATCATATTCACAATGAAGATGGAAAGCCTTATGGAGCCAACATCAAACAAGCTCTTGGTGGGTGGCATGTGAGATATTCTAGATCAACCATGTGACAAGCGAAGACGAAACAATGGGCGATTCAATCTTTTGAATCAATCTCGTTCATGTTATGGATTGGCGGATACCTTTGAAAAGCGGTCGTTGTGCTCAAAACTCTTTTTCTTTAGCATCAACGTTAATGCATTTTTAAAGGTGTTTATGATTGATAATTGATTTTCATTAAAACCTTAGTTGTATTGCAAAAACAATTTCTATTGAGCAATACACGATTGTTTTTCAAATCTCTTTTCATCAATCGGTGAATCTCTATTGACGATTCACTCACTCTGTGTTGTCTTCTTTGAGGCGTTCGGTTTGAGAACGGCTAGAGCATTCGAAACCTATCAAGGAAACTCTTGAATTATACGATCACGGCGTACTTGTACTAATCAGCGGGGAACCGTGGGCGTGTACTTTCAATGGACAGTGGACAAAGCACTTTTGGTATATTGCTAATCTTATGTAGGTACACACCCGACGCGTTTGCGAGCATCGGAATGGGCGGTCAATTAGCGCATGCTCACTCAACTAATATCAAAGAAATCATGATTGGTGCATCAATGACTCGATATTATTACTCCATGCTTCTGGCTACGCCAATATCATGAATCAACAGCTTCGCTACTCACGATAAGAAATCACGATCCGAATGTGAGCATGTCGGTCCAAATGTCACAACATCACATTACATCAACACCACAAAGGAAGAGTCGATTTAATGTGGTGATGATCTCAAAGGCAGGCTCAAATCTCATTATCGTGGATGATAAAAAGACCTACTTAGATTAACCAAACATGCAATGTGAAGAATCAATGACTACGAACTCTGAGCAAAAGTACTACATCAAGAGTGCAATATAATTTATAATGTAATATCTGTTTGTATACAATGTAAGTTTAATGTGTGTTTGAGGTGACCTCCCTTAGGGGGAGATTGTTAGGAATTAGATATTCCAGGTACTAAAGAGTCGGTCACCTCAAGTATATATATTCGTTAGAAAGCTCATAGTCGTAGTTATTTTATGTTAAGTAGTATTTAGTTAAGTAACGTGGAGGATGAGACGGTCTTTACCCTCACGTATGCGAACCACGACCCGTTGTGTGGCGTTATATTGTAAGACTATAAATACTCTCTACCTTCCAAGGTAGAGAGTTGGAGCTCATAATAAGATTTTTCTTTCTCTCACTAAGTTCCCTAAACCTCTAGCTTTCTCTCTCTAAAAACCATCTTGTACACCACTTATGATTATGGTTTAGTGTGTTTGTGAAATCCAATATGTAACAGTATTTATTCACAAAAGACTAGGGCAACGCCCATACTAAGGTTCTATAAAGATAACCAAAGCCCATAGGATTATTACATAGGTTAATGGACTAGTTACAAACATATAAGCCTTAATATGATAACATATTACATAAACTAATGATCAAAACTTTATTATAATTACACGTAATCCTAACAATCTCCCCCTAAGGATTGGTGATCATGGTCTTCATTTATAGGTCGATGCGACATCTTGATCTCTTTGTTGATCTTTAAATTTCTTTACATGAGACGTCTTTAATCTTTACTTCTTTGTTCTTTGTTCATGTTGTTGTGATCAAATGGTAGTGTTGTCAGACCTGTCATATTGCTTGCGATGCTTTATGTCTTTCCAACATGCTCATGCTTCTGGTGAAGTTTGTGAATCATACATATGTAGCTCTTAAGTTTGATCTTTTTGTCTCTTTACTTTGTAGATTCTTTTTCTTTGACGTAGAATCTTTCTTGAACTTTGCTATGCTTCAATATTTGATGAGAACTTTCTTTGAGTCATTATAATGTTGGTATGAGCATGTGGAAATGGAATGTTGTTGATGATAATGGTGGTGGTGATGGTCTTTCCTGGAACTTCGAGTCTCCATAATTACCTGCATGAAAATAGTTGGCAATCAAGTTCCCGCTACGTTAGAGTTCGATTTGTTTAGGTGTGTAAGATCATGGTACATTGATAACCATATGATTTTTAGCAAATCATGAGCTATCAACGGATTTGTTTTGTCTTTACAACCGTGCCACTTTTTGGACTAGTTAGTCTTGCAACCATGGTGAACTAATTACCATATAAATGGTTTTTCCACAGCCTTTACCACAAGCCATTTTTCTTGTGGGCTAGTCAGCTCTTCACTATATCGGATATGGTGAGTTGATTACCATACAACTTATTGCCAAGTTGTCAACCATTCAACGGATTGAGATATCTTTACAGTAGTTTGCTCATGGATTAGCAGGTCCTTTTTTAAACATGGTGCGATAACCTTTTGTTGTAACATCTCAAAACCATTTGTTCTTTGTTAACTTTTGTTTCAAATATTTTTCATTTTAACAAAAGTTTGCTTATTTCTATTAAAAGTCTTTCAATGGTTTTGTCTAAGCAAGCGGTACTTTGGTTAAAGTCTTGTTTGTCAATGATACTGAATAAAGTACCTATTTTTCAAAAAATTTATACAATTAAGAACCATACCAGTTACTTATACATTGTCATGACACATAATTGTCCATTTAATGAATAGTTCAATGAGCATGAGAGGTACGTGTCATTCTCTTCAACCTCCATACCGATCTAGCATTCTTCTCATAAGATCTCTTAGGTGGATATGTTTTACGCTAGCATGTGAATCATAGTCCCATCTTCCACACCACAACATGCACTCAGTTTTCAAATAATCTCCGACTAGTAATTTCCCAAACTTCTTGGTTTTGCCAAATTTCATCATGCTTGTTTCTTCATTCCCGTGATGGTTGTGAGGTCTCCAAGCAAGACTAAACCAACTCCATTTGATTGAATGTGTTCAAAATATTCTTGCACCAGTTGGTATAAATGAAATTGTCGGCTCTATCTATCATGTGTAATATGTCCCATAACATATTAAATGTTCTTAAGCTTTCATCCTCTCTATGGAACATAAGGTAGTCTCCATCCTTTGATTCTACAACCAAATCTGAGATATCTTAGACTTCTTTGTTGCAACATCTTTGGACTTAGGATGCTCAAAATCTACAACTCTAAGATAATTCTCGGCTCATCAAAAGTATCGATCTCAATTATACCTTCTTTGATTGTTTTCATCTTCGGTTGTTCTTTTCTCTTTGCCTTCTTTTCTAGCATCCTCCTTCTGCTTATCATCATATTTAAAAGAAATAATAATATCAACTTGCTTTTGATAGAGCTTCTCCTACTGACATCATATAAATCTTTCATCTCTAAATACTTTAGCTTCATGTCGAGTATATCCTTGACCCTTCACATAAGCCATCATGACATTTCTTTCCTTAGCAATACTTGGTGGTCTTTGTGATATAACGGCTTTTCTGTATATAGCAACTTGACATCAATTCAGCTTAGCTTCCTAGCAGCTTCTTCATTTTAGCCACTTCAATAGCTCTTAGTTCCTTAAAGTAAGCTTTTCTCTTCTTTGTTTCTACCGGTTTGCCTTTGCCTTGTCCTTTGGATCTAAGCGAGGTTGAGAAAGCGAGGTTGTTCTTCACAATTCTGGAATCTTTGATAAGGTTTTCAAATGTACCTTTGAGGGGTCATTTAAGCCCAATTTGATCACTTTGTATCCGTTATTACTTAATAGTACTTTTCACTTTTTAGGTCTCTTGAAGGCAAATTGTAATGGCACTATTTGGACCGAAAAGGCGAATATACGAAAATGGCCAAAGTCGAATCGAGACACTCCATTTGCTGAAAACATAAGGTGGCCAGCGTCCTTCGCTTATCTATGACCCGTCGAGGATTTGCGGGCGACGTAATCCAAGCGTCTTATTTTCAAGTGGCGGCGTCGGTTGTAAAGTAGGCCGTCGCTACTCGGGCAACCTAGATTCAATCTGGCCGTCGAGCGAAGAGGCG